>RYFJ01001321.1:0-437971 GCA_003991445.1 Oryza meyeriana var. granulata | reverse complement strand
CCACTGATGGCATTACTTTTCTTTTGTGGCGAGGCCTATTTGCCATTGGAAATTATATACAAGTGTAACTATTAGTGCTTATGTATATACATACATGTGGTATCTTTCTCCTCTACTTACTACTAATTAACCTTTGATTTAGTAGGGAGGCAAGGAGAATGGATGTGGAACTATAAGTCTTGGTTTGCAAGTTACATAACAGTCCCCTCCATTTTTTTTTCATGGTAAAAGTATATTTTTTTTTTATTTTACCAGGGTAGTAGAACTTTTATTTACATTTTTATTTTACCCTCTCTTTTTATTTTAAAGTACCAATGTGTATATATATATATTATATAGTAATATCCTTATGTATAGTTGTTAGAAGCTTATGTATGTATCTTTGAGTTAAAATTTCTTAATTAAACTTAGATTAAAATCTTTTTTTATTTCACTGCTGCAAATGAATCCTATTATGAAATGCATTTAAGGCAAAACAACTCAAATCTGGAAATGCACAAACATCATTTCTATTTATTTTTCCTAGGTTAAACTTTTAAATTTTGTTCCTAACTTGGAAGAAAACTATGTCATTTTGTGAACCTTTTTAAATTAAGTTTTCGAAATCGAAACTTGATTCGCTGCTAAATTCTCCTAGGAGAATCCTGGTAATGTTATCAAAAAATTAATAGCAAGGGAGTGCAAAACAAATATGTAAAATTATATATTTTTAGAAATATCCATAATTTTTTCTGAATTTTCTATAATTTTCTAGATTTTTTACTTGTTTTAACAATTTTGTTTTCGTATTTTTTCTTTTCAGCTTCATCATAACGCGGTTAAATGCGAGCAATAAGTAACCGCAAACATTACCGTGAGACTTGAAAATTTTAAATTTAAATTTTTTAGAGATAAACTTTATGTGGTTTTTTATACGTTCGCGGTACCCGACTACTAGTGGGGACGATAACCTCTCCAAACGGTAAGGGTAACCCTGGCTGTGGAAAGTCGCGCATAGATGTTATTGTGAACATTGTAGGTAGTAACTTTCATGTACTTTGCACCGTTCAGTAAGAACAGATTAAATTTGTCATGATATATATCCATGTGGAAATTGCACTCTGTAACTGCGTGACAGCTGTGAAATCTGAACCCTGTTTTTGTTCGGCATCGTCCAATTCGCAGCATGGTGGATGCTTTGGTACTTTGTTGATCAAGCCGGTTGTCCATTCTGGGAAGTTATTGGCAGTCTGATGCCCTTGCTTAAGAGTATATTCTATAGTATGCGAGATAACTGAGGGCCTGAGACAGGTAGGTGCTTGAAATTACTACTACTTTTGAGTACATCTATTAGGATTTACTAGTAGAAAAGTATATTTCTGAAGGGAATGCTAGTTCTTTATTTTGTGTGGGGCCAATACTAGAACCAGACTCTACTACCATTCATTTTAATTATGTGGTGGTGTCTGTTGACGCGCATAATAAAATATGAGGACTGAGATTAGCGTGCTGTTAACTCCATTATTTGATCTTAAATATCAGGCTTATTTATTACGGAACTATATGTTCTTTAATTTGACATAATTAGTCAGTTTAATCTTGTAGAGTGCGACTAACAACAAACTATTACATAAACATAATAAAAGTATAAAAACCATTAGCATACAAATTAACAAGTTTCGTTGCCCTGAAAAAACATAACCAAATTTATTTGTCATTTTTAAAATAATGGTCTTACAGTGTAAATGTATTATACTTACATTGTAACTGCATTGTAAATAACATCGTAAGTGCACTATATTTTTTTACTATTTTATCTGTCGTTTCTTCTCCTCCCCGTGCTCCGATATACTCCTGTGACACTACTTTGCTCTGGCTGGGCAGTCAAAAAGAAGCTGGAGGTAGAAAGTTTTTTAGATAGTGTGAACAGAGTTAAGATTTTCGTCTTGCGTACAGGAGTAGATTGTGGGAACGAACTTCCGTGTGGCATAGTAGGAGAAAGCTGCAGTACCAATCTCGACTGAGATCGGAATCGGATGAAAACAGAAAATCGACTGTGTTTGGGCCAAAAATATGGCGACAGATTTTTTAGCAAAAACGTTAAAACATTGTACTCTTGACTAACTTCATGCCTAGACTTTTAAATATTTATTTACTAGCCAAAAATACTCGTATGTTTGCAACGGGAAGAAAATATAAAAGCTAAAGTATTGTTAGTAATTAATAGGTATTTTCTAATAGTTTATATATGGGTTATATTGGTTTTTAATAAGTATTTTTATATGATTTTACTTGTTCTAATAATATCAGCCGTAGAATCTAAGTTGTAGTCGAGAGCATGATGTATATAATTTTAGTGTATTTTTTAAAAAAAATGACCCATAAATATACTGTCTTTATCCATAAATATAAATATAAGTATTTTTAGAAATAATACCAGGTCAAATATTATATATATCTATATATCTATTATTATAAAAAAAATAGTGTTTCTCTTGGCTTTTTTGGTACGTCGGTTTTTTCGTCCGCGGCCGGTGCCTCTGCTCCCTCCTCGACTCCGAGGCCGGGGCCGGCGTCGACACTGCACAACCTCACCTCTCCAAGATCCTCCTTTCCGCCACAGCCGGCCCCTTGCGCCCTCGCAGGACCCTCCTCCTTTTGCTGCTTCTGCTGCTCCTCCCATCTCTTCCTCCCTCGCTGTCGTGGCGCCGCCTCCTGCTGCCTGGCGGCTCATGTGGCTCCTCCTGGCGCGGGTTCCCGGCGTCCAGTGAAGCATAGCGAGAGGATAACGATGAGGCTGGAGCATGGCACAGCAGGAGGAGCGAGCACAGGGAGGCGGTGGAGATGGCGGCGGCCGATGTGAGGGTGAGAGACGTGAGTGCCGTTTCGAGGGCATGGGTGAATGGGGCGAATAGGTGATGCGTTCGCTGTTTGAGCTGGAAAGGGACTTCTTACGGGGAGGTTGGTGTGACTATGTGAGTCCGTGATAGTCCTGTTCAAATGGGCCGTGCCCTGACAGACTAGCCCGAGCATGGTGCTACAGTAACCGTGCCCGGGCCGGCCGGCACGGAAGTTCATGGGCCGTGTCGGCACGGCCTAAGCACCGTGCCGTGCCTGGACCGACGGCACGGCCTGCCGACTGTAGCGGGCCGGCACGGCACGACCACCCCGCTACTGTACTGCTACAGTATATATGAACAGCCGCTACAGTCTCCAACAGTGCGCGCAGGATGCAACTTGCTCACCGACAGCTGCTACAGGTAGAACAGTACACGGGGAATGACCATTGGAACAGTGTTCGTAGCCGGGTGGTCTAATAAAAACATGACACTTGTCCCAACGGTTCGAAATAACGGCTAGATTTTGAATTTAGTTGTTAGAGGAAAAAAAATCGAAAAACATCAAAAAAAAATCTAAAAAATTGTAAATTTTTTTTCTATAAATAGGACAGCCACCAGCCACATTTTTACTCATCCAAACCTCCCAATCTCTCATCTTGTGTTCTCTTCTCCTCTCTTTTGCTCTGTTGTGCTCTAAATTTTTGATTTAGACAAATTTTTGTCTAAAATTCAAAAAATTTTCACATTCCCATAGCTGATAGCTGCAGCCTCCGGTGTTCCTGCAAGGTAAAAAAAATCCTAAATTTTCTTCTTTGTTCGTATTATTTTTTAACTAATTTTCTCTATTTGTATTGCAGGATGGATACGAACTACCCGACGTTCCAACTAAGCGACTTCGACCCGAGCTATCTACCGATATCGCAAGGAGACGACTCCGGGTCGGCTCCTACACCACAAAGACATCCGGAGAAAGTACATACGGCTTTGAAAGGATCTGGAACTGTGAGCGGGAGCCAATCAACAGCAACCGGATCGAAGAGATTAAGAACTTCCTCCGCCTAGCAACATTTTGATGAGATCAAGGAAGCCGGCGTGGATGGAAGGGAGGTAACTTACGCAAAATGTAAAATTTATAAGACTAAACTCTCTGAAAAATCTTTTGGTAGAACAGGGCATTTAAGGCAGCATGCTGAGGGGTGTGCGAAAAAGCAAGGTTACCAGCTACGACAACAGCAACTGGTACTGAATCCTGACGGTACGGTACGTTCATGGGAGTATGATCCTCAGGTAGTCCGAGATTCCCTTACCCGTTTAATTGCTAGACAAGATCTACCTCTAAACTTTGGTGAGTCTCCTGCATTCGAGACTTACATTAAAACTGCTTATAATCCTAGATTTCAAGCTATTAGTAGACAGACCACAACCCGAAACTTGATGAATGTTTATAACCAAGGCCGGGACAGTATTAAACAATTATTTGCTACATGCACCTTTTCTATTAGTATCACATCTGATATTTGGAGTGGTAGGGCTAAGAAGGACTATATTAGTGTAGTTGTTCATTATGTTGATGATGACTGGGAACTACTGTTGGTGAAATGGGACTGGGGGTCCCACGATCTGCAGGGACACGTGGACCTCCGACCGTGCAGTCAGAAGGCTTTTGACTAAGGAGGCTTCGTTCACTGTGTAGTCAGAAGCTTTTGACTATCCAGGCTCCCTTTTTCCACGACCAGGCGGCAGAGGCATGCGCCGTCCCATCTCCCCGCTCCATCCTCTCGCGACGACGTGCAGCAGCAGCACCTGCTCCGGCATGGGCATTGCAGGCGGACAGGGGCGACGGGACTTTCCTCCAACTCCGGCATGGGCACCGCAGGTGGAGGGGCGCACAGGAGAAACTTACCGGAAGATATCTCCCTCCGCGTACCGGCACTGTGGACTCCCCTAGTTCTATAAAGGAGGATCCAAGCCGACGAGGAGGGGGGAGAGACGGAACGGAGAACCTCTAACTCTCAGCTATCTGCTCCCGAGCTCAAGCTCCAGCCTTAGACAACAGAGATCTCCTTCTCCTTCCTCGAGTCCGGTCGCTGGTAGAATGGCCAACGCCACCTCCGGGATCTCCTTGAGCTTCCGAGCTCCCGAGTTCCTCCTTGTAACCTCTGATCCACATTCATCCACCTCATAACCAAACACACACAGGAGTAGGGTATTACGCTCCGGCGGCCCGAACCTGTATAAATCCTCGTGTCTTCCCCGTGCGATCTCCTCGGTCCGGACGGTCCGGATCCGCTCAGGACGGTCCGGACCCTTCTGCCCTTGTTCTCGGTTCGGACGGTCCGGACCCTCTCCGGACGGTCCGGACTCCTCTGTTTCTTCTACGTCACCTTCACCTATCTTTCTTCTACACCTTGACGCCGGCTCCGCCTGAGAACTACTCTCCTGGCCGAATCTCAAAGGGGGGTCTCCAGACCTCCCGCAGTCGAGGGTTCATCCTCCGACAGCTGGCGCGCCAGGTAGGGGGAGTTTCCTTTTCAGGTGATACGCCGTCGTCTCCAACACCGGCGCACTCCATGGCAGGAGGCCACCGCCCGCGGGACTCTGACGAGGAGTCCGGCGACTTCACTCCGCCGGGTGACGTGAGCCCGGTGGTAAGTCCACTGCGCTCCCCGTCTTCTAGGAGACACGCCGCGCGAGCCAGGCGGGCTGAGCTCGCTCCTCGGCGCCCTGGCAGTACGGCGCCGGCCTTTTCTCCCTCGGGAGGAACCAGTAAGTACCCCGCTGAGTCTACCACGGCCTCATTTTTGAGGCGCGAGCGGAGGCGCCGCTCCACGGCGCGCCGCAGCCTCGACTTCCAGCCAGCGTCACCACAGGGAGCTCTCCTAGCGGCGGAAGCCCTCCTGCGCCACCCCCCGGCATTTAGCGGGGGCGGGGACCAGGAGAGGCGCTGGCTCAATGAAGTCACCGACCTCGTAGGCGCGGCCCATCGTCAGGTCGCTGCCCACAGCAGCACAGGGGCCAGGAGTGCCGACCACGCGACGTCTAGCGCGGGCCGGTCCCCCGCCCCAAGTCAAAGTAGAGCCCGGAGCACGGCACCACGCGCCACGCCCCCGACGAATAGCGGCCACGGCGACCTCCGTCACCAGCTGAACCGGGGGCGGTCCGACGAGGACGCTCGGGTCACTATGGAGCGACAGCGCGAATGGCGGGCGGACGCCGCCACGCGTTCCGAGGTCCAGGACTCCAGCTCCAGCCTACTGACGGGAAACCATCATCCGTCGCCCGAGCCCGCTCTGTACGGCTCGGGCTGCCTGGCCCTCTCCCCAGGCCTCCGGCGGGTTCGCTGGCCGGCCAGGTTCCGGCCCAGCTTGCCGGAAAGGTATGACGGCTCCGTGGATCCCACGGAGTTCCTGCAAATATATACTACTGCCATCCGGGCGGCCAGAGGCAATGATCGAGTGATGGCGAACTACTTCCCCGTCGCTCTCAAAGCCCAGGCGCGCTCTTGGGTGATGAACCTCCCCGAGGGATCAGTCTACTCGTGGGAGGACCTCTGCCACCAGTTCGTGGCCAACTTCCAGGGCACCTTTCCGCGCCCTGGGACCGAGGCGGACCTCCATGCCCTACGTCAGGGCAGGGACGAGACGCTAAGGCACTTCCTACAGCGCTTCAGCCAGGTTCGCAATACCATCTCCCATATCGCTCCTCACGCGGTCATCCATGCCTTTCGCTCGGGTGTGCGCGATAGGCACATGCTCGAAAAGATGGGCACCCGCAACATCCAGACTACGGCTGAGCTGTTCAAACTCGCCGACCTCTGCGCCCGCAAGGAGGAGGCCCGGGCGTGGAACGAGCCACGTCCCGAGGCCCCTGACGAGGACCCCGAAGAATACGGTGAGTCCTCACGCTCCGAGGCGTGTCGGGACAGGAGGAAGCGACAGAAGGAGAAGGCGGCCGCCGACGGCTTCGCCTTGGCTGCTGCGAGCGCCCCACGGTCCGACGACGCCCGCAGAGACAACGACGCCAGCGAGCGGCCAAGGGCCGCACGCGCGCCGCCTCCGCCGACAACGGCCCAGAAGTGGTGTGCCGTCCACGAGACGGATTCGCACGATCTCACGGAGTGCCGTGCCGTCCAAAGCTTGGCCAAGCAGGTCAAGTACTTCCGGCAAGAGCCTTAGCAGGCCGGGCCCGGGCCGCCTCACCGAGGCAAGTGCGAGCCCTGGACGTGGCACCCGGAACATCCAGGCCCGGAGAGATCGTCCCGATTCGTCCCACGTTCCCGGGAAGCGTCGACTGCATCGGTTCTGATCCTTTGGTTGGCTTTCGATTTAAATGAAAATTTCTCCTCTTCTTTATTAGAAAAGTTTTCCCCTTTCCTTAGTCATAGGGCGCGACTGCCCGGGCTCCATCCGACGCGATGGCTAGCCCGGGCGGTACGTCCCGACTAAGTCCGAGGCCTCCGGGCCCGGACGCACATAGGGCGCGACTGCCCGGGCTCCATCGGACGCGATGGCTAGCCCGGGCGGTTTGTCCCGACTAAGTCCGAGGCCTCCGGGCCCGGACGCACATAGGGCGCGACTGCCCGGGCTCCATCGCACGCGATAGCTGGCCCGGGCGGTTCGTCCCGACGCAGTCCGAGGCCTCTGGGCCCGGACGCATGCGACTGCCTAAGGCGCAACTACCCGGGCTCCATCGCACGTGATAGCTAGCCCGGGCGGTTCGCCCAGGCTGAATCCGAGGCCCCCGGGCCCGGACGCACATATGGCGCGGCTGCCCGGGCTCCATCGCACGCGATGGCTAGCCCGGGCCGGGGCCGACTCCCGCTCAGAAGCAACCTCTCGAGTTCCAAGAACCAGAGAGCATCCTCGTTACCCTCGGTAGCGGGGCTCTTGCCCACTCCTCGCGCCGTGGCCTCAGGCCACGACGCGTGAGTTGATGGATGGGCGTACACCAATGATATTCCGTAGGCAGCAAGCGTGGCGCTCGTCGTAGAGCGCCCCTCGTCCGGCGAACATGTGGCCTGGGACTTACCTTCCGGGCCCGACTCTAAGGAGCCCGATCCGGGGCGGCATCGCCAAGGCGAATGCGCGCCTAAGAACGTGGCGCCCGGAATGACCTTCACAGGGGGCGAGAACCCGGACAACATCGCCTCGGCATGGGCGGGTCCGGGGAAGTCGTCCCGATGTGGTCCATGTCCTTACCCAGGCCTCCGTGCTCGGGCACATGTCGACCATACATATCAAGTTACATTTCAGTCCGGGGCCCTGGGTCCCGGGCACATATTTGAGCCGAGGCACGGATTCCCGAATCCGTGCCCCGGGTCCGACACTGAGGTGCCGAACCAGGGCGGCCTCGCCAAGGCGAGTGCAGGCCTAGGAACGCGACACCCGGAATAGGGCGCGAAGCCCGGACAGCACCGCCCCGGCGAGAATGCGTCCGGAATGTCGTCTCACATCCCATATTCAAGCCCGGGCCCCCGGAACCCGGCTTATATCAAACCGTATCCCAGTCCGGGGCCCCCGGGTCCCGGACGTATATCCTTAGCGCTAGCCGGGGCCCCCGGGTCCCGAGCACATGCCGGACTCGGGCTCGCGAGGGAAGCGAGTCCTAGCTCCATCCCCGGAACAACACCATGAACAAAGGTACAAAAATATGAACATCATCATTATATACGTCAACAAATGTTTTTCTTTGAATAAGACAGGCAAAACCGGGGCACAAGCGCGAGCGAGACCCGGGTTGCGCAGGGCACGGTCACCGGCGTACTCCTGACCGGGCCCCGGGCGACGTCAGAAGGGGAGCGCTCGGGGACATGGAGGGCCCCCGGGTCCCGAAGGCGGCCGCGGACGGCGTCAGAGGGAAAACGGCGTCTTCCTCGACCACTTCGTCAAGCATCGGCTCTACAAAATGCTCGCCGCGGCTGAGGAACCCTGTCTCTGGGGCAGCGGACTCGGCCACGGCCTCTCGCACTTCCTCACGAACCACCGCGATTTCCTCGCGAACTACCGCGACGGCGAACTCACACCCCCGGGACGCGAGCCCGGCCTCTTGGCCCCGGACGCGTTCTTCCCGGGAGAGTGTTTCCGTCTCCCGCGCCTCCATCTCGGGCCAAGCGCGGGAGAACTCGTCGGCGGCGGATTCGGTGGCGCCCTCCAATCGGACGACGCACCTCTCTGCTGCCGCGATCTCCGGCCAGCGGGTTGCCGCGAAGAACATGGCAACGCCCAGGTCCCGGGCACATAATCCAGTCTGCGCAACAAGTCTTCAGGCTACACCAGTCCAAGGCGAACCAGGTTCACCCCGCGTCCCCTCTTTTCTTCAAGACATGACCCCGTTCCTGCCCGTGGCTGATCCCGGCCGAGCAACAGGGCCAGGGGCCACTGTCGGCGAAATGGGACTGGGGGTCCCACGATCTGCGGGGACACGTGGACCTCCGACCGTGCAGTCAGAAGGCTTTTGACTAAGGAGGCTTCGTTCACTGTGTAGTCAGAAGCTTTTGACTATCTAGGCTCCCTTTTTGCACGACCAGGCGGCAGAGGCATGCGCCGTCCCATCTCCCCGCTCCATCCTCTCGCGACAACGTGCAGCAGTAGCACCTGCTCCGGCATGGGCGTTGCAGGCGGACAGGGGCGACGGGACTTTCCTCCAACTCCGGCATGGGCACCGCAGGTGGAGGGGCGCACAGGAGAAACTTACCGGAAGATATCTCCCTCCGCGTACCGGCACTGTGGACTCCCCTAGTTCTATAAAGGAGGATCCAAGCCGACGAGGAGGGGGGGGGAGAGACGGAACGGAGAACCTCTAACTCTCAGCTATCTGCTCCCGAGCTCAAGCTCCAGCCTTAGACAACAGAGATCTCCTTCTCCTTCCTCGAGTCCGGTCGCTGGTAGAACGGCCAACGCCACCTCCGGGATCTCCTTGAGCTTCCGAGCTCCCGAGTTCCTCCTTGTAACCTCCGATCCACATTCATCCACCTCATAACCAAACACACACAGGAGTAGGGTATTACACTCCGGCGGCCCGAACCTGTATAAATCCTCGTGTCTTCCCCGTGCGATCTCCTCGGTCCGGACGGTCTGGATCCGCTCCCGGACCCTTCTGCCCTTGTTCTCGGTTCGGACGGTCCGGACCCTCTCCGGACGGTCCGGACTCCTCTGTTTCTTCTACGTCACCTTCACCTATCTTTCTTCTACACCCTGACGCCGGCTCCGCCTGAGAACTACTCCCCTGGCCGAATCTCAAAGGGGGGTCTCCAGACCTCCCGCAGTCGAGGGTTCATCCTCCGACAACTACAAAAAAGAGTAATAGCTTTAAAATTAATTGATGTTTCACATACTGTAGAAAATATTGCTGAACAAATTTCTAGAGTTTGTGAGGATTTTGGTATCACAAATAAAATATTTGTAGTAACTCTAGATAATGCAGTTGTAAATTCCAGAGCAATGAAAATTTTATAGCTTCTATTCAATGTCTATGCTGAATCATTTCTTTTACATCAACATTGTGCTTGCCATATTATTAATCTTATAGTTAAATCTGGTTTTAAGAGAGTAAATGTATATCTTGATTCCATCCGTAAAGCCATAACATGGCTCAATGGATCTAATCCTCGACTTGCGACCTTCAAGCTATTCTGCATCGCTTCGGACATGTGTCCACATAAGTTCCAAACAAATACGGACCATCGGTGGAACTTCACTTATTTAATGTTGAGACACGTCTTGCTTTATAAGGATATACTAACTGTTTTTTTCAGTCTAAGAATGTTGTTACCAGTGACGGGCAACTGCTACTGACAGAACAGTCTTGGCATGTTGTGAAAAGGTTTTATTACTTTCTTGAAATATTTTATGATGTAATTGTTACTTTGTCTGGCGTTTACTATCCACCTGCCAATTTAATTTTGCATAAAATTTTTGAGATTGCCATTTTATTAAAACAATATGAAGATAACCAACTATTAGGACTTGCAGTATTTCATATGAAACAAAAATATCTTAAATACTGGATGGACATTCCATACTTGTATGCTTTTACAATTATTCTTGATCCTAGGAGTAAAATACGGGGTTTCTAAATATTTTGAATCTTATTGGGGATGCAATGAATATTGATTACACTAACTACTATTTCGATTCTAAGACAAAATTGTATGAAGTGTTTCGAAAGTATGAAACTAAGTTTCAGGAAGTTCGCGTGCAAAGAGCCCCACCCATCCTTGTCCCAGGTAAGAAGAAATTACAGTGGGGCTGAATTTGGGGTGGTTCCTCTTCTTCTTCGAGCACGGGTGGTGGAAGTTCGGCTGCCGCAAGTCCTACACACGCTTCGCTTGAAGCCCTTGAGCTGTCCACCTACTTGGACAGCGACTCCATCAATCAGGAAGATCTCAACGTTCTTCAATGGTGAAACGATCACAAGACCCAATATCTCGTGGTCTCAAAGCTAGCACGGGATGTGTTCACGGTGCCTGTGTCTACGGTATCATCCGAATCGGCTTTCAGTCTTTACGGAAGAATTATTGAGGAAAGAAGAAGAAATCTCCGCAGTGAGGTGGTAGAAATGCTACTTGCGGTTAAAGACTGGGAGCTAATCAAGGAACGTGCCCAACACACCACGGAGAACCAAGATTTGACTGAGCAATTTGAAAATCTTTACCTATAAAATGAGGAACTAGAGTAATGTTTTTTATTTTTGAGTGTTGACCTTTAGCTGTACTCTTTTTTCTTTGTCATGGTTTTATCAAAATTGAGTTTTTACATGACAGAGTTTTTAATGAGGCAGCTGTGTAATATCAAAATCAATAAAAGTCATTGCGCAATTTTCCTCTATATCTATGTAGAAATTAAATTACATAACTATATATGTGCTTCTATTTTGCTTGTTTAAAAATTATAAAAATTTCCTCCTCTAATATCATCAAAAAATACCCTCATATTTTTTTACTTACCTTAAATAATTTTCTCTATATTTATGCAGAAATTAAATTACATAATTATATATGTGTTGTTATTTTGCTTGTTTAAAAAAATGAAAATTTCCTGCTCTAATATCATTAAAAAATACCCTCATATTTTTTTACTCATCTTCAATAATTTCCTTACATTTTTTCAAATATTTGTATAACTCCTCTAATCTTTTCCAAATTTTTTTAGTCTTTTTTTCCTTTTTTAACTGTAGTTTTTTTTATTTTAGTGTTTGCCGACGTCGGCTGCAAGGGCCACAGGCCAGCGGCCGAGCGCTCCTGCCCTCGCGGCAGGCGTCGGCGGCCAGGAGGAGGCGGCCGCGGGAGGCGGCGGAGGTCGGGGAGGCACGTAGGCGGGGAGGTGGTGGAGGCCAGGGAGGCGCGTAGGCGGGTAGGCGGCGGCGGAGGACGATGGCGGAGCAGCCGTCGGCGGCCGGGAGGAGGCGGGCGCGGGAGGAGGCGGAGCCCGGGGAGGCGAGCATGCGGGGAGGCGGCGGTGGCTGGGAGGAGACGGGCGTGTACCGGGCCAGCCCAGGCACGGTAGGCCACCGTAACGTGCCGTGCTTGGGCCGGGGGAGGCACGCGGGCCGGCACGACACAGCCCGCTACAGGAACCGTGCCTACACAGGCCGTACCGTAGCAGGTCGTGCCGGACTGTGCCTCGGGCCATGCCGGCCTGGTCCGCCAGTTTGGCCACGTATAGTCCGTGAGACTGTGGTGGGCCCCCTGTTTTCTTTTTTTTGGGGGAACTTCTCTCTGTTGTTGGTTTTTTTTTTTGGCTTTTGCACCTAGAAATACCATTAGGTTCTTGCAGAGAGCATTGGAGCCTGTATGAGGCATAAAGACCTTACTATGTTCTCAATTTATAATTATAAATGGGAAGTATAATATACTACTCTCTCTTTTTTTTATTTAGCGTTGGTTAGTTAAAAATAAAGTGACCAAATCTATTGTCAGGGGTACATGAGAGCACATGCAGCGATGTTTCCAGACGAAAGCCAAGAGTTGTTGACTTTCTATGAAGACCAACGGTACAGTATATATAACTCAGAGTATCTGACATAACGTCCCAGGTTCAATATTTCTTATTACTATTGTCGGCGAAACGGGAATGGGGGTCCCACATTCTCCGGGGACGTGAGGACCCTCGGCCACATCAGCCCCCCGGGGCCCACTTTCTATACAAGAGACGGCTGGCCGCTACAGGTCTTTTCTCTAAGCGCCTGAGGCTGTGGACGCTACCCGGGCCCGGGGCCCACAGCCTCGGCGCCCCGCGCGTGCGGTGCCCGGGCATGGAGCCGGCCTGCGTTGGCCAGCGCCAACCACCGCATTTATGGCGAGCTGACGGCGTGGTGACAGGGCATATCACCCCTGGCGCCCGCACGAATCCCTGAGCAGTCAGAAGACTTTTTGACCGAGAGAGCTTCATTTTCCCACGCTCTGGCAGTCACAGTGCGCTCCGTCACATCCACAAGACTTTAGCCGCCTGCAGCGGCCGCTCCACGAGACGACCTACCCACCGTGCCACACCAACTCCGGCGTGGGTGTCGCAGGCGGACAGGGGCGACAGGACGTTCTTCCAACTCCGGCGTGGGCGTCGCAGGCGGACGAATACACAGGGGAACTCACCGGGAAATACCTCTCTCCACGTTCTGGCACTGTGGACTCCCCGGGTTCTATAAAGGAGGATCCAAGCCGACGAGGAGGGGAAAAAAAAGAAGAAAGCTTGAGCATTAGCAAGAACACTCTGTCTAGTATCGCGGTCACACACTCTCGCCGCAGTCCGCCTTCCTCGGCACCAAGCTCCTGAGCCCGCCGGGAACACCCTGCAAACACTCAAACCGTATTCACCGCCATATAGCATACACACAGGAGTAGGGTATTACGCCTTCCGAGCGGCCCGAACCTGTCTAAACGCCTCCTGCCTCTGTTCCTCCCGGTCGCCACGGTTCGGACCGTCCGGACCGCAAACGGACGGTCTGATCTCCTCTTCTTCAGCTCGGGCCCCCTGTTCCCGAGCGCCCATTGATCCACCGGACACCGACTTCGCCTGAGAACAACTCCCCTGGCCGAATCTCAAAAGGGGGTCTCACGACTTCCCGCCGTCGAGAGTTTATCCTCCGACAACTATTATAAAAATTCATAGTGTGTGTTCGGCTAATCTCGTTCCGCACTTAGGTAGGGTCCGTGCCTTGGATTTAGACACGAATTTAAATACCCCGTTGAGCAACTTGCTAGTGTATATATATATATTCAATCTTTACAGAGCAATCTTCGTCTCAGAAGTAAAACAGTAGAAGATTTTATGCTCGTGCAATTAAGCTGCTAGACTAGCTAGTAATTTATAGATCTAGATCAATTAAGGGTATGTAATTAGTTTATATTTCTATGAGGACGAGTAGTAGCAGTGGTGCGGATTAGAAAAAAATATGGCGAATTACTGTCACAAATCTTGGGCCCAATCAAGGGCTTCAATCTCCTGCCTCCGCCGGCGAGGCGCCGGCGCTACGTCGGCCGCTTCGTCGCCGACCGTACTGGGGATCCGCCCCGGCCTCCGGCACCGGCGGTTATGAAAACGCCATCCGGAGGCGGACGGGTGTTGTCAGGCGTCGTCGTCCCTGCCGCCTCCGTGCCCAAGAAGCAGCTGTGGGTCACCTGCCCTGTGCACGTACGGGCGGGACATGACGGCTGCCGCCGGCAATGCCGATCCGGTGAGAGGCCGCGAAGACGAGGTCGACCGCGTCGTGTGCATCCTCTGCCGCCGGACCAAGAACAGCGCCGTGCTCGATCATCAGCGCGCCCGGGGCCGGCGAGACGGCGATCGCTGAGGGCCTCGCGCAGCGCGGGCTAGTTCGTGGAGGTCAACGTCGGGGCGATGGTGGCGGGCACCCAGTACCACGGCATGTGCGAGGTTAGCTGATCCAGGAGGCCCAGAGCGCGGCCGGCAGGGTGATTCTACTCATCGACGAGATGCACATGCTACTCGGCGCGGGCGCCTGCAAGGACGGCGCCACCACCTTCGACGAGTACCGCAAGCACATCGAGCGGCAGTTCCAGAAGGTGCGCGTGGAGGAGCCGATCGAGCACACAGTCGACCATTGCTATATGTTCTGCAGGGACTAATTAAAGAAGAGGTACGAGGAGCACCATGGCTCGAAGATTCACTCGATCTTTTGTTGCCGCCGCGCAGCTTGCAGTGCCATGCCATCTGTGGCTCAGTGATGGCTGCAAATATGAAATAGAGCACCAGCGCACAACCGAAGGTACGTGATATAGGAAGGCGTCCAGTCCAGGAATGCTCAAAACTTGATGAGCTCTTTGGAGCAGCTGCTTTTAGGCTCTGTTCTTTCTAGCTTCTTTGCTGGCTTATTTAAGTTGCGCGTAAAACGAGAAACGTCATTAGCGCGTGATTAATTAAGTATTTACTGTTAAAAAGTTAAAAAATAGATCTATTTGCTTTTTTAAGCTACTTTCATATAGAAAAAATTTGTAAAAAACGCACCATTAATCGTTTTGGAAAGCGTGCGCGCGAGATATGAAAAAAAGAAGTTGGAGGAAGTAGTGGAAAAGAACAGGGTGTTAGTGATTGGTCGGCCTGTCAGGTAGAATGCACAGCCGACTTTGTGCTATATCACCTGCTTGACCTAAATTAGTTTGATTCATCTTTACAAATACAGAACTTCTTATTGGTGACGCTCTATCAGTATCGGTTAGGTAAAACCGATACTGATAAAGGTTTTCCGTCTTTATAAACCCCGCGCGCACTGAGAAATGAGTTTTTGGAGTCAAACTATGCCTTATATATATTTTTGGATGTTTAATTTTAGAGCTAAAGTAATAAAAATACTACAAATTTCAGAATTATTACATTGGAGTCTATGTTATTTCCAGCTTCATAATTTATTTAATATGGACTCTGATACGATCATTACTATAATAATACGATCCATCGAATCAATGGTCAGATCTTTTCACAGTATATAAAATAATGAGTGTGCAATAAGCGCGCTGATTATCTAAAGCTAGCGGGAAGACCACTAGCTGATTAGACCATGTGGCACTTTATTTCACTGAAACGTGGTGGAAAGATACAAAATGATGTACTAGTAAGTTAGTTGTGGAATAAATGAAAAAGATGCAAAGTGCACCGTCAACACCACCATTGGCGCGGCTCGGCGATGGAGAGTAGAGATCAGGAAATTTTATTGTAGCTGATGTAATTATTACTACTCCACTGGTAAGCAGCAAAAATCTTGTATCTCCAGTACTGGTATATGCATTCTGTGCATTAGGGGAGCGCGAGCGCCTAGCTAAACTAGCCGCAGCACAAGGGGACAGAGAGTTCCAAGACTTGTTTCTGGCTTTCTGCCCTGCCCAAGGCCAGCCACGCCAGAGGTGAGGCGTCGGTGGCCACACATGTAGAGTACTACACTGCGCTCTGCGGCGCGAATCCCGCCTGCGCCTGGCCTGTTTGTGCCTGTGTGGAATCATTAATCGCTAGTAGTAGGAGTAGTACTACGCAAGGAGCAGGTGAGACGATCTCTGTTAATCGGAAAGTAGCAATTCCAAGCATCCAAATAAGATATTAAGGCTGTGTTCGTTCCAGCTGCTTGTGCAGCTTAAATAAGTGGTACGCAAAACGAGAAACATCATTAGATCGTGATTAATTAAGTATTTACTATTAAAAAGTTAAAAAATAGATCTATTTACTTTTTTAGAGCTACTTTCATATAGAAAATTTTTGTAAAAAACGCACTATTGATTATTTTGGAAAATGTGCCCGCGGGAAACGAGGAGTTAAGCCCTCTGGCTTCAGTGGTGCCGAACAGGCCCTAAGAGTACCTCTAATTGAATGGTCAAATGACTCTCTAAATCAAAATTTAGTCATTTTTTTTTAAAATTTAGGCCTCCAATAGACTGGCCAGCCAGATGGCTTGAAATTTAGTTATTCTTCTAAAATGTGAGCCTTCAACAGACTGGCCAACCGGATGGCCAAATCCCTCTCTTCACTGGCCAAACTTGGCCATCCATTTTGGCTGGCCAAACGTGGGCCCTAGACCCTATCCATGCTTTGCCCTTCCTCTGCCCTCCCCAGCCGCCCATTGCTCGTGCCTACACCCAACCCTGTTGCCCGTGTCGTGGCCCGGCCCCATCGCTCGCCTGCCTCTCCCGTGTCGGCCGTGCCACCAGTCGCCTGCATCTCGCACGCAAGGCCTGCGCCACCACCTCCGTCGCCCCTTTCAGCACTAGCAACAGCGTCGTCCAGCCCCTCCCTCTCGCTGGCCGCTGCTTTGATCTGCTACGGTGAAGAAGGGGAGAAAGAAGGGGTTGATAGGTGGGACCCACTGTCAGATTGGAGAGTGAAATAGAGAAGCTGTTGGAGTGGAAATGAAATTTGGCTCTCCAATTTTTTGGCCAGCTAGCCAAATAGAGATTTAGAAAGTTAAAAATAGCCATACTGTTGGAGTTGCTCTAAGAAGAAGAACACAAGACCAAAATACCTCTTATTAATAAGAAAGTAGTAAATGTTGATAATAGGTAAGAGATATTGAAGCGATAAATTTTTTAACCGATGGTAGAAAAAAAAGATAGAAATTGATTTATTTTTGGACAAAGTTTAAACTCTAGAAGTTGGTTTATTTTAGGAGAGAGGAGTAAATCTTAGTACTAGCAATAGCCATATTTGTACATCTATATTGGATATGTAAGACCCCGTCCGTTTTAGATATCTTAATTTATGAGTTGATGGATTGTCTAATCTATTTAAGGGTATAAATAAATAAATTAACCACCTACAAAGTTAGCAAATTGTTACAGAAAAGTATTCTAAGAAAAAATTCATATAGAAAATTTTTATACGGTACGTACTGTTTAGGAGTTTGGAAAGCTTGCACATTAAAATCCAAAATCCAGGATAAAAAAAGAACAGGGACTTTGTCGTTTTAGATTAACGCTGGAATTTCTAATTTCTTTTTTACTTTTAGGATTTATGCGAGAGCTCTTAAAAGAGCATCTAATTAGTATAAATAAAAGTAAAGATATGTGCCGTCTTTTTTATTTATTTATGATTGTATAAAGTAGCGTTCGATATAAGAAACTGTTTGCCTTAAAAGAACTGTTCGTTCGAGGGAGGACACAAACAGATTCATGATAAGTGCGCAACATCAACCTAAACAAGCCGAGTCTGCTTGGAATGGGTTACTTAATTCAATGACGTCTAAGACAAGATTTAGTTAAAATTTTAGAACTTTAACCACCAAATAACTTCTCAAATACTACTTATTAATATGTAAAGATAGCTAGGTTAATTAGTGGCATGCATAGATTTGTTTTAAAAAGCATTATCATAATAATATTATAAAATTATTAGGTCTTTATAAATTTATGGTAATATAGAATTAATGGTCAAGCTTCAAAATTTTAAACAAATCTGATTGTAAACTGTGAAATATTTAAGACCGGAGGAAGTGAGAGATATTGTCGAACCCTATGTTCTGTTTATTTCGGGAGGATTACTGGAATTTGCGGTTTACCTTGGACTTATGCACGTTGGAAAATCTGATTTACCAATCCTTGCAGAGCAAACGTGTTAACTCATGAACAGACGTTATAACCAGGGTTCACAGTACCGATGGAAATCGGTTGGTTTTCGTAAAAAACCGAGGTTTCAATGTGGCTCAGTAGTAGAATTTAGCTAAAATTTCGGTGGGTTTCATCCAAATTCAAATTTAAATTTATAAATAACAAAAAAATTTTAAAAAAACCTATAAATAGTATGATATTCATAGAACATATTTGGATAAAAAATTCCAAAGTATCATAGAATTCCAGTGTAGTTTTTGAACTGAAAAATGTTTGAAATAATGAAAAAAATACTTAATTGAAGTAAAAAAGGATTTTTTGGGTCAAAATCCCACCATCCCCATGGGCCATGCATCCATGACTTTGGCCCAGTTAGCCTATTTCCTCCTTTATCGTATCCCTCCCTACCGGAGCAGGTCTTCCCCAATCGATTGTCCACATAATTTCCATTTTATCCGTGTGCTAGAAGCTAGAATGTAATATATATTGCATATTACGTATTTGGTTATAAAATTTATATGAAAGTGCATGCCAAAAATTTTAGAAATTTTCCCCCACCTTGACATAATTTTTCCCATTTTCCTAACATTTTTCCTCTACTTTCCACATTTTTCGGCAAAGAAAAGTTTTTGGTAAATTTCAATCGGTTTCTCAACAATATTCATTGGTTTTCGATGAATTCCAACCGGTTTTACCGTTGTTTTACCCTTTAATTGCCGGTCAAAATTTCAATTCTTTCAATCATAATCTCAGTAAAATCGTTTGAAATTTCAGTATCTTCGGCGACAAAGCAATCGAGCCCATGAATTTGAATTCAATTTTTGGTTTATGAAATTTGTCCGAAAATTGTCGGTTTTCGGTTGGTTTTCACAAAAACCGACAAACCATATGCGTTCGGCATCCGAGGCTCCATCCGCATTATGAACCCTGGTTATAACAACCCATCATCTTCGTCTCAGAAGTACCTTAAACAGCAGAAGATTTTATGCTCATGCAATTAAGCTGTAGGACTAGCTAGTAATTTGTAGATCCAGATCAGTGAAGGGTATGCAATTACTGTATATTGCTATGAGGACTAGTAGTAGCAGCGGTGCGGATCAGAAAGAAAATATGGCGAATTTCTATATATTGGAGGGGATACACTGATGATACAGTATATGCATGCTAGCTGTGTGTGTCGGATCGAGCAACTAGCTGAGCTAGTCCTGGACTAGCCGCATGCAGCGCAGCAGAGGAGAAAAGCGAGACAGTCTAGACTACGGAGGCAGCAGCGCCGGAGCCAGACGGCCAGAGATGATCAGGTGTTGGTGATCACAGTACACACTACACTGCCCTGCGCGAATCCCGTCGGTCTGGCCGGAGTACAGGCAGCGGCAGGCGCAAGCGAGACTTCCATGGAATACTACTCCATGTACGTACACTGGGCCGCACGACTAGCTTAGACTGGGTGTGTGTGTGAGAGTGAGACCGCACACAACTACTCCAACGTACTACTCGCTCCAAGGCATATACATACCTTGCTACTGCTACGTCTTGCGTGCTGCGTGCGTACGGTGTGCGTTGCTGCAGTGCAAAACAAGCACTACTAGTCCGGCTTCAAAAGACGCACTACTAGCAGGCCGCTACTTACAGAGATCGATCAAGCCGCGCGCTAGCTTAAGCTAGCTCCATGTGCATTTAATTTGATCAATCGCGGCGGCCGGCGTAAAGGTTAATCATGTGCCTTTTGAAGTCCCGTCCCACGCTACAGCTAGCAACACCCTGCCTACTAGTAGTAGCAGCGATAGGAATCGGAGGAGTACTTGCAAAGACAATTTTGTGTCATCGTCTTTGTATATTTAAAAAGACAACTTCGTGTTGATTTTATCATATTGAGATGTGTTTTTGGTTGAAAGGTTTTGGTTCTTGTATTTGTTAAACTGAAACACTTACGTCTGTTCGGCGCAGCTTAAATAAGCTGCTTCTTTCCTCGTATTCCGTGTGCATGTTTTCCAAAACAATAAACGGTGTGTTTTTTGTAAAAATTTTCTATATTAAAGTATCTCTAAGATTTTTTAATAGTAAATACTTAATTAATCACGCGTTAATGATATTTTTTGTTTTACATGCGGCTTATAAGCCACAAAAATAAACCCCAAAGAACACCATGTTAATGTGACTCTTTGCAACAAAATACTTTATCTAGTGAAATATTATGTGCATGAGAAAAATGGGTTCTTCTTTTTTACAACAAAGCGATGTATTTCATATAGTATAGGAGTTCATGTGCATCGTATTGGTCATGCAACACGAGGAATCAATCTTTATGGTTTGGGTTATCGCAATGATCATCTCCTGACAGAGATTCTTATCATTGCCATTGTAGCAATTAAATATATTTCATCACAGTTAGCCTAGCCACTCTGAACTCATATACTGGAGTAGCACAGTATACCTCTAACAATTTCTGACCGCATGTTTAATTTATATTCGATCATACATGTTTTTTTTAAAAAAAAGACAGGTTGAGTAAATCTAGTGCTGTAAAATTAGCTCCATTTCGGTGCGTACTTTGTGCTTGTGCACGCGAGTCCACCATTTCTTCTTTTTAATTACTTTTTACCAGCGAAAAAGACAATCACGCCTCTACATGATAGTGTGCGTGATCGTGTACCTTCATGTAAATAAATGTCCGTGTAGTCAATTAGGTGAGTACCATTTTTAACACTAAATAAATATCATAACTCTTATACCCAGAGATGTCGTAGTTACCGTAACTTATACCAAGATTTTCACACAGTAAGCAAAATAGAAGAAACATAAAGTTTTGCAGTGGCTAATGAAATACTACACAACTTTCTGTTGGCACACGACCTATCATTTGTTGGCAAGACAAAAATTTAGAAATCATCTAATATTTATATTTATATACTATAATGAAGCAACTTCAACAGACATGCTAATTTTTGAATGTCCGATGGCAAAATCCAACGGTCCAGATCCATTTGGTGATTCAATCCCGCGGTCCGTCTTCAATCTACGATGTGTTGGGGCATCCATCCCATGACTGTTCGTCACAAACTTCGTACCAGCTTTGTGGTGCTAATCGCGCGCTTCCTCAATCTCCATCCTTGCTAACCCACCTCTCTCTTGAACTCGTACAACTCGTGCGACCTCCCCCTCCGCCGCCCACTGCTGTCATCGCCTTCCTTTGGCTGGCCACTGTGCTCCCCACCCCCATCGCCGTCGCCTCCCCTCGCCATCGCCCCGCTTGGACACGAGTATTAGGGTGAAAGTTTTGGGGTTGGACACGAGTATTAAAAAAATATGTGAAATTAAATAGATGAATGTTATGCTTACTTGATAAGATGAAGTAGGTGAAGAAATTAAAAGGTGAGAGATTGTGATTGGTTAAGAAGAAAATATAGGTTGACAAGTTGTTATATTTTACGATAAATTTTAAATGTTATAAATAGCTATATTTTAAAATGAAGAAAAGCAGTATAGGAGTACGAGTTCTCCTGTAGCAGCTGAGGATGAGGAAGAACGACTTGCCGAAAGAGGAAACGATGGAGAGACAGTGAGGGGCTGAGCGGCTGGTCGGAAGTAGGCCGGAAAACAAACTAGAACGAGCACCAACAACAACTATATTTTAAACAGCAGGAGATTTTATGCTCGTGCAATTAAGCTGCAGGACTAGCTAGTAATTTGTAGATCCAGATCAGTTAAGGGTATGCAATTACTGTATATTGCTATGAGGACTAGTAGTAGCAGCGGTGCGGATCAGAAAGAAAATATGCCGAATTACTGTATATTGGAGGGGATACACTGATGATACAGTATATGCATGCTAGCTGTGGATTAGGGGATCGAGCAACTAGCTAAGCTAGTCCTAGACTAGCAGCACGCAGCGCAGCGCAGCAGAGGAGAAAAGCGAGACAGTCCAGACTGCGAAGGCAGGCACGTCGGAGCCGGACGGCCAGAGGTGATCAGGTGTTGGTGGCCACAGTACACACCACACCACACTGCCCTGCGCGCGAGTACAGGCAGCAGCAGGCGCGAGCGAGAGCGAGACTTCCATGGAATACTACTCCATGGAATTTTGTGTCTTCATCTTTGTGTATTCAAAAAGACAACTTCGTGTTGATTTTTACCATATTACAATGTGTTTTTGGTTGAAAGGCCATTGGTTCTTGTATTTGTTAAACTGAAACACTTAGTGTGACCCTTTGCGATAAAATACATTATCTAGTGAAACATTATGTGCATAAGAAAAATAGGTTTTTTTTACAACAAAGTGATGTATGTCATATAGTATAGGAGTTTATGTGCATCGAATAGGTCATGCAACATGAGGAATCAATATTTGTGGCTGGGTTGTCACAAAGATCATCTCCTGACAGAGATTCTCATCATTGCCATTGTAACAGTTAATATGTTTCATCACAGCTAGCCTAACAACTCTGAACTCATATACTGGAGTAGTATGTAGCATACCTCTTAATAATTTTTAACCGCATGCTTAATTTATATACGATCATACGTGTTTTTTTTTTAAAAGACAGGTTGAGTAAATTTGTAAAATTAGCTCCATTTCGGTGCGTACGTTGTGTTTGTGCATAAGTAACCGGATAGTACACACCAACGCATGAAGACATGCACTACCTACTGGCCAAGAGGCCAAAAGCCGTGCACACCCTACTGGCCGCCAGTGTGTATAGACGACGCAGCAGCTGATGCGTTGCGACACAACAGAATACGAGGCTTTTTTGCAGCTGGTACGATGGGTGTACGTAATGTTGCCGAGCTTAAAGACAAACAAAGCTCAGACCCTGACCTCAACCGTACTACTAACCAGACCATGCATGCCTATACCTAGCTAGCCAAGCTAGGGTTCTGCTGTGCCAGGCACGCTAGCTGCACGCAGTTGACGCAACGTACTACTACTCGTATATTGTGTTTTGTAGTTATCCCTATTATCCGTTAAACCATTGTGCAGTATAGTATTTATAACCCCTGAATAATATACTATTTTTCTGGTTTTTATCATATAGCGGTAATTAAATTGGTTCGTGATTAAGCATGGGATATCGTTACTAATGCATGCATATGTACATGCAGATGCCAAGTATACAGTTAAACTCTTTCCATTTTAAAATATAGCTATCTAGAAAAAAATTTAGAGAAATTAAAAATTAAGATAAAAAGCATAAAATACCTCTTATTAATATATAGTAAGATGACGAGACTAAGGATAGCATAGATGTAGTACGAGTATCGAGAGCTAGTAGCATGATGGATCTACTAGAATAACATAGAAAATGATAAAATAAAATTCAACTTTTACATATCCTAAATAACTATATTTAGAATAAAATTTAAATCTAAAAATAGCTATAGTTTGGACGGAGGAACGAGTAACAATCGGCCATCTTGTAGCATTTGTTGTCAGCCACGAACAGATCAGACTATTTCCATCGTTCTCCTGTCGTACGTTTAGTTTAGAATATGGGTTACAGTAATATAGATACACATTTTTAAAATATACTAGCTTTCTATCAAAAATATAGTTTTTTGAGGTTTGTTTTTTAAGCATAATTTAAAACTTTTCATAAAATAATAAAATTTCTGCCAAACACATGGGTCAGTACCTAGTAGGAGTAGCTATTGGAATACTCCTGCCTCCATTCTAAAATATAAATATTGTTATACATTGTCTAAAATGTGCTTAGACATCTCTATGTCTAGATTTATTTTAAAAAATATACAGAAATATTTATATTTTAGAAGGGAGGGAGCAGTAGTAAATATATACTCCATCCGTCTCAAAATAAATTAACTCCTAGAGTTTAAACTTTGAGCTAAAATAAACTAATTTCTACCTTCTTATCTACCTACGATTTGCAAATTGAGAAAATTTTATCCCTTCAACACCCATTACCGACCCACAAACTAATTCTACTTTTACATTAATAAAAAATATTTTGATCTTTTCTTTCCTATACTAATTAGGACGGAGTAAGCAAACGGTTGATTGGATTGTTTGGCGGTGCAGCTGACCGGGTTGATCATCGCTCAGAGTTCACGTGCCGACGTGCAATGCGTCCTAGCGCCAGCGGAGGGGATGCACATGCACTGTAGACTGCAGTAGTACGTTTGTCCATGTCCTTTTCCCCTTTGACACCATTTAATTCGTTCCGTTTACTGGATTACCCTCCCTTCCATTCCAGAGGCTTCATCATCTTATTATTTCCTTGGAGTGTGTTTGGTTGGATAGACGAGGCTAGATGGAATATGGCTGCTAGGTTTTTTGATACGTGTTGTTGACAGACGAGAAGGAGATGGGGTGGCCAGCAGAGAAATATCCAATTTATGATTCAAATAAACTGTTATATTCATAGAATTTAAATCTTTAAAACAAGATCTCAGAGATTATATTTTGATTAAAAAATATATATGACAAGTGGGCCCTACTAAATTTTTCCTTATCCCCATCCAAGGTATATCCAAGTTAATTTCTAGCAGTGAGAGGAGTTCCGGCATTCCCGGAAGAGAAAAACACACACATTCATTAAGTTGTAATTAAGTTAAGTTTAATTTAGGTTAGGTTATCCACCGAGTAGGTTTCCCACCTATCACACACCTAAGTAAAACCACCACGTCTTGAGTATCGCCTCCGCTCGGCTATTTACTTTGCTAGGTCTATATCCATACGAAAAGTACGGTCGTACTCGGTTCGTTTCATGCATAGTTTCATGACTCGGTCCTTAACTAACTAGGGCAGCACTAACCTTTCCCGGATACCACCCAATTCCGACTTGCCACCCCGGCCTAAAACATTTAGTTGGGATTTCATTTCACAAATCATTTCCATTGATGACATAGCAATGTGGCGCTCATGTCTCTATATGCCAAAATTCAATCATCCTCCCTAGGTGATTACCTAAACATAAAGCATTTGATAAAGGACGAGTATAATATGCATCTAAATAAGCACAACTAAACACTGTTATAATTGACAAGGGACTTATACGTAACAAAGGGTACAAGGAAGCATGGCAACAACAATCAAAGGCATGGCATAATATCAAGTGGGATATTCGTCATTGCATGTAATTTTATTGGTAAACAAAACAATTTCGTAATTGGGATCAACATACTCAAAGGAGAGTGGTGACTTGCCTGCTCAGGATAATTCTTATTATTCATAACAAACCTTGATCAACCTTCACCTCCTGGAAGCTGCACACATTGCCTCAAGACTGACACAAACAGATTCTATAGAGCACAGGAAAACCAAAATTCAAATAACATCTAAATGCAATCAGACAATATATAAATGGAAAACAAATCTAAGGGTTGCTCAAACTCTACTATGGCTAATGGATTCTTAAGATGCTAAAGAATTTCAAGTATTGACTTCCACTCCTATATAGGCAAGGGAGTTTGGGGTAGCTCAGGAGCTAAGGCTACTTATAGGTTAAACATCAAGGGAGCAAGGAAGCTTATGATCTAAGCCTCAATATTTTTGGCTTTCATGGTGGCTTAGCTATAGAACGGCGATTAGACCAGCAATGTTGTATGGTGCAGAATGTTGGCCTACAAAAAGACGGCATGTTCAGCAGTTGAGTGTTGCGGAAATGCGTATGCTACGTTGGATTTGTGGTCATACAAGAATGGATCGAGTCCGGAACGATGATATACGTGATAGGCTAGGGGTAGCACCAATTGAAGAGAAGCTTGTCCAACACCGGTTGGGATGGTTTGGACATGTCCAGCGGAGACCTCCAGAGGCACCAGTGCATAGTGGAATCTTAAGGCGCGACAGTGATGTTAGGAGAGGCAGGGGAAGACCAAAATTGACATGGGAGGAGGCAATAAAAAGGGACTTGAAAGGATGGAATATACCTAAGGATTTGTCTTTGAATAGGTCTGCTTGGAAAGCAGCCATTTACATGCCTGAACCTTGTTTTGCGGCTCCTGTTGGGTTTCAACTCTAGCCTACCCCAATTTGCTTGGGACTGAAAGGCTTTGTTGTTGTTGTTGTTGTATGGTGGCTTAGCTAGGCTAACTAGTGAAATGAAAGGACGTATCTCGACAACCATGATTTTTTTTAGCTATGGGAAGATTATGGCTAAACTAGCCTCTACCAAAAAGTAAAGGTTATGATAACTAAAAGGCGGATCTAATAGGAAGGTTCATGATCAAACAAGGTACTTGGACGATTTATTATTAAGGGATTTAATAATTTCTGTTGTTACCAATCGGATTATTGTTTATGTGATTATGATGTGGAACTCCACTGGATGTTATATGAGGTCAAATGACTTATCATGCTCTGTAGATTAACTTATGATTATATTTATTTTAGTTCAAGTGTCATCACATGGTATGATAAATGATCTTAAATTAATAGATGGTTCGTAATTATGTGATGCCATGGTTTTTCAATATTTATTCAAAATTTTCATCTTTTCAACTAATCACGAGTTTCCACCATAAAAATTTTTCGCTACTTTCTCTTCTCAACCAATCACAACATTCCCTTATTTAATTTTAATAATTTTTTTAATACTCATATCCAGCTCTAAAACTATTTATATTTTGGGATGGATGGAGAAAAGTGAAGAGGTTGCGATCGAGACTGGGCTTTTCAGCTCTTTGTACCCGTTTCCTTCTCACAGAAGCCTACTCTTGAATGGATCAGAATCGTACAGCTTACCACAACTTCATCGAACGGAAAAAAATAATTCGGGTGACGTGGCCCGCGCGGTTAGCGCCCCAACCCGCCAACCTTTCAGTTCTCTAATGGGGAGGTCGAGAGCAATGCTGCCTGGAGATGATGACAACATTAAGGGATTGCTTTGAATGATCTCCAAGGTTCTTTAAAAAGGTTTCTTGATGAGATATTTTTTACTGCTATTCATATGACATTGTCTATTTGTTGCCAAAAAGAAATTTCCATATCAGTACTTAACTTCGACATGAACAAATTGAGCCTTTTCTTTAACTTTGACATGGGCAAATTGAGCCCTTTTTTTTTAACTTTGGGTTGAACAAACTGAGCCTTTTTTTAACTTTGGGCTGAACAAACTGATCTTTTTCTTTTCTTTGAGATGAACCAATCGAGCTGTATGGCATCATTATTATCTACTAATAACAAGTACTAGAGCAGTTAGTACTTAGTCCCTTCCCTTTGGACTGTTATCCCATATGGCTAGCTTCTGTTTTTCACCAAATCCTATGCTTATGATACTCACTGTGCTGGCTGTTTTCTTCAGCTCTATGATCAAACCGGTGCTTCAACTTAATGTTAGATGCACACCTCACTTAGTTACCACTAACTGTATATAGTGTTGTTTGCAGCGGTTTATTAATTATTAGTAGTAGTTGATTTGCGCTTGACATTGCACCGCAATCCGATTTTTCTCTTCCATCTTGTATGCAACTGTAGGATAAGCTTGGCAGCACTGCTGCGCGCGCTACCGCCGAAGAAGGCTCTCCACTTCCTAAGAGCAGGTATGGCGCAGTTTCATGGTTCTTGTTCGGCATTAATTAGAATCAATTTTGTCCTTTTAATTTTCCCAACACACATGCATTGTTTAACTCACAAACTTTTTGACTCATGGCTTCTCCTTGATTTTCCATCTCCCTCGAAGGGTGGACAACATTGAATGGATCTTTGAAGCTGATAAGAAGAGAGAGAGGATTCTGTTTTGGTGTCAACTCATTGGCAACTCCATCGCGTTCAGTGCTGGATTGTACCATGCATCCAGTCGTAACCACTAGCGGGACTAAGCTGAGGAGCAACAACTATATCTGTGTACCCTGTAATGTTATGTATGCCCCTCCTTGTGTTTGCTAATAACTAATAGCACTCTGAATGATCACTTACGGCAGTGTTGGTACGTTCATTTGTGGTACCTCTATTTATATTATAAAAATTAAAGTTGTTTTTATCGAATCTTTGATACGTCGTTCGACTCCCGTACTACCTTCATGTCGTCATGCATTACCCATTCTGATTAGTTTTCCCCGTTGCATGGGTGGTCATATTTGTGTGTACAACCAGGACTATCGACATCACATTCTATTTTTAATCTGTGTTTGCTTTTCCATTAGTTACTCCAGACACGTTTGGGTACACGTGTAAATTATTTTTAGAGCTAGAGTTAATGTTGGTTACAACGTTTACTTGCGTGGAAATTGATCCAATCCGGCATGTTTGAGTAATTAAGTTTGTTGCTAACTGAAAAATTAGTTAACAAAGTGTAATTACGCAAGTCCTGTACTATGCATCCAGTCAAATATGTGCCGGGCCGCGCCGCCACCAGGCCACGCTACTTTCAATCCATAGGAATTTTTCAATCCTATTTCTTTGATCCAAGGGTGTTATAGGAACTATTTTCCAAGGATTACAACCCTCCAAAATTTCTTTGATTTTCCTTCAATCCAAAGGAGCCCTTACTCTGGTATGTAGAAAAGCTCGATGTTTTCCTCTAGAATAGATGTATTTAATATAAAACTTTATACTAACTTCAGTTATTCATGTTTAACGTTAGTTTTTTAATATTCTACTCCCTCCATCCCAAAATATAAATATTTTTAGCTATGAATCTGGACAAGCATAACTAAAAATACTTATATTTTAGGACGAAGGTAGTAGTTTACATTTTTGAACTACGTATTTTGGTAGGACGAAAATTGACTTCCAACCAAACAAGCCAAGAATGCCATGTTGCCCATGTACCAAAATATAAAATACTAGTTTACACGAAAATAAAACACATAATTTTATAAGAACATATTTATGGATGAGAGAAAGTGTGTGTAGTGGACTTTTCATGCTTATTTCTCTATGGAATGGTGGCTTACGAATCAAATCCATTAGAATTTTTCTATACTACTACGGAAAGGGTTTTTGTAGATGGCCAAAAATTGATTTGTAGAGGCACCTGTCGATGTAGGCGGGGCCGGTGGTCACAGATGATGAGGCTTTTATGGTGACGGACAGGGACTATCACACCCTGAGTTTTTCCCTTAATAGAGCGACACAAAATATATTAATTAAATTGCCCAAAGAAAATGTTTTTAAGGCAGGAGAGAAGAATTAATGTTGAAAACATTAAATAATAATTTATCATGGTTGGCAATATTTTTCCTGTATTCCTCTTACCAAAATATAATGTACCTGCTACATAGAATATTTGTTGTTGTAGTTTTTAATGCAAATCATCTGTATGCTCCGCAAAATATTTTTTGTACTATTATCTTTTGTGTAAGCAATTCCTCTCTCATATGCCACACAAAAATAACTTTTCAAAAACATAAAAGAAACAAAAAAATGTTAAAAGATATACATAAACATGTGTGTCTTGCAAGGAGACTAAAAAAATTTCATAATTTTTAAAACTTCTTTTGGTGTCAATTAATTGTCAACCATTATATGTATATAAGGGTATTTTGGGTATTTTAAAAAATTACCCGGCCAATGACATACTGTAGATACCAGTGATGAACTCAGTGATAGGATAAAGTGGACCTTGGGAGAGGATCTGGATGAGCTGGGCACCAGCTAAGTGTCGCTTTTTCCTTTGGTTAGTGGCACACAATAGGTGTTGGACAGCTAATCGCCTCGCACGGCGTGGTATGGACCATCCTGAGAGATGCCCTTTATGTGATCAGGCTGAGGAGAGCATCAACCATTTGCTGGTGTCCTGTGTCTTTGCACGGGAGTTCTGGCTTCGTTTCCTGCAGCAGGTCGGCCTGCATATCCTTGCTCCACAATTCTGTGATCTTTCTTTTGAGGAATGGTGGAGAAGGAGCAGCGAGAGGGCAAATGGCTTGGTGCGCCAAGGCTTCAACTCCTTGATCATTCTTGGGGCGTGGACAATCTGGAAGCACCGAAACAGGTGTGTTTTCGATGGGGTCCGCCCAAATTTGGCAGGTGCCTTGAGTCTTGCTGATGAGGACAGATGTTTGTGGGTGATGGCGGGGGCACGAGGCTTGTCCTTCCTGACCGCCCCACTTCCTGGGGATTAGAGATGATGTGGTCATGGTTGTGTTTCTCATGTCACAGGCACGAGTGAAGAATTAGAATAGCGGGCATGTGTGTGTAGTGTGTTGTACGGGTTTCCTACCCATCTTTCTTCTTCATTCAATAATACGCAGATCTCCTTCGTGTTCGAGAAAAAGAAAGGATAAAGTGGATAGTAAATTGTTTAACGAGGTTAAACTCATCTGGGTAGAGTAGATTCTTTTTTAAAAAAAGGGCCGGACGCGGGAGGGCCCATGGGCTAGGGCCAGACAGGGAGGGCCCATGTTCTAGAAGGTCGGTTTGCCAATATACTACTACTACGCTTTGGTTTCCGACGGAGTATTTTTTAGTATAATAATGAAGGAACGGGCCAGACAGGGGACGGACTCCGCCGAGTTTGAGAAGAGGAACCGAGCAAACCCTAGCCTCCGCCGCCGCCGCCTTCTCCTCCTGGAGATCCCGCCGTCGGCATGGCGATGCGCGCTCTGCTCTCCAAGCTGAGGATCCTGGCCGCTTCCCACCGGGCTCTTCCGCCGTTTCGCTCCTTCTTCACCGCCTCTCAGGTTCAATTCAATCCGTTCCCCTCCTCTCTCGCTCTTGCTTGCTACTAACCTAATCAATAGCGCTACCGAGTGTGTTAGCTTGTTTCTGATGAGATTTGATGATATATTGCCCCGATCAATCACTATCCTTTCTTCCTGCGCGATTTAGCTCACCTTCTCTTCTAGCTCACGATCTACCAGTTCTAGTTCTATTTTTTTCCGATTTACCTCTCCGATTAGGGTCTACCTAGGTGTGTATGTATGCCTTGCCCCTAGTGTACCTTTGGACTCTTAATTTTGTTCAAATTATCAGGATATATAATTTCTTTGCCTAACCTATAGTACCTGCTTTTCTTGTCTCTGTGTTGGTTGAGCCAATAAAATGAATCTTTTTTTTTGTTACTGATATGAACAAACTGACCTTTTTTTCCTTTAACAAATTGAGCCCTTTTTAAAAAAGCTTTGGGATGAACAAATTAAGCCTTTCTTTTAACTTCGACATGAAAAAATTGAGCCTTTTTTTTTACTTCGACATGGGCAAATTGAGCCTTTTTTTTAACTTTGGGCTGAACAAACTGAGCCTTTTTTTAACTTTGGGCTGAACAAACTGATCTTTTTTCTTGTCTTTGAGATGAACCAATCGAGCTGTTTGGCATCATTATTATCTACCAATAACAAGTACTAGAGCAGTTAGTACTCAGTCCCTTCCCTTTGGACTGTTATCCTATATGGCTAGCTTCTGATTTTCACCGCGCTGGCTGTTTTCTTCAGCTCTATGATCAAACCGGTGCTTCAACTTAATGTTAGATGCACACCTCAGTTAGTTACTAGTATCTGTATACAGTGTTGCTTGTAGCGGTTTATTAATTATTAGTAGTAGTTGATTTGCGCTTGACATTGCACCGCAAGCTGATTTTTCTCTTCCATCTTGTATGCAATTGTAGGATAAGCTTGGCAGCACTGCTGCGCGCGCTACCGCCAAAGATGGCTCTCCACTTCTTGATAAGAGCAGGTATGGCGCAGTTTCATGGTTCTAGTTCGGCATTAATTAGAATCAATTTTGTCCTTTTAATTTTCCCAACATACATGCATTGTTTAACTCACAAACTTTTTGACTCATGGCTTCTCCTTGATTTTCCATATCCCTCGAAGGATGGACAACATTGAATGGATCTTTGAAGCCGATAAGAAGAGAGAGAGGATTCTGTTTTGGTGTCAACTCATTGGCAACTCCATCGCGTTCAGTGCTGGATTGTACCATGCATTCAGTCGTAAGCCCCAGCAGGAGTAAGCTAAGGAGCAACAACTATATCTGTGTACCTGTAATGTTATGTATGCCGCTCCTTGTCTTTGCTAATAACTAATAGCACTCTGAATGATCACTTACGGCAGTGTTGGTACGTTTAGTTGTGGTACCTCTATTTATATTATAAAAATTAAAGTTGTTTTCATCGAATCTTTGGTACGTCATTCGACTCCTGTACTACCTCCGCGTCGTTATGTATTACTTGTTCTGATTAGTTTTCTCCGTCGCATGGGTGGTCATATTTGTGTGTACAACCATGACTATCGACATCACCTTTCTATTTTTAATCCGTGTTTGCTTTTCCATTAATTACTCTGGACACGTTAGGTACACGTGTAAATTATTTTTAGAGCTAGAGTTGATGCTGGTTACAACGTTTACTTACGTGGAAATTGATCTGATCCGGCATGTTTGAGTAATTAAGTTTGTTGCTAACTGAAAAATTAGTTAACAAAGTGTAATTACGCAAGTCCTGTACTATGCATCCAGTCAAATATGTGCAGCCGTCCTCCAACGACCATAAGCTAGCGATGCCCACCATCTGTTCGATGTTGAGTCCTGGACATGACGCCGGCATATTTAAGCCAACGTCCACACTGAGAATTATACAATAGATAGTGTTTACTCAGTACGTGACAAAGTGCTACCATGGAGCAGACAAGGATCCAGTCCATGGAAGTGCCGTGGATTTTGTCCTTGGAATTATGGAACTAATGGGCATTATTTATTGTTTGTCAAGATATTAGCTTGGCAACGAAGTGGTTTTAGTCTTTGGAGCATTAATTAAGCAGCAGGAGCTACACAAGGAGAGCTTGTATGGAGGTTTACAGGAGATGCACAAAAATCAGGTTGAGCAGTATTTTCATTGTTTTGCATTGCCTCATTACAAACATCTGTCTCAACTTGCAGTTTGGACAAGCAATGGGTTATTTTTAGAAAGCATGCATTGGTATTCGAGAATTCCGAGGATTGCTTTCATGGAATTAAGGCTACTCGCAAATAGAATTAAATTAGGTAGCAAAAGTGCCACCATAGTTGAAACCTTCATCTTTGGTTGTCGATGATGTAGTAGCTGTCCCATTACCGGCTTGAAGTCATCACCGGTAGTCGATTCCTGTCCTGTGTCCTGTACTAGGGTCGGCCTCCTTCATAGATTTTACTTGTGCAATAGTCTATGATTGCACGACGAACTCCTTTAAATGCTAGGTAGATCTATCAGGCTTCTAGGGTTTTAGAATTTAGCACCAAAGTTAGGCATCTCCACCTCTTGTGCCTCTTTCCTTATATCTGCACGGGTGGAGTTCTAATCTAATTAGGACTCTAATTTGTTACCACTGATCACAACAACATCTTGTCTGTAATTTTATTTGTTTGTTTTATGTTGGGAAAGATAACGGTGTAATTATCTTCTCCCCTAATTTGTATTAGCAATTGGCAGCTAATATGATCAACCAACATTCTTCCTTTAATTATGAGGCTAACTGATGAATTCACTAAGTAAAACAGCTCCCAAAATAATGTGTCACAACGACATTGAGGTTTAATGAGACAACAAGACTTATATAGTTTAGTGTGGTACTTAGATAAACTCTAACTTATTATAACGGGTGTTGATTGAAATTTATGCTAAGTGCCACTGTTACAAACAGACATTCTGTTAGTAAAATAAAGAAAAGGAAAGTAAAACCGCTGTCTCCGAGTTTAATAATAAGAGGAATCGATCAAGAGAACAATCAGTCAAACGACTAATCGAGCGAGTGAACTGAACCCTAGCCTCCTCCTCCTCCAGATCCAGCCGTTGGTATGGCTCTCCGCGCTCTGGCCTCCAAGCTGAAGATACTCCTATAGCAGTGTACTCTCTGCGAGGCTGCAGTGTACGTCTATACAGATATAGCAGTAGGTGTACTCCTACGCTCTATACAGCTATAGCTCTACTACCAAATGACAGGCCTGAAAATAATCCTATTGTATTGTTAAATTCTATAGCAGCTAGAAATACTTGTTTTGTACGATGCTAATTTGAATGCTTGTTTTGCTTGAAATTTAGAGAAAGGTGCTTCATTTAAAAGCTACTATGTTTCCATAAAAATTTCAGTTAACGGTCTAACTTTTTAAATTTTCTTCATTGTGGCTCTAGCTCCATGTATATGTCTTGCCTGTAGGGTCAATATATATCCTTTTGTTTCGTCTTCATTTCGTAAAAATTGTGAGATCAGAAGCACGTAGGAGTGATACGATAATTACTGAGAGTTTCGCACGGTAGAAAATTTGATTTAAACAAAAGATTATTTTTACTTGAATGACAAATAGACCGTGAAAAGCAATAAAACTAAAATTATTCGGTCAATAGTAGTAGCGGATTTTTACCACGTGTCAGAATGGGAAGGATTCCACCACCTAAAATTTGATTAATACCAAAAAAAATTTAGCCGAATTGCCAAAGGAAATTAAAGATCAACAAAATTTTATTAAGATTGGGGAGAAAAAAAAGGTGAAATACAAATCCAAGTCGGTAGAAGGCTGCCAAGGGCCAAGAAATGAAATACAACCGGCACACACCGGATAACAACCAATATCAGCTAATTGCCATACATCGTGAACTTCATCCTTATACCACAAAAAGTTTCAATGGATTGTTGACCAAGGGATAAATAGTCCCCAATGGATTCAGCCTGGCTTCAGAGTTGTTGACCAAGGGATGCAGCATCGAGTGTATATTGCATGTATCTATATAACTTTTGGCAAATAATTGACCCAAAAACTTTTAAATATAACTATATTATAACTATAGTGTAATTGCATTGTAACTACAATGTAATTATATTATAACTCCTATGTAACTTGTATATAAGAGTGCAAAGCAACCATTAGCTCAATGGTGAAGGCCGAAGGGTTGTCCTCGTGAACTATAGGGCATGGGTTTGATTCCTCTACCCGTGTGTGCACTATTTTTTTCCCACCTCCCCCTCCTGCATGAATCTTGGAGCAAATCCAACGGTCCACAATTTGATAGTTTCCTAAAAAAAACTATCGACAGAACAAATAGCAATTCCGATTGATATTTTTAAAAGGTCCACAATTTGATAGTTTCCTAAAAAAACTATCGACAGAACAAATAGCAATTCCATTTGATATTTTTAAAAGAAAAAAAAAAGAAAAGGTAGCTTAAGAGCAACTCCAAAAACTTACCCAAATCTGGCTATCCAAATACCCATATGGTTAGCTAGCCAAAAAAATCCCTCTCTATATTATCTTTACACTCCAACAACCTCTCCATTAGGCTCTCTAATTTAACAGTGGATCATGTGCGTTAGCCTCCATTCCTTCTCTTCTACACCTTCTCCCCCCTTCTTCATCCCCTCAAGCGTCAGAGGTAGGGGCGGCGCCGGGCATCGTGGATGGCCTAGCAATGGGGAAAGGTGCGGCCGGCCAGGGGCAGGCGCGCAAGGGGAGGGCATGCTAGCGGAGGGGCCCGGCGGGAGGCGCCCGGGTTGCAGGCCGACGGCAGGCAAGGAGGAGGCAGGAGGCGACGGGTTGCGGGCAAGGCTGGAGACGATGCAGGCGGCTGGGAGGCTACGAGGAGGAGAAGCGACAGGCGTCGACGGCCGAGGAGGAGCGTAGGCGGGAAGGCAGTGGTGTCGGTGGCAGGTCGGGAGGCGCGCAGGCGAGGAGCTACAGAGATTTTGGACAGATGGGGTAGGGTTTGTCACGTGGGTCCCACAAATAGCCAATGGTTTTGGCTGGCCAGATTTGGCCAGCCAGATGGCTTGGCAAGCGGGATGGTAAGTCTTTTGAAGACTATTTTTTCTGCAAAATTACTAGATGTTGACTTGGCAAGTCAAATAGAAAATCTTTTAGAATTGCTCTAAGCCTTTTAAGGAAACACATGCATCTACGACCTAGATCTACGTCCTAATACAAACTTTACCGTGGACCTACCGAATGACCTTATGGAGTATGGCCCAATCGGTCCAAATGGCCCCGATCAATCAGACCAAATCACTTGAAAATTAACAAACCACAGCGCGGGTACATGGCTCTATCCGCCTATAAAGCGTAGTTTCTAGGGTCAACCAGCACAAACTTTAGACTAATGCAGTATGAGTATGGGGCAAAGGGGCGGAGCTAGCATAGTTGGACAAGGGTCCTACAACACGGACAACCTCAAGCAAATCCCACGTTAAAATTTTGATCTGACCCTAGCCTGTCGAACCATCTCATACTAGTAGCTCAGCCATTAAGTAGTACACCCTCCTTTTTTAATATTTTATATGTTGACTATCAAAGTTACTTTTGACCATTTGTCTTGTTTAAAGATTTTGCGTAAATATGTATAAATATAAATCATACTTAAAATGTCTTTAATGATAAAATAAATCATAACAAAATAATTAATAATTACACTATTTTTTTAATAAGATGAATTGTTAAATATAATTCTAAAAGTCAGCGACATCGAATATTAAAAAATAGAGCGAGTAATTTTTTTGGATTAGACGTCTAGCTTGCAAGCCCAAGGGCCACAAGCCTACTACCCATCCGGAAGGCTGGCTTTGCATATGTCACTTTTTTTTCTCCTCGCGCAGACTCGCCACAATCTCTTCAACTTCTTTCCTCGCCTGGCAGTCCTCATGAAAGCCAAAATAAATCCTCAGTTCCCAATCAAATTTTAGGATTATCTTCCCATAACACTGAGTTGCTGACCTGGTGAGCGATAAGCGATATATCAAGCACCGCATGCCCATCGCCGGTAGCCAATATTCACCGTGTAGCAGCGATCAAGTCATATGAAAGCTGTTAATTAAGTTATCAATCTTAGGCCTTTATTTAATTACGATTTACTAAAAGTAGATATAAAAGTTTTACTCATAAATTATTTTTTAAGTTTTTTATCAACTTTAGGCCAAACGATGGGATTATAATTATTAACACACAAAAATAATTTTCAGCTTTTCTAAAATTAGGAAACTAAAAGAGTGTATTTCAAAAAACCCCAGGTTTAAGACCAAAGTAACACATAACCACATGTTCTATTTATTTTCTCACATAACACCATGTATTCAACCCAATTAACACAATATCACAGGTTTAAGGGGGAGCAGGTGACACGCGGGTAGATGACATGGTATCCTACCTCCACATCACCTGGGCCCACATGCCAGGTCGCGCGGGAGAAGGGAAGTGCACCTGCCTGTTACGGCGCAATTGACTCCCGGTCTCCTGCACCCGTCTTCCTCACACGGCATCGTGGTGTTTGCGGGTTGAGGGGCGAAATCCCCATGGCACCGATGACCAGAGGGGCGGCTCGTCGTGCACAGGCAGAGGCATGCGTCTCCAGCTCTCCTGTTGTGCATGCAGGTTCCAATTTTAGATCAACTCCTATTTTTAGGGTTTGGGTGCCTTGGAGAATTCCATTTTTGTCAATGTAAAAATGAAATTGGAATCATCTTTCGATGTTCTCTTTATCTTATTGGGAGTGAGAGATTTGTAACTTGACTTGGGTTTGATTGTTTTTTTGGGACACACCGGAAAGGATGAATCAGAGAATGGGCTTGATTCAATTCCACCAATTTATGAGTAGGATTCGGAGTACAATGGCATGGAGACAGCACAGAACTCGTTTGCAGCCGGTGGAGAAGGATGGCCTGGGAATTTGAGATGCTTGCTGACTCAATTTCTTTCCCCTTAGTTCGTGTTTTTTTTGGTTTCAGGTGGCATTTTTTTCTGGTTGCAGTATGTCAATGAATGTAATTTTTTTCTCATGGGTTGATGGGCAGCGGCCGCATAGAGTCCGTTGAGCTTCTATGGCGCACAGTTGACCATGCAAAAAAGGTGATCTGAAGCTCAAGTGAATCAATGATATCAACTGCACGAGGAGAGAATGATAGCTGAGGGAGAGAGGAACAAGGCCATCGCTATGTTGCAGGCTCTGAAGAGGAAAACGAGGGATCAAGTTGAAAGTATGGCACTGTCACTACAGAGAAAGTAGTGTCTTCTGTTGATCCTCCAATTTTATGATAGTTGTACTGCTGATTGTTCTTGATTATGTGTGATTGCTCAGAAAAATTAGGACGGTTGTTTGGCAACTGGCAAGGTCGTTATTTTGGTTCTTAGGTTCTCAATAGCCTGGGATATGACTTGTTGCCAGTAGGAGTGAACTAGTCACTCGATCTAACTTAACTGCGTTATTTACAAAGTTATGTAATGAGCTAAAGTGTAAGTTTATATTTAATGCTCAGATGGTTATTTTTCTATGAATATCTATATACTTATACATGGAACTAATGTACGGCACAACCTGACGAATAAGAATGGTCTATGTGTTTGTGAATGTTTGGCACGACCTGATCCTGACCAATGTGTATGCTGATATTTTACACAAAAACTGAACATATGTATGTATGTATGAACAAAATCTGAACATGTTGGTCTGATTAAACATGGCCAGGACCTAAGCATGTATATGCAAGAATTTTTGACAAATAAACTGATCACTTATGTGCCTGAGAATGTGTACCTGTGCAAAGTCACCCTCCATAGAACGAAGGGAGTACTAGTGTTACTCCTACATTCTGAGCAAAACTCGCCCTCCATGGAAGTCGCGTGCATGTCCATGGAAGCCGCCCACTCCTGCTCCTGCCAGACGGGATTCGTGCAATGGCAGTCTGGCGTGGCTGGCCTCGGGCAGTCTGGAGTCTAGACCTCTGCTGCGCTGCGTGCCTCTGCTCCACTGCATGTGGCTATAGCAAGCCGCTCCCCTAATCCACAGTATGCATATACAGCTAGTATCCACAGCTCCAATATACTCCTATACTGCTACTACAACTCGCTTAGTCTCAAAATATACCTAGCATTTAATTTTTTTTCATAATATAGCTACTTCTCCATCTATTAATATTTTCATCTTAACCAATCACAACCATTTTTTATTTAATTTCTTCACTTACTTTCTCATCTCAACCAATCATTACCATTTCTCACTTTAATCTTAATCCCTTAAAAAAATACATAAGTAGCTATTTTTTTTAATAAGATGAAGGGAGTATATCTCCATGTTATTTTTCTAATCCACACCGCTACCAGTACTGATAGCCGTGGAACCACAGATAATTGCATAACCTACTAGTACGAAAATCGTTTTCGCAGGCGCCCAAAATGAGTTTCCACATGTGGATTGACGGACCGCCTCTAACCAAAGGCCCGTTAAAAATGCGTCATTTTCACTGGCGGGTAGATAAGTCCACTGACTATGAAAAGGATTTTCTGCCATAAAAAAAAGGGAATATACAACTGAAATATGGTTTAATAATTTCTTCAATCATTTCAATTCAATTCTACCCAAAAAATTGACATCTCACTCACATATCAATAATACAATTTAGGGTTCACCCTTCCATCGGCAGGGTGTTTACAGACCCTCGACGGTAACGCAATTACCGCACGGTAACCACGACAACCGTGACAAATTCGTATTCCAAATTTTGAATTCAATTTTTTAACTCTATGCAGTAAGCCACGGTAACTGTTGCGTGTTGAAGCTGAAAATAAAAATGATGGAAAAAATGTAAAACATAGTAACAATTGTAGAAAATTATGGAAAATTCTAAAAAATTGCGGATACCTCTAAAAAATAATGTAATATTTGCATAGAATTTTTGGCATAAGCTTTGCTATATTTTTACATTTAAACAAAGTAGAAATCATATCTCAATCCATCTTTTTTTTTCATTTTTTCCAATTTCGATAGAGCTCCAAAATATGAAGTAAACTTCCTCATTTTCACAAACTTTGTCCACCAGATGGCAAACAAATTAGGTACTACTTATAGAATTTTTTATGAATTTTTTCTAGCTTTTTTAAACTTGAATTCAACAAAAATTCATCAAACCCTACCGTGGTTACCCTTACCGACCCCCAACGTGGTTACCGCGGTAACTTCGGTAGGGTGAACCCTGCTACAATATATGTCGAATACACTTGAGTTCAACAAGAAAAATTCACAAATCTAGCTATGGTCTTCATCCTATTTGTTTTCCCCACGTTACAAGCAACTGCTACAAGTAGAAGGATTTGCATAGAAGCTAGGGCTGAAGGAACTGCTGCAGGCGTACCTTTCGCCGAAGGCCTACCGCCGCTGGATCTGGCGCTCCCAAGGCCCACGAGCCGTCATGCTGACGCCACGCGATTCGCAAACCTCGCCGCCATTGTAGACGTTGCCTAGCCGCTGTTGTCGACGCCGTGCGAGCTGCCTCGCTCGTAGTAGCCATCTTCGCGTTCGTCGCCACCGCTAGAACTAGCGCTTCTGACCGCCTACGCTTCCATATCCGCCACACGCACTGTCAGGGAGGAGCGACAGCGGTTGCCGGAGCGATGGGAGGAGGGTGATGAGTGATGGGGAGAACACGAGGCGACTAGAGTTGAGACCGAGCGGAGGAGAGGATGAGGAGTAAGCGGTAAGGAGAGGATCGGAAGTAGAGGCCAAAGGGATAGGGCATGAACGATGGAGTGTCGATTTTTATAATGCTTCAGTGTTTTCTACACATGGTTCGCTAGGAGCACCGCCGGGCTACTTTTACATATAGCCCTCTTAAATGACTGCCCGTGAAAATCATAATTTTCTCAAGCGATCCAATAAAGGATTGCCTGTAAAAATAATCCTATTCCATAGGTGGTCCTCCTAAGACGACCCGATTTTCACAGACGGTCAGTGACCGGGGACCCGGTGCATTTTCACAAGCATGCTTATTTTTGGCCAATCGTAAAGATAACAAAAAAGGGTGTCGCCAAAAAATATCTTTATAGTAGTTCCCTTAACTGCTCTAGATTTACAAATTACTTTGCAATACTTGCTACTTAACTGTAGGAGCATAAAATTTTCTGCTGTTGAAGTTACTTCTGAGATGAAGATGATGGGTCGTTATAACATCTTTCCATGAGTAGTATATTGCTGCCTACAATCTTCATGTGTCGTGTACATTTCAAAATAAAGCCGTTATGTGAAAATAAAGTTTTGTTGTTTGGTTGGAGGCTTGAGACTGAGTAAATATATAAAACATGAAAAATACACTTGTTTGAATTAGATGGTGACAAGTGTTGGTGGTGGAGGAGCAAGGCGGTGAGGCACAAACCATGCCTGAGTCAGCTGTTCATTTTCAATGGCCTATGTCAGGCAACTCTCCAAGGAAGCAATCAAACATAATTGTGTGTTGCTTAGGCTCACTACAGGCCAGGTAGATCTCCACCATGGTAGAAACCAAACACACCCTTACAGCCAGTTGGCGAGCAAGGGTAGTAGGTCCAGACCGTGATGCACAGGTCCATATCATCTGCCTTCAGCCTCAGAGGCAGACTTTGTTGTTGCTTCCATCTGACCAACCCATTCAGCAATCAACGGATGCATGCGTTGTCTCTTCAGAATTAGGGTTTTCTCTCCAGAAAAAAAAGATCAACAAACAAATTTCCAACGGCAAAGTGCGGGGGGTCAAAAACCAATTGACATCACCCACATGCTTGGCAATGGTGAATTTATTGTCCAAAAACATACAAATCAGAATATGTACAACACCATGGAGTAGTATACTTGTCAAGATAAGCAATGAAATTATAGGCTAAAAAAAAGAGAGAACTGGAAGGCACACTATGGTGAGAGATCAATCAAAGAGATGGAAGTTGTTTGCATAGCTCACTTGTTTGATACGGCAGTAGGATCATTGGCAGCTCAATTGATGAAGGATTTTCTTGGTCTACTCCCTCTGTCCTAAAACATAGAAAGCTTTAGTCCTTGGCACGGCTATTAAGGAGAGAGGTAAAAAGATCGGGATGGGTGGAGCGTGGGTCCAGACTAGTTAGGTAATGACGAAGACAAGGGATATGATAGGTAGTTTAACGGTAAATGTGACATTTCACAAGTCCTACTTGTTATATTAGGATAAATTTAAACTCTAAAAGTCAGTTATATTTTGGGAATGAGGTAGCAGTTGTTTGCTTCATGTTCCTGCGGTTAATGTAGATGAGATAGATATCGATCCATCTTGTGTGATGTTACCGCCAAAACATTTTGCTCCCGGCTTCCCGTTTTCCCACCAGGAATTTTGTTTGTTGACGCTTATTTTTTTCTGGAGAGAAAACACTAATTTTCTCGGTTAGTTAGCTACTAATCCATTACTTTGGTTGGGCAACACATGCAGCCATCAGCTGTTGATTGCCGAATGGGTGGTCCAGATGTAAGCAACGGCGAAGTCTGCGTTTTGGGGACAAAGGCAAATGACCCGATCCCATGATCACACACACAGACTCAAGACACAGGCGTGAGGCATCGCACGTGCCACCACACAACCCAAACCCATCCAATAACGGGCCAGGCTAGCTCGTGCGCGTTGGCTGCTTAAGTTGCGCATGCGGCAGTCGTACCCCATTAAGCTCTAACCACCATCATTAGTGCTTAATGATTTCTAATTATAAATAATACATAAATAAGCAAAGTTAAAAGTGAATAAGAACCAGCCATGACTGGGGTGCCGCCCCACTAGAATACCCTAATCCGCTAGGTCTATGCCCATACGAGAATTGCGGTTGTACTCAGGTCGTTTCCTGCCTGTTTTCTTGACTCGGCCCTTAACTGACCAGGATTGGCGCTAACCTTTACCAGGAACCACCCATATCAATCCATGCCACCCCGATCAAAAATGATTTTGTTTCTTAGTTTTGATTTTCGCAATCAGTTTCCGTATGTCTCGTGAGCGGCAATTCATGTCCCCACTCACATAAAATGATGTTCATCCCCTACCCAGAACGCTCATCCCCATTGCGACCATTATCATATGTGAAAGAGAAACCTAATTAGCAACACTAAGCAATGTCAACAAATGACTTCAACATATAATAAGAATATATGGCGTCAAGGTGCAGGGCATCAACTTAACGACTTTAAACGGAATTAGGAACGGAATTTAATATAGCATGCACTTTATTTGTAAATAAAAACCATTTCGCATTAGGATCAACATGCTCAAGGAAGGGGGCATGGTGAATTACCTTGCTTAGCTACGGTAACTTCCTCCTCTGCGTCAAGGGGGCTCGTCGTCGCAAACATAGCCTAGTCGAAACAAGCGGAAAGTCAAACTCGCGTCCAAACACAAATAAATAAGGAATAAATACAAAGAAAAAGGGAAAAATACCAAACTACTGCCATTTGATAGATCTTGATTTTAGATGAATTTTGGTGAAAGTTTCACTCGATTTGGACTTAGGATGCAAAAGTTATGGACTTTCAAAGATTCCAATTTGAATTAAATCAAATAAAGAGTAAAAGCTACTGTGGGCCTTTTTAGATTACTGGATTATTTATTTTTCTAAGGAAAATGAGCTCCTTTCACTGGTGCATGGGACCCACCTATCAATGAAGGACTAAGGAGATTAATTAACTCTTAACCAAGTTAATAAAATAAGAGAAAAAGGGCGGCCCCCATGTCATAGACTGGGGGTAATTATCTTTCTCTTTTTTAAAAAACGTAAAAAGCGCGGCGGGTGCCATGGAGTGGCAGTGGCGACGGTACACGCGTGGCTGGGGGGCATAGCACGCGTGCGTATTGGGGAAGAGGAGGAGGCCGAGGATGCGTGTAGGGCGACAGAGCTGCTCTTTGCAACGAGTGTGGCAGAGGCGGGTACGGGGAGGGCTATGGACCGGTAGTCCAAAGCGGGAATCAACACGGTGGCGGCCTGCATCCACAGGTCCGAGGGCGGCGGCGAGGTGCATCGGTTGGCAGGCGACTGGCACAGGGCACCACAACGTCTAGTTGCGCGCGGTGGCATAGGGGTGGCGAGAGGGAGGACGGTCGGTACCACGGCGGGGCAGTTAGGGAGGGGAGGACACGCATGGGTGGCGGCACAGGCACGGCAGGCGGGGGCGGTCCGTGATCCGGCGGGCGCAACACAGGGCCAGTATGGCTCAGGTCCGAGCGGAGCCTCGCCACGGCGGCGTACTCCGTGCAAGCGAGAGAGAGGGAGTGCACGAGAGTGATAGAGAGAAAGCAAGGAGGGAGATGGTCACGCGGTTGGGCGCATGTGGGCGGCTGTCGAGCTACGACCCGACTGACGGGTGGGGCCAGGTGCGGAGCGGGCACCTGGTAGACGGGGCCCGGCTGGCTAGGCTGCTCGACCCCGCAGCAGCGGAGGGGAAAAAGGCTAGGGGGGAGAGATGGGCCAGCCCAGAGCGGGAGGGGGGGACAACAGGGTTCTCCTTTTTATATTTTTTTCTCTCTTTCTCTTCTTCCTTTAATTATTACTTATTTTTATATTTCTTTTTATTTCTTTAGAGAAAAAGAGAAGAAGGGGCTATTCCAATTGCACACCATTTTAGAGAACGCAATATATGCCTATGTATGTATACATACATACATACATATGTATATATATATGTAGATTTTCTTTCGAAGGTTTTTTTAAAATACTTCAATCTTTGGCGCTAGTACAAAACCGATGCGACTGACGGCAAGCTAGAGGCCCTCTCTGCTTTCTGGGAATTGAGGAACAAATGGCCACGAAGCTGCCAACCTTGAAAAAAAATCATATTCACAAGATAGGGTTGTTTCAAGATTCGTGCTAGCTAAGGTGTCAAGATTCGAGAGGGGATGCTATGCATCCTAAATGGCACTGGTGACCCTCTCCCTCACCTCTCTCCCTCAGAGCTCTCTCCCTCACCTCTCCTAGTCAGTCCCACTCCACAACAACAACGACTAGCTAGGGTTGCCAAATCCTCCACCGCCGCCGCTGCCGCCCATCGTCGACGATGCTGCGCACTGTGGCCAATGCCGGCAAGTGGAAGGTGGCTCGCACGGCCGCCTGGTCCATGCCGACTTTGGCCGCCCATCTGTCCGTGATCAATGTCGACCACCCCGGCGGCCTCGTCAAGCTGCGTATCTTCGAGGGCTAGACGCTGCTGCGGCAGGCGCCTCACCTCTCCACCAGCTGCAACAGGGGCGCTGCTGTCGCGGCGCTCCCAACTAGGTGGAAGGCCACCATGTGCATACAACACCCGATCCCAGGATCAGTAGTCGGGTACGCACAACAGTCATCAGTGATACAACACAGAGTTACAATAATTACATAACAGAATACATACATATATATACAAAGGGATTCCATCCAGGACAGACCCCGAATGGACAAAAGCATCAACAGGTAAACTAGCAAGAACAGCACAGACAGGCGGAAGCTGGACAAAAACTACTCCGCAGGCTCGGTTGGGAACTAGGCTCGAAACCTCAGAAGTCTTCGTAGTCGGCTTGGTCTTGGAGGTACTCGGCAGCAGTCGGGTCTTCGTCTTCTCCAAAACCTACTATACATCAACAAGGGTGAGTACTTTCGTACTCAGCAAGCTGGGAAAAGATGCCATGTCGGTCAGACAAGGAGGCTAAGGGTTTTATTTGCGAAAAACTGCCTTTAGAAACACTTTTCTTTTGCAACACTAGTGAGTTCCAAATTTTAGTTGTCGGAAAGAGGCTCACGCCTCGATCCATTCCGCAAGTTGCTTTTCAACAACCCGCCACTTAATGAATCAAGTATATCCATATCATCTTTTAATTCATCTTTATCGGTCCGGTGTTTCCCGAGTAGCTACAACTACTCGTTGACCCTGAGACTCGGCTACAACCAAATCTCAGCTATGGCACTTAATGCCCGCTACGCTGGCTACAACCAGCTAGCTCATCTGCCGCCCTGGCTACAACCCGGGGGCTCGAACATTGCTGCCCTGGCTACAACCCGGGAGCATGATCATCACCGTCTTCTGGCTACAACCCGAAGACTTAACTTACTCAACTGCCGCCCTGGCTACAACCCGGGGGCTTAAACTTTGCTGCCCTGGCTACAACCCGGGAGTATGATCTTTATCCTGTTTACTTTTCACACACTTGCTTATGGTGTTTAACACCACAGATCACACAGACCCGTTTCTGGCCACACAGGCCTTCCGTTTGCTTACTCGGCAAACTCTGGAGACGGTTCCCATCCCATCAAACATTTTCATAAACCACAGGCAAACAAATCTACGCTATGGGAATCACCTTACATCGCCCTTAACCGTGGGCACGGCTGTTCGAACAGTTCTGCTAAACTCTGCAGAGGGTGTACGCTTTACCCATCCGACACGAAACTTACACCGAGTACTGGCCTGTACCCGAAAGTTCGTGACAAGGCTATTTCCAAAGCAAGTCCAGGGTTATCCAATGCCAGCCGAAGGATCCACACAGGATCAGTGCTTCAGAATGGCTACAACCACCTTCAGCTCCAGGGCTCACGAGCCACAACTCAGATGAGTCCACTCCAGTCGGCACTGAACTTCCCTAAACCTACAATTTACTCGGCCAGAGGCATCCCATAATGACCGTATGGTCGTACTGTAAGATGCTCGGATGGAATTCCCAAAGGAAACGGTCCTTAATGACAATACATAGCCAAGCCACACAGGCACTGTCTCTGTACATCAAGATTTTCACAAATCTTTTATTTATTTCACAAACACGCCGATACGCAACGTATCGGGTTTTTCAACAGTTTAGTAAAGACCATCGTTTTTCCCAATGACAATACAACGTTGCAGTACTAAGCCATTCTACTCGGCCATCGAATCCGTAGATAGGATGCCAGCGTGCCATTTGTGGGGCTACCAAGGGAATACATCAACATCCTACCAAAATAAGTGCTACTACTGGGTAGGTCCATCAGTTGCGTTTGCAAACCAAGGCCAACAGTTATAGTGTGACTAAACATGCGTATTTTACAAACAACATAGTTTTGCATATATAGGAATCAATATGATCAAAGAGGCTTGCCTTGTTCCAAGGAAGGATCTTCTTCGACGAAGACGGCTTCGGGATCGTCCACCGGTTCAGGCTCTGAACAAGCAGAAAGGAAACACTGATAAGCAGGAGGGGCAAAACACCAAGAAAAAGGATCAACGAAGTAGTCGGCTGAACCAGGCTTGCGAACCAGGCGACAGAGCTCCAAAGCTTGGGAAGAGAATGAGAGCTTAGCAGAGCTGGCCGGTCGCAAAACAAGAGAAGAAGGAGGCACGGTTGGCCATAAATATATAGCCGACATGCAAAGTTGAAGCACGGTAGGGGCTGGGCAACGGGTAGGGAGAAAAAAAAGTCAAGATGAACTGACAAAGGATTTGACATCCACGCAGGGATTGACTTGGGAGTCCGGCGTGACCAGTGGAGTTGGTCGGCACAGTAGCGGCGATGAGACACTAAGGTCAAAGCAAGGACGGGTTGGAGAAATCTCACTGACAGGGATTCGGACTGACCACTGGTCCAAGCGATGCAGCATGTTATTGTCCATCGGTCCAAGCGGTGCTGCGGGCAGGTGAAGACTGATTCTTCTCTACTTCGGTAGTCGGCGTCGAACGGGCGGGCGCAACTCGGGTGAGGCGATGGGACAATAGGTAAAGTAACAAGGTAGTCGGCCACTTCACAGGCTTACTCGACAGCAAGGAGGTCCGAGTAAAACAAGGGAAGGGCAGGGTACAAAGACTGAGTAGCAATCTACTCGGCTCGAGGAAGAAGGTAGTCGGCTGGCCGGGGAGAGGGAAAACGGAGGCACAGCTGACAGGATAGGAAAGGATTAAGATCCAGAAAACAAGTTTCAATAGGGAAAAGGAAAACGGGTCGTTACAGCTGCCACCTCGTCGGCCAGCGTGGTCGCAGCTGTGGCGAACGGCCTGCCCTTTCGGGCCATGCCCACGCCCACTGCTTGGGGGCGCGATCACGGCAAGATCGGGGTCGGGGTCAGTGGCGAGCCTCTACGCGCTTTCATGACCCATGCCGGTACTCCAAAGATGAGAAATTTGTCATCTTTCACCAACGGTGGGGGTAAGGGCACCTTGTCGGTGCACTCCCCCAAGCCTCACGAAGCGCGCAGCGCCACCGACAACGCGGAGACCAAGACCACGACCGCCACCGCCGCCGCCGACATGAAGCATCGAACCCTCATGGCATCCCTGCGTCGTCTCGCCGTGGCCGCCGCCCACATGAGCGCGCTAGCCATGGAATGGATTCTGCGCTAGCTGCGGTCTCCGAAGATGTCCCTGCAGCGTCTCGCCGTGGCGGCCGCCTAGATGTGCGCGCTGGCCATGGACATGGAGTGGCTCGTGAGGCTGCTGTTGGGACTGAAGATGTCCTCGGAGCGCCTCGCCGTCGAGGTCGCCTGGAAGAGGCTTCTAAAGGTGTGGTTCGGCGACGGCATGATCATGGGCCCGCACCCGTCCTTCGGCTCCGCGAACCACTTTAGAGAACGCAATATATGCCTATGTATGTATACACACATACATACATACATACATACATACATACATACATACATACATACATACATACATATGTATATATATATATGTAGATTTTCTTTTGAAGGTTTTTTTAAAATACTCCAATCTTTGGCGCTAGTACAAAACCGATACGACTGACGGCAAGCTAGAGACCCTCTCTGCTTTCTGGGAATTGAGGAACAAATGGCCACGAAGTTGCCAACCTTGAAAAAAATCATATTCACAAGATAGGGTTGTTTCAAGATTCGTGCTAGCTAAGGTGTCAAGATTTGAGAAGGGATGCTATGCATCCTAAATGGCACTAGTGACCCTCTCCCTTACCTCTCTCCCTCAGAGCTCTCTCCCTCACCTCTCTCCTAGTCAGTCCCACTCCGCGACAACAACGACTAGCTAGGGTTGCCAAATCCTCCACCGCCGCTGCTACAGCCCATCGTCAATGATGCTGCGCACTGTGGCCAACGCTGGCAAGTGGAAGGTGGCTCGCGCGGCCACCTGGTCCACACCGACTTTGGCCGCCCGTCCGTCCGCAATCAACGTCGACCATCCCGGCGGCCTCGTCAAGCCACACATCTCCGAGGGCTAGACGCTGCTGCGGCAAGCGCCTCCCCTCTCCACCGGCTGCAACAGGGGCGCTACCACCTCGTCGGCCAGCGTGGTCGCAGCTGCGGCGAACGGCTTGCCCTTCCGGGCCATGCCCACGCCCACCGCTTGGGGGCGCGGTCACGGCAAGATCGGGGTCGGGGTCCGTGGCGAGCCTGTGCGCGCTTTCATGACCCATGCCGACACTCCAAAGATGAGAAATTTGTCATCTTTCACCAGCGGTGGAGGTAGGGGCACCTCGTCGCTGCACTCCCCCAAGCCTCACGGAGCGTGCAGCGCCACCGACAACGCGGAGACCAAGACCACGACCGCCGCCGCTGTCGCCGACATAAAGCATAGAACCCTCATGGCATCCCTGCGTCTTCTCGCCGTGGCCGCCGCTCACATGAGGGCGCTAGCCAGCTGCGGTCTCCGAAGATGTCCCTGCAGCATCTCGCCGTGGTGGCTGCCCAGATGCATGCGCTGGCCATTGACATGGAGTGGCTCGTGAGGCTGCTGTTGGGACTTAAGACGTCCCCGGAGCGCCTCGCCATCGAGGCCGCCTGGAAGAGGCTTCTCAAGGTGTGGTTCGGCGACGGCACGATCATGGGCCCATGCCCGCCCTCCGGCTCCGCGACGAACGGCGAGCCCAACATCTTCGACGACCTCGCCGGAGCTGAATCAGTAGGCGCTGATGCCCACGTGGTGCTGAAGGCCCTAGACAAGCTCGTCGACAAAATGGAGAAGATTTCTCGAGATGATAGGTATTTGTGTTTTGCTCCTTTTGTTGTACTGCTAGTCCTACTTCCTCTTGAGGTTTTGTCAATTCTATCATGCATGCAGGGATTGGAACGTGAAGCAACTTAAGAGTTATCATGTGAGCACTGGTAGAAGTCAGGTCTCTCGAGCCGTTCTTCTCTCTTTTGCCCAAATGATCTTGCATTTGTAGATTGGGATGTCAATCAGGGCGTCCAAACTTATTGAGATTGTCCGGAGCAAGGGGAATCTGACATGGGAGGAGGTGTTTCTCAAGGCCTACAACGAGCTCACCGGGGAAGAGACCAAGCTATGGGTACAAGAGTGGATACGGGAGCAGCGGACGAGAAGACGCAGGCTCCGGAGGACATGCTGATGCTGCAGCTGCAGGACCCCTTCCTATTCTAGAGGTTGCCCACTACAGCATAAAACTTCCTGATTTTTAATTACTTGCTGCTTAATTAGCTATTTTCTAAAGCTTTTTGAGTCTGTTAGATGGCCGGATAATGTTGGTAGTTTTGGCAGTCCTTGTGTTTTTGCTTCCAGTGTAGTTGAACAGTGTAGTCCTTGTGTTTTTGTCCTCCGTTTTATCAGAGTTAGTGGAACAGTAAGTTGGATATTTGTGAAAGTGGAGTAAACTCACGCAATGAATTTAGCATTTGATTGGTTACTATTTCGTTGGTGGAACTGAGCTGGCGGATTTGGAGGCACCGCCAACTTGAAAAGAGCTATTGCATAGCTGAGAATGCCGAGATCAGGTGTTGGGTGATTTCCTAGGTAGTTTGGTTTTCTTTTGCTTGGTCTCATAGCTACCGTTCTTGTTATCTCAAGGTGTGCTGATCCTTGCTGGATAGATGTTGATGTGACTTGGTTGAAGGTTTTTGGTGGATAATTTTGCTGCTTAGATGGTGTCTATCATGTTTGAAAGAGTTTATGGCTTCAGCTTATTATCTTATTTTTCTTTTGTGAGCATGCTTCCTAAAACGTTAATCGACACATTTTTTGCTCATGCAATGAATTAGATTGATAATCCACAGGGATATATATACATGAGGAGGTCTAAGCCTTTCCATAGGTGATATGCTAGCTTGGAGCAGGAGAGTGTGCATAATGTTGTTCGGTGTGCGAATGGTACCTTTGGCTTTACCGTTTTGCTGTGAAGTATAGGGACAAGACATGCGAAGGTGCCTGTCCGGGCCTCTGCGGTGACTATGACATATCGGTATTGCCGCCGTGTCACAGACCCTCACACGGGCAGACGCCTCGCCGATCTTGACCTTGGTGTCGATGAGCCACACCGATTAGTGTTAAGCACCCGGCCATGTTCATCGGGCATTGTTGACGCCGAAAACCGCCGGGTGTGCCAAAAAGCTTGCTGACAATCTGGTTCGGCGTCTGGTGACACGCGAAGGCCTGGGAGATCTGCTTAGCTCCAGTGCAGGTCCTAAAATATTTGAGGTTCGCGGGCGTGCCAGTCAATTTGACCTCGCAATTGACAAGGAGATGAAGAAATTTGATTACTGATCCAATCGGCCAGTAAGCCGATACGGATTCCTTCCAGCCGATCGCCGCTATGCTCGTGCCCGGGCCTCTGCCTGTACTCGCGCCCGGGTCTCGTGCTCGTGTCCGGGTCCTTGTTGGTCCTCGTGCCCGGATCGGCAGCAATTGCGCAATCGGCTATCGGCCGATACGGACTGATATAGGCTTCTCGTAGCCGATAGCCGATGGCACCTGTGTATCGGCTAGGAAACCGATAGTGCTATGAGCAAATAGACAAGATGTCAGTATAACATGTGCATCGGCTAGGAGCCGATTATCAATAGATAAGCAAAAATAGTAAGCCAGCCGACTGCCGAGGAAACACATATGCATCGGCTAGAAAACCGATGATAATATAGATGACCAAAACAGTATGGATAATACAGTCGGCTTTATAAAAAGATAACCTATCGGCTAAGCACTCCGATAGAACGTCGCATATACACCGATCAGCCCGACAAGGATAAATCTATTATTATCGATCTAGTAGTTCAAACCTAACTGATGCAGCACAGATCGATAATAGTAAAGGAACCTCAACGAGCTGATAGACCTAATGCAACTGTGATGAAAATAACTTACCGGCTATACATTCCGATAAGACGCTTGCGCAAAAACTATCAGCCTAGCAGGAACGATTTATCGCTCGCAGTTCAGTAGGTCGGACCCAACCGATGCAGCACGAACTGATGATAAATCGCCCCCAGTAAACTGATAAGATCTACGCACGCGTGATGTGGTATACCTGATCGGCCTAAGAGGTCGGACCGAACCGATGCAGCCGTAGACAGATCCGATACACCGTGGTAAGCCGACTACCATAGACCGACTAGAATATCGGACCTAACCGAGAAAGTCCTAGCCGATTGGTAGTCGGGGTAACGAGACTTACCCTCTCGCAGGAGTTCGGACCTAACCGATGCAGCCCCGCTCGAGAAGCAAGAACCCGTTGGTAAAGGGTGGCGATGCGCCGAAGTTTAATTGATCGATTGATAGATTACAAGGTCCCCGGGTATACGTATATATACCCCGAGTTACAAGAGTCCTTATAGGACACGAAACAGGACTTTCCTAACTAGAAAAGGAAAACTAACAGACCTGATCGGACAAGAGATCAGGTTTCCTAAAAGATAAAACTATCTAATAGATAAGATAAATAACTGCTATAACGTGGTCTTCACGATTCCTTCCAGGTTTGGTCTCTTCCAGATGAGCTTCCATTGGCTGACATGGCTTCTTTCCTTAACCGAACATGGATATGAATCGTGCCAAATTTTGGCGTTAACAGGCATGCTCTCATTTGGTCAGGCTTGCGCCATGGCTCTCGTGTTCAGTGATTTTTGTGCCCGGTCCGCTCATGGCGGTGCGCCGTGCATGACACTACATTTATCCTGTGGTGACTACCGGCCATGCAAGAGAATGACACGTGGAAGTAGGTGTCATGTCGTTTGAACAGAACGTGGGAGCTCATGGCCGAATGTTTTCCAAGACAACGTGTGAAAGAATTTTTTTTACATGCATGGTTGTCAGGGAGATGATCAAACAGAATTCTACTATCATGGTCTGGGACATTGAACACGGGAACATGGCGTAGATTGTATTTGAAGTAAGTAGGACCTCGTCGGCGCGACGGAGTACGGCACCGGTGAGACATGGCTTTGAGGAACAAGGGAACAAGAATATCAATCTAATGCCTAAAACAATTAACCTTGTCTCAACTTTATATACAGCTAGAGCCCAGACAATAGACTGAATCCTTAAAAAACTTTAGTTTATCTGTAAGCATTTGACAAAGCCAATCCTAGAACGTATAGTAGTTGTCCTGCTTGCTGCCTCCCGATGGCTTGCGTTTCTGGCGATTGTATCACAGACCCTACATGACATCTCTCCCTTGGAGAAGCAGCTTGTCATCGAGCTAGAAATCGAGAAATTGTGATAGGAACTCGTCCAAGGGAACCCAAGAAGCTTCTACCGATGGCAATCCTGTCCATTGAACCAACAACTCCTACTCCTAATGGCCTTACGCCAGGCGGCTCTGCAACGCCTCACCCGCTGAGGGCTTGTTTGGCAACTTCCCTAGGGAGATTCACCCACGTAGGGCTTGTTCGGTTGGCCCAGGAATGACCGGGGTTGGGCCACAATCCCTGTGGATCTGCCCTGTGAGGATTGAATCCCGGCCCATAGGGAAATGCGCATTCGGTTAAGCCTTGCATGGATTGAATTCAGGTCTACCCCAGCCTTTCCTCCTCAGTTCGGCCCAGGAAAAAATAATCGACCCAAGAGGTGTGGAAAATATCCTCGCCACGAGACACGAGGTAGGACGCGACGCTGCGGCTGCTGCAACGTCGGTGTGACTCGGAGGTGACGGCGACGACGACAGCGACGCAACGCTCTCCCCTCCGGTGGCCACCTGCTCGTCGGTAAGTTCCTTTCTTCCTTCCCTCTCCTCTCCGATGTCCTAGGGTTAGGGTTTCTTGACGCCTCAAACTCCAGAAGATCTAGCATGATGCAACTTTCAAAAAAGTTTTTGTTGGTTTCGGATTTTGGTTTCCGATTTTTATTCTAAATTTTTGAGGATGTTACAGAACGCAAGGTGATAAAGCGTAGGAATAGGGGAAAAACTAGGAATAGTATAGGATTGCACGTAGAAATTAGAGGAATGGAAAACATAGGAATTTTATAGGATAGGTTGTTTGGAACACATGGTTGTCTTCAACACAAGATTTAGCCTCCATCCTTTGCTAGCTAGTGAAAAAAGAGAGGTTGGAGTGGATGTTTGAAATTCCTAAATTTTTATAAGAATGTTACAGTATCCCTCCATAATTCCTTTGAGCAATTCTTGCTACCAAACGTGTGAACAGTGGCAAATCCATAGGATCCTGAATCCTACAAAAATCCCAAGGCCACAGTTCACATTTGTGAATTCACTCACTATCTTAGGCAAGTTGTTGTGAAGCAACTTGCGAAATGGATAAAGGTGTGAGCTTCTTTCCGATCAACTAAAACCTGGCACACTAGTGTTTTGCAAACAAACATTTAAGCAAAAGGCTGATTTTCGCAAACAAAATCCTAGTCTCCTTGTCTAGCCACTCATGTCATCTCTCCCGTGGCTTGCAAAGTACGAAATTACTCACCCTTACTCTCTATATAATATATTAGGGTTTGAAGAAGAAAAAGCTGATCTGACCGTCGAGGAGTATCTCTAGGAACAGGTAGACTTTGAAGACTTATAGAGTTTTAGGCCTTGTTTCCAAACCGCGCCCATGGAACAAGATAGATGCTTAGGTGCTTAGCTTAGTGCTTAGTCGTTTCCGCTGTTAGCTTCTGCTCTATTGTTTTCGCTTCTCGCTGTTATCTTTTGTGTTGTATCATTGCTCATCTCGGGTCTGTTCATAATAGCAACTTTTGTAAGGATTACTCTAGTGTTGTAATAATGAACTCTGATAATATCATCGATATTTCTGTGTGTACCAGCTTAAATATTCTGGGACTGATACATATAACACAGGTATAGGTATGGCTTTTGGGCCTGTGAGGCTCGGGACGCCACGGGTTTCGCATTAGGTTTATTTAATTTAATATATGGTGTGTGTCTGTCCTTTTTTCAACACAGGATTTAGCCAAAATCCTTTGCTAGCTAGTGAAATAAGAGAGGTTGGAGTGGATGTTTGAAATTCCTGATTTTATGGGAATGCTACGGTATCCCTCCATAATTCCTTTGAGCAATTCTTACTACCAAACGTATAAACAATGAAAAATTGATAGGATCTTAAATCCTACAAAAATCCCAAGGCCGCAGTTCACGTACTCGTAGCTAGTACTACAACAGTAGTAAGTAGCACGGTGCATCGTGACAGACCGTGATAGTGGTCTTCTTGTTCGTGGAGCTCGATCGAAAGGATACGAGCAGAAAGTGGTGCATGCAGGCTGCAAAGATTTTGCCGTTGAGCGTGTCCTCTCTTGATGCTCCCAGCTGGAGTAGTCTGCAAAAGCTTTGTGTGCTACAGGAGTCTAGCAGTAAGCAAATAAAACCCCTTCAGATGGGACTTGACAGTAGTTCAGAAAAACAAGGCACCACTACTCATAGAGTCCTTCGAAACTTCATGTGTGAGAAAAAAAATACTTCGTGTATAAATATTTGGACGGTATTCTTTCTCTATAGTGCTTAGTACTACTTCTATACGGTGGAAAATAACTTTAGGGTACTAATTAATATTTTTAAACTTAAATATTTGGACGGTATTCTTTCTCTAGTTTAAATATTTAGACGGTATTCTTTCTCTAGTGCTTAATACTACTCCTGATAAATATTAATTAGTACCCTAAAGTTATTTTCCACCGTATAGAAGTAGTACTAAGCACTATAGAGAAAGAATACCATCCAAATATTTGTACACTAAGGATTTTGTATAGTACTAGACTTTTTATTTTGAGACAGAGGAAGTACTTAAGTACCCTTATAAATCCAAAACTAGCCGGAATGATGAAACAAACCCCATAAATTAAGTTGTAAAATTTAAAATTATCTATGGCCTACAACATGTAGCTCAAATTGGCAGTCCCTTTGACCTACACGAGCTCTTGTCCTCCAGGACTCTTTTGAAGCTTAGCAATTACACAGGCTAGTACGCGGATAAATATGAAATTAGAGGTTGTTCTTTGTGGATGATGGTAGTATGTATTTAATGGACAAAAGCTCATGTGGATGAATAAAAATACCATAAAATTGAAAGTTTGTAAAATTGAAATTTTGTCTTAAAAAAGTTATGTAAATCAATGTTGTTGATGTAGAAAGTTGTTGGAGAAAACATATTTTAAAAAAGCGTTGTGCAAATAATCAGGATATATAATTTCTTTGCCTACTACCTATAGTACCTTATGTTTGTCTGCTTTTCTTATCGCTGTGTTGGTTGAGCCAATAAAATGAATCTTTTTTTTTGTTCCTGATATGAACAAACTGACTTTTTTATTTTCCTTTAACAAATTGAGCCCTTTTTTTTTTCAAAAAAAAACTTTCGGATGAACAAATTGAGCTTTTTTTTTAACTTCGACATGAACAAATTGAGACTTTTTTTAATTCTGACATGAACAAATTGAGCCTTTTTTTAACTTTGACATGAGCAAATTGAGTCTTTTTTTTTACTTTGGGCTGAACAAACTGAGCTTTTTTTTTAACTTTGGACTAAACAAACTGAGCTTATTGTACCCTTGAGATGAACAAAAGCACTTAAACAAGAAAGACAAAACAAGAACATGATAACCTTGTGTAGTCCCCAACTCACCATTCAATGGAAACATAGTGAGTTTAAGATAAAGGTCTTTATCCATTTCCTTATCATGCAAGGTAACATGATACCAAGTTCTACTCTATCTTTAATTATATGGGCTAGTCCACCCCCTATTTAGGTGGTCGTATTTGCCTTCTATAACAGTACCCAAGACACATGTCATCTACACATATAGACTCTTTTTTTACTTTCCGAGTATTTAATTTCCAATTAATCCATGCTTTTATGCTATTGGGTTTCTAGACTGAATTTATGCTGCTAAATTCTTGCAGGGTTAGTTTAGTTTACTTTCGATCTCATCCATCGGAGCTTCTGATTGGGCCTTTCTGCCAGACCGAGAGTGTCGATCAGAACTTTCGGTCACAACTATCGGAACTTCTGACCAAAACTTAGCAACTAGGACCATTTTCCTATGTGAATGCAGTGCTTTGTGTCTCTCTCTAAGGATCAAGGAAAATTTATGGATCACTTGGACTCAAACATCGATCCTTTGCAAGAACCTCTCTTAATAGTATGGCTTTCCTATGGACTCAAGTTGAAAAGCAAAAAATAAATTAAAGTCCTGGGCATGTGGAGGGCAGGGATCAAACTCACAGCGTCAGTAGCGCACGCTGCACAATAGACATCTTTTTATTAGTATATATAGATTTTGTATAAGTTACATTATAGTTACAATATACTTACCGTGAAAAATTATACCATAGTTATATTTGAAACTTGCGGCAATTTTAGATAGTCTTAGGCGATGATATTTGATCAAAGGTTTGAAAGCTTTAAATATCAACCCAAACATGTTACGATAAAAAAGAGAAAATCCACTCTATGTCTCCGAGTTTGTTCCAGTTCAATGATTTGCCATTGATATTGTCCATTTCTATAATATGCCACCAAGCTCATCGATTGTTCTATAATATGTTATTGGACCACATATGTTTTTTCAAAAACGTCCAAAATGCCTTTATAGACATACAAGGTTAACAATTGATTTATCATATTACAAGTTTTAAATAAATATGAAAATTTTTGTGTAGCCTCCTTACACAACATGGAAATTTGTATATAAGTTTCAAGATTTTTGCATTACTAATTTTTATAAAATATAATGTACCTGTTATATGCTACATAGAATATTTTTTGTTATTGTTTTTAATGCAAATCATCTGTATGCTCCACAAGATATTTTTTGTGCTATTATCTTTTGTGTAAGCAATTCCTCTCTCATACGCCACACAAAAATAACTTTTCAAAAACATAAAAGAAACAAAAAAGTTAAAAGATATACATAAACGTGTGTGTCATGCAAGGAGACTAAAAAAATTTCATAATTTTTTAAAACTTCTTTTTGGTGTCAATTAATTATCAACCATCATATGTATATAAGGGTATTTTAGGTATTTTTGAAAAATTACCTGGCCAATGACATACTGTAGATACCAATGATGAACTCAGTGATAGGATAAAGTCATGTTATTAGGATCGAACCGGACCGGTGGTCGAACCGAAAAAACCGGAACCGGAGACTACACTGGCTCGGTTCACTTAAAAGGCCATCTATACAATCGAACCACAAAAAACCGTTGAACTGGTTGGTTTTTTACGAAACCATTGAACTGACCGGTTTTATTGGAATCGGCCGGTTTTTGTTTGTGGAGCTTGTTACCCCTATTTTTTTTATTACATAAGTAAGTAAGGTATGGGTAAAATCGTAAATGTTTACTTTTTAGGGTTGCCTGTGCTCTGCCTCGGCTAAATCGATCCCCAGACAGATCGGCGGCGGCGGCGCCGGCGCCCCATGGCGTCGAAGCAGATGGAGGAGATCCAGCGGAAGCTGGCCGTGCTGGCCTACCCGCGGGCCAACACCCCCGCGCAGTCCCTCCTCTTCGCCGGCGTCGAGCGCTACCGCCTCCTCGAGTGGCTGTTCTTCCGGTACGCGGCCATACCCACCCCACCCGCGCCACATTCCCCATTTTCGCTTCTCCTACCTTTTATCTTCAAGGCGTGCAGAGTCCCGATCTTCTGGTAGATTTGGTCCGCGTTTCCTTTTTACAGTCTGAACTCGAAATTGAGGGTTTCGTTTTTCTCTTGTTTCGGAGGCTCCTAGGCGACAGATCGCCAGACGGCGGCGCCCCATGGCGTCGAAGCAGACGGAGGAGATCCAGCGGAAGCTGGCCGTGCTGGCCTACCTGCGGGCCAACGCCCCCGCGCAGTCCCTCCTCTTCGCCGGCGTCGAGCGCTACCGCCTCCTCGAGTGGCTGTTCTTCCGGTACGCGGCCATACCCACCCCACCCGCGCCACATTCCCCATTTTCGCTTCTCCTACTTTTTATTTGCAAGGCGTGCAGCGTCCCGATCTTCTGGTAGATTTGGTCCGCGTTTCCTTCTTACAGTCTGAACTCGAAATTGAGGGTTTGGTTTTTCTCTTGTTTCGGAGGCTCCTAGGCGACAGATCGCAATTCACGCAGCAGAACTGGCAGGGGGATAGCCTCGACCGCGACGAGGAGAACAGCAGGATCCAACGTAAGGCTTTATTTTCACACATTTCGCTACTGCACGATTGATGGTTGCTATTACTTGGGATCAAGTGCTGTGCTGACAGTGGAATGCTCGGGACTCTGCAGACCTGGCCGAGATTGCGAATTTCCTTGGTATAACGCCTTCGGTCGACACCGAGGCAATTCAGGTTAGAGAAATGGGTTGGCTTCATGGGGACAATAATTTTTTGAGTGCAGCTGCTGTGATTATATATATTGCTCTGGTTCAATATATTTCATAACTGGTTCAATTCATCCGGTCTAAAACTATCAAACCAACGGTTCAACCGGTTCTTAACAGTTGGATCAATGAACCAGCGAACCGATGGTCTCGCCGGTTCAATGTCTGGTCCGGTCCTAATAACTTTGGGATAAAGTGGATAGTAAATTGTTGAACGAGGTTAAACTCATCTGGGTAGAGTAAATTCTCTTTTAAAAAAAAGGGTCGGACGCGGGAGGGCCCATGTTTCAGAAGGTCGGTTTGCCAATATACTACTACTATGCTTCGGTTTCCGACGGAGTATTTTTTAATATAATAAGGAATGGGCTAGATAGGGGATGACTCCGCCGAGTTTGAGAAGAGGAACCGAGCAAACCCTAGCCTCCGCCGCCGCCTCCTCCTAGAGATCCCACCGTTGGCATGGCGATGCGTGCTCTGCTCTCCAAGCTAAGGATCCTGGCCGCTTCCCACCGGGCTCTTCCGCCGTTTCGCTTCTTCTCTGCCGCCTCTCAGGTTCAATTCAATTCATTCCCCTCCTCTCTCGCTCTTGCTGCTACTAACCTAATCAATAGCGCTACCGAGTGTGTTAGCTTGTTCAGATTTGATAATATATTGCCCCGATCAATCACCATCCTTTCTTCCTGCGCGATTTAGCTCACCTTCTCTTCTAGCTCACGATCTACCAGTTCTAGTTCTATCTTTTCCGATTTACCTCTTCAATTAGGATCTACCTATGTGTCTATGTATGCCTTGCCCCTAGTGTACCTTTGGACTCTTAATTTTGTTCAAATTATCAGGATATATAATTTCTTTGCCTAACCTATAGTATCTGCTTTTCTTGTCTCTGTGTTGGTTGAGCCAATAAAATGAATCCTTTTTTTTGGTTCCTGATATGAACAAACTGACCTTTTTTCCTTTAACAAATTGAGCCCTTTTTTAAAAAACTTTGGGATGAACAAATTGAGCCTTTCTTTTAACTTCGACATGAACAAATTGAGCCTTTTTTTAACATTGACATGGGCAAATTGAGCCCTTTTCTTGTCTCTGTGTTGGTTGAAGTTACTTATGAGATGAAGATGATGGGTCGTTATAACATCTTTCCATGAGTAGTATATTGCTGCCTACAATCTTCATGTGCCGCGTACATTTCAAAATAAAGCCGTTATGTGAAAATAAAGTTTTGTTGTTTGGTTGGAGGCTTGAGACTAAGTAAATATATAAAAGATGAAAAATACACTTGTTTGAATTAGATGGTGACAAGTGTTGGTGGTGGAGGAGCAAGGCGATGAGGCACAAACCATGCCTGAGTCAGTTGTTCATTTTCGGTGGCCTATGTTAGGCAACTCTCCAAGGAAGCAATCAAACACAATTGTGTGTTGCTTAGGCTTGCTGCAGGCCAGGTAGATCTCCACCATGGTAGAAACCAAACACACCCTTACAGCAAGGGTAGCAGGTCCAGACCGTGATGCATAGGTCCATATCATCTGCCTTCAGCTTGAGAGACAAACTTTGTTGTTGCTTCCATCTGACCAACCCATTTAGCAATCAACGAATGCATGCGTTGTCTCTCCAGAATTAGGGTTTTCTCTCTAGGAAAAAAAAGATCAACAAACAAATTTCCAACGGCAAAGTGCGGAGGCTCATATACCAATTGACATCACCCACATGCCTATCAATGGTGAATTTATTGTCCAAAAACATACAAATTAGAATATGTACAACACCATGGAGTAGTATACTTGTCAAGATAAGCAATGAAATTATAGGCTAAAAAAAAGAGAGAACCGGAAGGCACACTATGGTGAGAGATCAATCAAAGAGATGCAAGTTGTTTGCATAGCTCACTTGTTTGATAGCGGTAGGATCATTGGCAGCTCAATTGATGAAGGATGTTCTTGGTCTACTCCCTCCGTCCTAAAACATAGCAAGTTTTAGTCCTTGGCACGGCTATTAAAGAGAGAGGTAAAAAGATCGGGATGGGTGGAGCGTGGGTCCAGACTAGTTAGGTAATGATGAAGACAAGGGATATCATAGGTAGTTTAATTGTAAATGTGACATTTCACAAGTACTAGTTATATTAGGATAAATTTAAACTCTAAAAGTTAGTTATATTTTGGGAACGAGGTAGCAGTATGTTCCTGTGGTTAATGGAGATGAGATAGATATCGATCCATCCTGTGTGATGTTGCCGCCAAAACATTTTGCTCCCGGCTTCCTATTTTCCCACTAGGAATTTTGTTTGTTGACGCTTATTTTTTTCTGGAGAGAAAACCCTAATTCTCTTGGTTAGTTAGCTACTAATCCATTACTTTAGTTGGGCAACACATGTAGCCATCAACTGTTGATTGCCGAATGGGTGGTCCAGATGTAAGCAACGGTGAAGTCTGCATTTTGGGGACAAAGGCAAATGACTCGATTCCAGGATCACACACATACAGACTTAAGACACAGGCGTGAGGCAACGCGCGTGCCACCACACAACCCAAACCCATCCAATAACGGGCCAGGCTAGCTCGTGCGCGCTGGCTGCTTTAGTTGCACATCGGTAGTCGTACGCCATTAAGCACTAACCACCATCATTAGTGCTTAATGATTTCTAATTATAAAATAATACATAAATAAGCAAAGTTAAAAGTGAATAAGAACCAGCCATGACTAGGGTGCCACCCCACTAGAATACTATAATCCGCTAGGTCTAGGCCCATACGAGAATTACGACCGTACTCAGGTCGTTTCGTGCCTATTTTCTTGACTCGGTCCTTAACTGACCAGGGTCTGCGCTAACCTTTACCAGGAACCACCCATATCAATCCATGCTGCCTCGATCAAAAATGGTTTTGTTTCTTAGTTTTGATTTTCGCATTCAGTTTCCGTATGTCTCGCGAGCTGCAATTCATGTCCCCACTCACATAAAATGACGATCGCCCCCTACCCGGAACGCTCATCCCTATTGCAACCATTATCATATGTGAAAGAGAAACCTAATTAGCAATACTAAGTAGTGTCAATAAATGACTTCAACATATAATAAGAATATATGGCATCAAGGTGCAGGGCATCAACTCAATAACGGCTTTAAACGGAATTTAATATAGCATGCACTTTATTTGTAAATAAAAACTATTTTGCATTAAGATCAACATACTCAAGGAAGGGGGGTGTGGTGAATTGCCTTGCTCGGCTATGGCAACTTCCTCCTCTGTGTCAAGGGGCTCGTCGTCGCAAACGTAGCCTAGTCAAAACGAGCGGAAAGTCAAACTCGTGTCCAAACACAAATAAATAAGGAATAAATACAAAAAATGGGAAAAATAGCAAACTAGTGCCATTTGATAGATCTCGATTTAAGATGAATTTTGGTGAAAGTTTCACTCGATTTGGACTTAGATGCAAAGGTTATGACTTTCAAAGATTCAAATTTGAATTAAATCAAATAAAGTGTAAAAGCTACTGTGGGCCTTTTTAGATTACTGGGTTATTTATTTTTTAAGGAAAATAAGCTCCTTTCACTGGTGCATGGGACCCACCTGTCAGTGAAGGACTAAGGAGATTAATTAACTCTTAACCAGGTTAATAAAATAAGAGAAAAGGATGGGCCCTCATGTCATAGAGTAGGGGTAATTATCTTTCTCTTTTTAAAAAAACGTAAAAAGCACTAGGGGCGGGCCTACACGTCAGTGCCAGGAGGGGATTACCCATCGTCTTCCTCGCCCCGCTCTGCCCGGCGCGGTAGAGCGGGATCCCTGTAGCGGTGGCGGGCGCCGGTGACGGCCTGGAGCGGCGTGGAAGGGCGGGGGAGAGGCACCGGGCGGTGGTAGAGGAAGGCGAGGCTCACCGGGGCGCGGGGAAGCGGCGCGCAAGTGTGGTTGGCCGGGGGCGGTTCAGCGGCGACGGGCGTCGTCGATGTCCTTTCTTGCTCGGGACCGCGGCGATGTAGAGGAGAAAAGGGGATTTGGGGAGGGAGGCTCTGTGAAGTCGAGGGAGGGGGGCGGGGGGATAAATAGGGGAGCGGCTCCCTTCTTCTACTGGTACGGTAGCGGGCGCCATGGAGCAGCAGTGGCGACGGTACATGTGTGGCTGGGGAGCGCAGCGCGCATGCGTATTGGGGGCCGAGTCCGCGCATAGGGCGATGGAGTTGCTCTTTGCAGCGAGTGTGGCAGAGGCGGGTACGGGGAGGGCTTTGGACCGGTGGTCTGAAGCGGGCATCGACGCGGTGGCGGCCTGTGTGCACTGGTCCGAGGGTGGCGGTGAGGCGCATCGGGTGGTAGGCGGCTAGCGCAGGGCATTGCAGCGTCTAGCTGTGCACGGTGGCGGAGGGGCGGTGAGGGGAGGACGGTTGGTACCACGGCGGGGCAGTTGGGGAGGGGAGGACACACGTGGGCGGCGGCACAGACGCGGCAGGCGGTGGCGGTCTGTGATCCGGCGGGCGCAGCACGAGGCCGGTATGGCTTAGGTCCGAGCGGATCTTCGCTGTGGTGGCGTACTCCGTGCAAGCGAGAGAGAGGGAGCGCGCGAGAGACAGAGAGAGCAAGGAGGGAGATGGTCGCGCGGTCGGGCGCGCGTGGGCGGCCGCCGAGCTGCGGCCCGACTAATGGGTGGGGCCGGGTGCGGTGACTAACGTGCGGGCGCAGAGCGGGCACCTGGCAGGCGGGGCCCGGCTGTCGGAGCTGGCCGGTTGGGCTGCTCGACCCCGCGGCAGGGGAGGGGAAAAAGGCCAGGGGAGAGATGGGCCAGCCCAGAGCGGGGGAAGGGGGGAACAGCAGGGTTCTCCTTTTTATATTTTTTTCTCTTTCTCTTCCTCCTTTAATTATTACTTATTATTAGATTTCTTTTTCTTTCTTTAGAGAAAAAGAGAAGAAAGGCTATTCCAATTGTACACCACTTTAGATGCAATAAATGCATATATATATATGTACATACATACATATATTTGTAGATTTTCTCTCAAAGGTTTTCTTGAAATACTCCAATCTTTGGTACTAGTACAAAACCAAATTAACCTTTAGAAGATCATGTAATTTTTGAAAAGTTTTTATCGGTTCTAGATTTTTGTTTCGAATTTTTACTCTAAAATTCGAGGACGTTACCGATGGCAAAGCGTTTGATACGGCCGGTGGAAAGTATAGAGGTCTCTCTACTTCATAAGAACTGGCCTGTGGCAAGAGAAAGTAAAGAAGGCATTCACACGTGTCAGGACTGTGGTCCTCTATATTTCATCAGAATTGGCCAGTGGCAAGAAGTGGCACAGACGACGAAGTGTCCGATGCGACCGACGGCAAGCTAGAGGCCCTCTCTACTTTCTGGGATTTGGGGAACAAATGGCCACGAAGTTGCCAACCTTGAAAAAAAATCATATTCACCAGATAGGGTTGTTTCAAGATTCGTGCTAGCTAAGATATCAAGATTCAAGAGGGGATGCTATGCATCCTAAATGCCACTGGGTGACCTTCTCCCTCACCTCTCTCTCTCAGAGCTCTCTCCCTCACCTCTCTCCTCGTCAGTCCCACTCCGCGACAACAACGACAAGCTAGGGTTACCAAATCCTCCACCGTCGCCGCCGCCCATCATCGACGATGCTGTGCGCTGTGGCCAACGTTGACAAGTGGAAGGTGGCTCGCGCGGCTGCCTGTTACACGCCGACTTTGGCCGCCCGTCCGTTCGAGATCAACGTCGACCACCCTGGTGGCCTCGTCAAGCCGCGTATCTCCGAGGGCTGGACGCTGCTGCGGCAGGTGACTCCTCTCGCCACCGGCCGCAACAAGGGTGCTGCTACCTCGTTGGCTAGGTAGTTGCGGCTGCAGCGAACGGCCTGCCCTTCCAGGCCATGCACACGCCCACTGCTTGGGGATGCGGTCACGGCAAGATCGGGGTCGGGGTCTGCGGCAAGCCTCTGCACGCTTTCATGACCCGTGCCGGCACTCCAAAGATGAGAAATTTGTCATCTTTCGCCGGCGGTGGAGGCAGGGGCACCTCGTCGCTGCACTCCTCCAAGCCTCATGGAGCGTGCAGCGCCACCGAAAACGCGGAGACCAAGACCACGACCGCCGCCGCCGACATGAAGCATCGAACCCTCATGGCATCCCTACGTCGTCTCGTTGTGGCCGTCGCCTACATGAGCACGCTAGCCATGGAATGGATTCTACGCCAGCTGTGGTCTCCGAAGATGTCCCTGCAGCGTCTTGTCGTGGCAGCCGCCCAGATACGCGCGCTGGCCATGGACATGGAGTGGCTGATGAGGCTGTTGATAGGACTAAAGATGTCCCCGAAGCGCCTCGCCATCGAGGCCGCTTGGAAGAGGCTTCTTAAGGTGTGGTTCGGCAACGGCACGATCATGGGCCCGCGCCTGTCCTCTGGCTCCGCGACGAATGACGATCCCAACATCTTTGACGACCTCGTCGGAGCTGAATCAGTAGGCGCTGATGCCCACGTGGTGCTGAAGGCCCTGGATAAGCTCGTTGCCAAAATGGAGAAGATTTCTCGAGATGATAGGTATTTGTGTTTTGCTGCTTTTGTTGTACTGCTAGTCCTACTTCCTCTTGAGGTTTTGTTAATTCTATCACGCATGCAGGATTAGATGGTGAAGCAACTTAAGAGTTACCATGTGAGCACCGGTAGAGGTAGAAGTCAGGTCTCTCGAGCCGTTCTTCTCTCTTTTGCCCAGATGATGTTGCATTTGTGGATTGAGATGTCTATTGGGGCGTCCAAACTTATTGAGATCGTCCGTAGCAAAGGGATCTGACATGGAGGAAGTGTTTCTCAAGGCCAATGATGAGCTCACTGAGAAAGAGACCAAGCTATGGGTACAGGAGTGGATGAAGAAGATGCAAGCTCTGGAAGACATGCGGAAGCTGTAGCTGTAGGACCCCTTCCTGTTCTAGAGGTTGTCCACTACAGGATAAAACTTCCTGATGTTTAATTAATTGCTGCTTAATTAGCTGTTTTCTGAAGCTTTTTGAGTCTGTTGATGGCTGGATGATGTTGGTAGTTTTGGCAGTCCTTGTGTTTTTGCTTTCAGTGTAGTTGAACAGTGTGATCCTTGTGTTTTTGTCCTCCGTTTTATCAGAGTTAGTGAAACAGTAAGTTCGATATTTATGAAAGTGGAGTAAACTCACGGAATGAATTGAGCATTTGATTGGTTACTATTTCGTTGGTGGAACTGAGCTGGAGGATTTGGAGGCACCGCCAACTTGAAAAGAGCTATTGTGTAGCTAAGAATGCCGAGATCAGGTGTTGGGTGGGTGATTTCCTAGGTAGTTCGGTGTGCTGATCCTTGCTGGATAGATGTAACTAGGAAATCACCCAACACCTGATCTCAGTATTCTCAGCTACACAATAGCTCTTTTCAAGTTGGTGGTGCCTCCAAATCCTCCAGGCTAGTTCCACCAACGAAATAGTAACCAATCAAATACTTAATTCATTGCGTGAGTTTACTCCACTTACACAAATATCTAACTTACTGTTCCACTAACTTTGATAAAACGGAGGATAAAAACAAGGACCACACTGTTCAACTACACTAGAAGCAAAAACACAAGGACTGCCAAAACTAACAACATCATCCAGCCATCAACAGACTCAAAAAGCTTCAGAAAACAGCTAATTAAGCAGCAAGTAATTAAACATCACGAAGTTTTATGCTATAGTGGACAACCTCTATAACAGGAAGGGGTCCTGCAGCTTGCGCATGTCCTCCAGAGCCTGCGTCTTCTTCGTTTGCGTCTTCTTCGTTCGCTGCTCCCGTATCCACTCTTGTACCCATACCTTGGTCTCTTCCCCGGTGAGCTCGTCATAGGTCTTGAGAAACACCTTGTCCCATGTCAGATCCACCTTGCTACGGACGATCTCAATAAGTTTTGATGCCCCGATTGACACCCCAATCCATAAATGGAAGATCATCTGGGCGCAAAAGAGAAGAAAGGCTCGAGAGACCTGACTTCTACCTCTACCGGTGCTCACATGGTAACTCTTAAGTTGCTTCACCATCTAATCCTGCATGCGTGATAGAATTGACAAAACCTCAAGAGGAAGTAGGACTAGCAGTACAACAAAAGGAGCAAAACACAAATACCTATTATCTCGAGAAATCTTCTTTATTTTGGCGACGAGCTTGTCTAGGGCCTTCAGCACCACGTGGGCATCAGCGCCTACTGATTCAGCTCCGGTGAGGTCGTCGAAGATGTTGGGCTCGCCATTCATCGCGGAGCCGGAGGCCAGGCGCAGGCCTATGATTGTGTCGTCGCCGAACCACACCTTGAGAAGCCTCTTCCAGGCGGCCTCGACGGCGAGGCGCTTCGGGGACGTCTTCAGTCCCAACAGCAGCCTCACAAGCCACTCCATGTCTATGGCTAGCGCGCACATCTGGGCGGCCGCCGCGGCGAGACGCTGCAGGGACATCTTCAGAGACCGCAGCTGACGTAGAATCCATTCCATGGCTAGCTTGCTCATGTGGGCAGTGGCCACGGCGAGACGACGCAGGGATGCCATGAGGGTTTGATGCTTCATGTCGGCGGCGACGGTCGTGGTCTTGGTCTCCGCGTTGTCAGTGGCGCTACGCGCTCCGTGAGGCTTGGGGGAGTGCAGCGACGAGGTGCCCCTGCCTCGACCGCTATCGAAAGATGACAAATTTCTCATCTTTGGAGTGCCAGCACGGGTCATCAAAGCGTGCAGAGGCTCGCCGCGGACCCTGACCCCGATCTTGCCGTGACCGCGTCCTCAAGCGGTGGGCATGGGCATGGCCCGGAAGAGCAGGCCGTTCGCCGCAACCGCGCTGGCTGACGAGGTGGCAGTGCCCCTGTTACAGCCGATGGAGAGGGGAGGCGCCTGCCGCAGCAGCGTCCAGCCCTCGGAGATGCGCGGCTTGACGAGGCCGCCGGGATAGTCGACGTTGATCGCGAACGGACGGGCGGCCAAAGTCGGCATGGACTAGGCGGCCGTGCGAGCCACCTTTCACTTGTCGGTGTTGGCCACAGCGCGCAGCATCGTCGACGATGGGCGGCGGTGGAGGTTTTGGTAACCCTAGCTAGTCGTTGTCGCGGAGTGGGACTGACTAGGAGAGAGGTGAGGAAGAGAGCTTTGTGGGAGAGGGTCACCTAGAGCATCCCCTCTCGAATCTTGACACCTTAGCTAGCACGAATCTTGAAACAACCTATCTTGTGAATATGATTTTTTTCAAGGTTGGCAACTTCGTGGCCATTTGTTCCCCAATTCCTAGAAAGCAGAGAGGGCCTCTAGCTTGCTGTCAGTCGCATCGGACACTTCGTCGCCTGCGCCACTTCTGGTCGCTAGCCAATTCTGATGAAATAGAGAGGACCACAGTCTTGACACCTACGAATGCCTTCTTCACTTCGACTTGCCACAGACCAGTTCCTGTGAAGTAAAGAGACCTCCGTACTTTCCACCGGCCGTATCAAACGCTTTGCCATCTATAACGTCCTCAAATTTTGGAGTAAAAATCGAAAACAAAAATCTAGAACCGATAAAAACTTATAAAAAATTACATGATCTTCTAAAGGTTAATTTGGTTTTGTACTAGTACCAACGATTGGAGTATTTCAAGAAAACCTTTAAAAGAAAATCTACAAATATATATATATATATATATATATATATATATATATATATACATATATATACATATATATATATATATATATGTATGTATGTAATGGCATTTATTGCATTCTCTAAAGTGGTGTACAATTGGAATAGCCCCTTCTTCTCTTTTCCTCTAAAGAAAGAAAAAGAAATTTAATAATAAGTAATAATTAAAGGGAGAAGAGAAAGAGAGAGAAAAATAAAAAGGAGAACCCTGCTGTTCGCTCCTCCCCCCCTCCCTCGCTCTGGGCTGGCCCATCCCTCCCCCCGGCCTTTTTCCCCTCCCCTGCCGTGGGGTCGAGCAGCCCAGCCGGCTAGCTCCGACAGTCGGTGCCCACTCTGTGCCCGCCCGTTAGTTGCTAAACCTGGCCCCACCCGTCAGTCAAGCCGCAGCTCGATGGTCACCCGCGCGCGCCCGACCGCGTGACCATCTCCATCCTCGCTCTCTATCACGCCTTGAAATTTAGCCAATTTCTAGACTATTTTGTGTATTAAAATCCCTATCCAAGAATCAAGCCAGGGTACACAAAATGACAAGTCAATAATTAGTTCCAAACGTAAATAAAGTGTAAATACTTACAGAAGAGGCACGTAGTCCTCACATGGAAGAAAACAGCAGCGGAAAGGCAAAACTAGCGTGACTTCAGCTCCACACCACAGACAAGCTCAACTGGAGTATAAGCCAAGGTCTTCTAAACTCAAATTCGACACGAACGGTCTTCACTTTTGAAAATGGGGAATATAGCAAGGCTGAATACCACCCACCGTACTCAGTAAGCCACACAAATAATGCATTTGTGCACGGGATTTCAAAGGGAGGCTGTGGGCTCATTTGCGTAAAAGCAATTGTAAACAGTGGTAGTTCGCAAAGGATAAAAGGTTGATTGATTGAACAATGTTAATCCTCCACTGATTAAATTTACACCACGTTAATCAGGCCCAACCATCCCCTTCTGATTAACGTTACACCACGTTAACCAGACTCCACTGTTGAACGCTACACCATGTTCACTAGACTCCACCGATTAACATTAACCGGACTCCACTGATTAACGTTACACCACGTTAATCAGTAAAAGGCCTCCCCTGATCAATGTTACACCACGTTGACCAGGCCGCACTGGTCAACGTTACACCACACTAACCAGGCGCCACTGATTAACTTTACACCACGTTAACCAGTAAAAAGCCTCCCCTGATCAATGTTACACCACGTTGATCAGGCCGTTGATTTACACCACGTTAACCAGGCCCAACCATTCCCTTTTGATTAACGTTACACCACGTTAACCAGACTCCACTGTTGAACGCTACACCATGTTCACCAGACTCCACTGATTAACATTAACCGGACTCCACTGATTAACGTTACACCACGTTAATCAGTAAAAGGCCTCCCCTGATCAACGTTACACCACGTTGACCAGGCCGCACTGGTCAACGTTACACCACACTAACCAGGCGCCACTGATTAACGTTACACCACGTTAACCGGTAAAAAGCCTCCTCTGATCAATGTTACACCACGTTGACTAGGCCGTACTGGTCAACGTTACACCACGTTAACCAGGCGCCACTGATGGACGCTACACCACGTTCACCAGACTACACCGATTAATGTTACACCATGTTAACCGGACTCCACTCCATCCACCTGAACCATACCAGTTTCATTAAGTTATTTTAATTAAAAAGAGGTGAGACTAATCATAGTGAGTCTTGACCAGTCGCCCATATCCGTGGGCGCGGCTATTCGAATAGATTTAACTCTGATCAGAGGTGTACAACTTTACCCATAAGACATAGCCTCACACATGTTCCCGTGTGCCGGTGCATCACCACGATACCCCGTAAGAGGTTGTGACAGGACCGTTCACGCAACCTCTCCCAAACTATCCACACCACGCTGAGGTTGCACCTGCCAACAGGACACCCCATATTGGCCAGGCTACCCCCTTGCGTCACGATGGATCCGGAAGCCGATCAACCCTACCCCGGGCCGACACAACTCCATCACACCCACCCTCTTCTTCGGTGCCTAGGAGAGGGAGAAGAAACGCTGCAAGCCCAGCCATTACCCACGCTGGCTTGTGAAAAGTACGAGAATCTGCCCAAGGGGGTCCCGCGAACCGGTCCTTAATTGCCACAGTGCGACATGCAAACCATGCAACCACGTCATTTTATGTGAGTGGGGACATGAATTGCCACTCGCAAGACATACGGAAACTGATTGCGAAAATCAAAACTAAGAAACAAAACCATTTTTGATCGAGGCGGTATGGATTGATATGGGTGGTTCCTGGTAAAGGTTAGCGCTGACCCTGGTCAGTTAAGGACCGAGTCAAAAAAAACAGGCACAAAACGATCTGAGTACGGTCGCAATTCTCGTATGGGCATAGACCTAGCGGATTATGGTATTCTAGTGAGGCGGTACCCCAGTCATGGCTGGTTCTGACTCACTTTTAACTTTGCTTATTTATGTATTATTTTATAATTAGAAATCATTAAGCACTAATGATGGTGGTTAGTGCTTAATGGGGTACGACTGCCGCATGTGCAACTTAAGCAGCCAGCGCGCACAAGCTAGCCTGTCCCGTTATTGGATGGGTTTGGGTTGTGTGGTGGCACGTGCGATGCCTCACGCCTGTGTCTTGAGTCTGTATGCGTGTGATCATGGAATCGGGTCATTTGCCTTTGTCCCCAAAATGTAGACTTTGTCGTTGCTTACATCTGGACCACCCATTCGGCAATCAATAGCTGATGGCTGCATGTGTTGCCCAACCAAAGTAATGGATTAGTAGCTAACTAACCAAGAGAATTAGGGTTTTTTCTCCAAAAAAAAATAAGCGTCAACGAACAAAATTCCTGGTAGGAAAACAGGAAGCCGGGAGCAAAATGTTTTGGCGGCAACATCACACAAGATGGATCGATATCATCTCATCTCCATTAACCGCAGGAACATGAAGCATACAGCTGCTACCTCGTTCCCAAAATATAACTGACTTTTAGAGTTCAAATTTATCCTAATATAACAAGTAGTACTTGTGAAATGTCACATTTACCATTAACCTATGATATCCCTTGTCTTCATCATTACCTAACTAGTCTGGACCCACGCTCCATCCATCCCAATCTTTTTACCTCTCCTTAATAGCTGTGTCAAGGACTAAAACTTGCTATGTTTTAGGACGGAGGGAGTAGACCAAGAAAATCCTTCATCAATTGAGCTGCCAATGATCCTACCGCTGTATCAAACAAGTGAGCTATGCAAACAACTTCCATCTCTTTGATTGATCTCTCACCATAGTGTGCCTTCTGGTTCTCTCTTTTTTTTAGCCTATAATTTCATTGCTTATCTTGACAAGTATACTACTGTTGACGTCGAAAACCGCCGGGGGCCGTTCGGCGTCTGGGAGAGACGCGGAGGCCTGGGAGATCTGCTTAGCTCCAGTGCAGGTCCTAAAATCTTGAGGTTCGCGGACGTGCCAGTCAATTTGACCCGATAATTGACAAGGAGAAAATATTAACTCAGTGAATCAATTGGTCGGTAAGAATACTGCTAGCCGATTTCTGAAGGAACATTTGAGCATAGGCCGTAAGCCGATGATAAAATCGTGTCCGGGCCCTAGCTGTCCGCGCCCGGGTCTCGTGCTCGTGCCCGGGTCCTCGTTCCTGGGTCGTCGCCTGTGCCCGGCTACCAGCAGCAATTGCACATTGGCTATCGGCCGATACGGACTGATATAGGCTCCTCGTAGCCGATGGCCGATAGCACCTGTGTATCGGCTAGGAAACCGATAACGCTATAAACAAATAGATAAGCTGTCAGTATAACATGTGCATCGGCTAGAAGTCGATGATAAAATAGATAGGCAGAATAGTAAGCCAGCCGACCGACGAGGAAACACATGTGCATCGGCTAGAAAACCGATGATAATATAGATGACCAAAATAGTAAAGATAATACAGTCGGCTTTATAAAAAGATAACCTATCGGCTAAGCACTCCGATAGAACGTCGCATATACACCGATCGGCTCGACAAGGATAAATCTATTATTATCAATCTAGTAGTTCAGACCTAACTGATGCAGCACAGATTGATAATAATAAAGGAACCTCAACGAGCCGATAGACCTAATGCAACTGCGATGTAATAAGATAACTTATCGGCTATACATTCCGATAAAACGCTTGCGCAAAAACCATCAACCTAGCAGGAACGATTTATCACTGGCAGTTTAGTAGGTCGGACCGAACCGATGTAGCACAAACTGATGATAAACTGTCCCCAGTAAGCTGATAAGATCTACGCACGCGTGATGTGGTATACCTGATCGGCCTAAGAGATCGAACCGAACCAATGCAGCCGTAGACAGGGCAGATACACCTGGGTAAGGAGTGACGAGTCTTACCCTCTCGCAAGAGTTCGGACCTAACCGATGCAGCCCCGCTCGAGAAGTAAGAACCCGTCGAAAGGGTGGCGATGCGCCGAAGTTTATTGATCGTTGAGATGATTTACAAGGTACCCGGGCATACATATTTATACCCCGAGATTGTTACAGTCCTAATAGGACACGGCACACAATTTCCTATCTATAAAAGGAAAACTAACAAGCCCCGATCAAATACGAGATCAGGTTTCCTAAAAATTATCAAAACTACCTAATTAATAGATAGGTAATTAACTGCCATACTTGCGGTCTTCACGATTCCTTCCTGAATTCGGCTTCTTCTAGATTTGCTTCCATCGGCTGACACAATTTCTTTCCTTAACCGAGTCCAACGCGAACCGTGCCAAATTTTAGCGTTAACAACTACTCCATGGTGTTGTACATATTCTGATTTGTATGTTTTTGGACAATAAATTCACCATTGCCAGGCATGTGGGTGATGTCAATTGGTTTTTGAGCCCCCGCACTTTGCTGTTGGAAATTTGTTTGTTGATATTTTTTTTCCTAGAGAGAAAACCCTAATTCTAGAGAGACAACGCATGCATCCGTTGATTGCTGAATGGGTTGGTCAGATAGAAGCAACAACAAAGTCTGCCTCTCAGGTTGAAGGCAGATGATATGAACCTATGCATCACTGTCTGGACCTGCTACCCTTGCTCGCCAACCGGCTGTAAGGGTGTGTTTGGTTTCTACAATGGTGGAGATCTACCTGGCCTGCAGCAAGCCTACGCAACACACAATTGTGTTTGATTGCTTCCTTGGAGAGTTGCCTGACATAGGCCACCAAAAATGAACTGACTCAGGCATGGTTTGCGCCTCACCGCCTTGCTCCTCCACCACCAACACTTGTCACCATCTAATTCAAACAAGTGTATTTTCATGTTTTATATATTTACTTAGTCTCAAGCCTCCAACCAAACAACAAAACTTTATTTTCACATAACGGCTTTATTTTGAAATGTACGCGGCACATGAAGATTGTAGGCAGCAAATATACTACTCATGGAAAGATGTTATAACGACCCATCATATTCATCTCAGAAGTAACTTCAACAGCAGAAAATTTTATGCTCCTACAGTTAAGTAGCAAGTATTGCAAAGTAATTTGTAAATCCAGAGCAGTTAAGGGAACTACTATAAAGATATTTTTTGGTGACACCCTTTTTTATCTTTATGATCGGCCAAAAATAAGCATGCCTGTGAAAATGCACCGGGTCTCCGGTCACTGACCGTCCGTGAAAATCGGGTCGTCTTAGGAGGACCACCTATGGAATAGGATTATTTTTACAGGTGATCCTTTAATGGATCGCTTGAGAAAATTATGATTTTCATAAGCAGTCATTTAAGAGCACTGTATGTAAAAGTAGCCAGGCGGTGCTCCTAGCGAACCATGTGTAGAAAACACTGAAGCGTTATAAAAATTGACACTCCATCGATCGTGCCCTATCCCTTTGGCCTCTCCTCCTGATCCTCTCCTTGCCGCTTACTCCTCGTCCTCTCCTCCGCTCGGCCTCAACTCTAGTCGCCTCGTGTTCTCCCCACCACTCCTCACCCTCCTCCCACCGCTCCGGCAACCGCTGTCACTCCTTGACAGTGCGTGTGGCGGATATGGAAGCATAGGCGGTCAGAAGTGCCAGTTCTGGCAGTGGTGACAAACACGAACATGGCTACTACGAGCGAGGCGGCTCGCGCGGCATCGACAACAGCGGCTAGGCAGCGTCTACAATGGCGGCGAGGTTTGCGAATCGCGTGGCGTCAGCATGACGGCTCGTGGGCCTTGGGAGTGCTGGATCAAGCGGCGGCGGGCCTTCGGCGAAAGGTACGCCTGCAGCAGTTCCTTCAGCTCTAGCTTCTATGCAAATCCTTTGCTTGTAGCAGTTGCTTGTAACGTGGGGAAAACAAATAGGATGAAGACCATAGCTAGATTTGTGAATTTTTCTTGTTGAACTCAAGTGTATTCGACATATATTGTAGCAGGGTTCATCCTACCGAAGTTACCGCGGTAACCACGCTAGGGGTCGGTAAGGGTAACCACGGTAGGGTTTGATGAATTTTTGTTGAATTCAAGTTTAAAAAAGCTGGAAAAAATTCATAAAAAATTCTATAAGTAGTACCTAATTTGTTTGCCATCTGGTGGATAAAGTTTATGAAAATGAGGTAGTTACTTCATATTTTGGACCTCCATCGAAATTGGAAAAAATGAAAAAAAAAGATGGGTTAAGATATGATTTCTACTTTGTTAAGTGTAAAAATATAGCAAAACTTATGCCAAAAATTCTATGCAAATATTACATTATTTTTATTTAGAGGTATACACAACTTTTTCGAATTTTCCACAATTTCTACAATTGTTACTATGTTTTACATTTTTTCCATCATTTTTTATTTTCGGCTTCAACACGCAGCAATTACCGTGGCTTACTGCATGGAGTTAAAAAATTGAATTCAAAATTTAGAATACGAATTTGTCGTGGTTACCCTGCGGTAATTGCGCTACCATCGAGGGTCGGTAAACACCTGCTGGTGGTAGGGTGAATCCTTAATTGTAGTATTGATTTGTGAGTGAGATGTCAATTTTTTGGGTAGAATTGAATTAAAATGATTGAAGAAATTGTTAAACCGTATTTCAGATGTATATTCCCTTTTTTTATGGCAGAAAATATTTTTCATAGTCGGTGGACTTATCTACCCGCCAGTGAAAATGATGCATTTTCACAGGCCTTTGGTTAGAGGCGGTCCGTCAATCCACATGTGGAAACTCATTTTGGGCGCCTGCGAAAACGATTTTCGTATTAGTAGGTTATGCAATTATCTGTGGTTCCACGGCTATCAGTACTAGTAGCGGTGTGGATTAGAAAAATAACATGGAGATATACTCCCTCCATCTTATTAAAAAAATAGCTACTTATGTATTTTTTAAGGGATTAAGGTTAAAGTGAGAAATGGTAATGATTGGTTGAGATGAGAGAGTAAGTGAAGAAATTAAATAAAAAATGGTTATGATTGGTTAAGATGAAAAAAATTAATAGATGGAGAAGTAGCTATATTATAAAAAAAAATTGAATGTTAGGTATATTTTGAGACTAAGCGAGTTGTAGTAGCAGTATAGGAGTATATTGGAGCTGTGGATACTAGCTGTATATGCATGCTGTGGATTAGGGGAGCGGCTTGCTATAGCCGCATGCAGCGGAGCAGAGGCACGCAGCGCAGCAGAGGTCCAGACTCCAGACTGCCCGAGGCCAGCCACGCCAGACTGCCATTGCACGAGTCCCATCTGGCAGGAGCAGGAGTGGGCGGCTTCCATGGACATGCACGCGACTTCCATGGAGGGCGAGTTTTGCTCAGAAATGTAGGGGTAACACTAGTACTCCCTTCGTTCTATGGAGGGTGACTTCTATATTTTTGCACAGGTACACATTGTCAGGCACATAAGTGATCAGTTTATTTGTCAAAAATTTTTGCATATACATGCTCAGGTCCTAGCCATGTTTATTCAGACCAACATATTCAGATTTTGTTCATACATGCATACACATGTTCAGTTTTTGTGCAAAATGTCAGCATACATATTGGTCAGGATCAGGTCATACTATACATTCGCAAACACATAGACCATTCTTATTGGTCAGGTTGTGCCGTACATTAGTTCCATGTATAAGTATATAGATATTCATAGAAAAATAACCATCTGAGCATTAAATATAAACTTACACTTTAGTTAATTACATAACTCTGTAAATAACGCAGTTAAGTTAGATCGAGTGACTAGTTCACTCCTACTGGCAACAAGTCATATCCCAGGCTATTGAGAACCTAAGAACCAAAATAACGACCTTGCCAGTTGCCAAACAACCGTCCTAATTTTTTCTGAGCAATCACACATAATCAAGAACAATCAACAGTACAACTATCATAAAATTGGAGGATCAACAGAAGACACTACTTTCTCTCTAGTGATAATGCCATCCTTTCAACTTGATCCCTCGTTTTCCTCTCCAGAGCCTGCAACATAGCGATGGCCTTGTTCCTCTCTCCCTCAGCTATCATTCTCTCCTCGTGCAGTTGATACCATTGATTCACTTGAGCTTCAGATCACTTTTTTGCATGGTCAACTGTGCGCCATAGAAGCTCAACGGACTCTATGCGGCCGCTGCCCATCAACCCATGAGGAAAAAATTACATTCATTGACATACTGCAACCAGAAAAAAATGCCACCTGAAACCAAAAAAAAACACAAACTAAGGGAAAGAAATTGAGTCAGCAAGCATCTCACCTTCCCAGGCCATCCTTCTCCACCGGCTGCAAACGAGTTCTGTGCTGTCTCCATGCCATTGTACTCCGAATCCTACTTATAAATTGGTGGAATTGAATCGAGCCCATTCTCTGATTCATCCTTTCCGGTGTGTCCCAAAAAAACAATCAAACCCAAGTCAAGTTACAAATCTCTCACTCCCAAGAAGATAAAAGAACATCGAAAGATGATTCCAATTTCATTTTTACATTGACAAAAATGGAATTCTTCAAGGCACCAAAACCCTAAAAATAGGAGTTGATCTAAAATTGGAACCTGCATGCACAACAGGAGAGCTGGAGACGCATGCCTCCGCCTGTGCACAAGGAGCCGCCCCTCTGGTCATCGGTGCCATGGGGATTTCGCCCCTCAACTCGCAAACACCACGATGCCGCGTGAGGAAGACGGGTGCAGGAGACCGGGAGTCAATTGCGCCGTAACTGGCAGGTGCACTTCCCTTCTCCCGCGCGACCTGGCATGTGGGCCCAGGTGACGTGGAGGTAGGATACCATGTCATCTACCCACGTGTCACCTCCTCCCCCTTAGAGCATCTCCAACAGTAGCCCTAAAAACAAAATCTCTATTTTCTGAGTAGGGACTCATTCTATTTTTTGGGGCTCTGTTTTTGACACCCAACTCCAACAAAGGCCCTTAAATCTGAGTCCCTATTTCTTTTTCTCTCATATTTCAATATAATCTATATGTATATGAAGGTACAATGTGATTGTATGCATACAAGTGCAAGCTGTACCTTGACAACAGATAAAACGGAGAGGTGGAGGCGGAGCAGGACGGCGGCGGCGACCCAGGCGGAGAGGTTGAGGCGGAGCAGGACGGCGCCGGTGCAGAGCGTGCCGGCGAGACCGGAGGAGCCGACGGGCGTCCCCGCGATAGGCGCGCCAACGACGGCGGGCGTGGCGGCGGCAACCCAGGCGGCGAGGTCCCGGCGCTCGGCATCGGAGGCGTCGGCGGAGAGGTCGAGGCGGAGCAGGACGGCGCCGGCACGGAGCGTGCCGGCGAGACCGGAGGAGCCGACGGGCGTCCCCGCGGTAGGCGTGCCAACGACGGCGATCGTGGCGGCAGCGACCCAGGCGGCGAGGTCCCGGCGCTCGGCGTCGGAGGCGTCGGCAGAGAGGTCGAGGCGGAGCAGGATGGCGCCGGCGCGGAGCGTGCCAGCGAGACCGGAGGAGCCGACGGGCGTCCCCGCGGTAGGCGCGCCAACGACGGCGGGCGTGGCGGCGGCGACCCAGGCAGCGAGGTCCCGGCGCTCGGTGTCGGAGGCGTCGGCGGCGCATCGTGGCCACAGCGGAAGGGGACGGCCATGGAGGGGGTGGATCCGGCGGCGCCGGCGGCTCGGATTGAGGCGCAGATGGAGGGCAGAAGGTGGCGGCGCGAGGACGGGTGAGGAAAAACTGTTTCGCGCGAGAGAAAAAAACTTCCAACCGTAGAGCAGGGAGCTCCCTACGTACCCGTAGGAGATGGGGCTGAGGAGGAAGATTTCGGGGCCTCCATAAAGTAGGGACTCGAGTTGGGGCCCTGTTGGACTTCAATTTTTTTGTCTGACTTCAAAAAATAGAATAGGGACCCTGTTTATGGTCCCTGTTGGAGATGCTCTTAAATCTGTGATATTGTGTTAATTGGGTTGAATACATGGTGTTATGTGAGAAAATAAATAAAACATGTGGTTATGTGTTACTTTGGTCTTAAACCTGGGGTTTTTTGAAATTCACTCTTTTACTTTCTTAATTTTAGAAAAGCTGAAAATTATTTTTGTGTGTTAATAATTATAATCCCATCGTTTGGCCTAAAGTTGATAAGAAACTTAAAAAATAATTTATGGGTAAAAATTTTATATCTACTTTTAGTAAATCGTAATAGAATAAAAGCCTAAGATTGATAACTTAATTAACAGCTTTCATATGACTTGATTGCTGCTACACGGTGAACGTTGGCTACCGGTGCTTGATGTATCGCTTACCGCTCACCAGGTCAGCAACTCGGTGTTATGAGAAGATAATCCTAAAATTTGATTGGGAACTGAGGATTTATTTCGGCTTTCATGGGTACTGCCAAGTGAGGAAAGAAGTTGAAGAGATTGTGGCGAGTCTGCGCGAGGAGAAAAAAAAGGTAGACATATGCAAAGCCAGCCTTCCGGATGAGTAGTAGGCTTGTGGCCCTTTTACGGTGCACATGATCATCTGAAAATGGGCTTGCAAGCCAGATGTCTAATCCAAAAAAATTACTCGCTTCTTTTTTTAATATTCGACGTTACTGACTTTTATAATTATATTTGACAATTTATCTTATTAAAAAAATAGTGTAATTATTAATTATTTTGTTGTGATTTATTTTATCATTAAAGATACTTTAAGTATAATTTATATTTATACAAAAATTTTAAACAAGACAAATGGTCAAAAGTAATTTTTACAGTCAACATGTAAAATATTAAAAAAAGGAGGGTGTACTACTTAATGGCTGAGCTACTAGTACGAGATGGTCCGATAGGCTAGGATCAGATCAAAATTTTCACGTGGGATTTGCTTAAGGTCGTCCATGTTGTAGGATCCTTGTCCAACTATGCTAGCTACGCCCCTTTGCCGCATACTTCATACTGCATTAGTCTCAAGTTTGTGCTGGTTGACCCTAGAAATTGTGCTTTATAGGCGGATGGAGCCATGTATCCGTGCTGTGGTTCGTTAGTTTTCAAGTGATTTGGTCCAACTGATCGGGGCCATTTGGACCGATTGGGCCGCACTCCAAAAGGTCATTCCATAGGTCCACGGTGAAGTTTGTATTAAGATGAAGATCTAGGTCGTAGATGCATGTGTTTCCTTGTAAGGGTTAGAGTAATTTAAAAGACTTTCTATTTAACTTGCCAAGCTAAAATCTAATAATTTTATAGAAAAAGTAGTTTTTAAAAGACTTATTATCTCACTTGCCAAACCATCTGATTGGCCAAAGTTCTCTGGCTGGCCAAATCAGCCAAAACCACTGGTTATTTATGGGATCTATGTGACAAATCCTACCTTATCCGTTTGAAATCTCTGCAACTCCCCATCTGCGCGCCTCCCAGCCTGCCGCCGCCTCCCCGTCTGTGCACCTCCCGGATGGCCGCCGACGCTGCTGCCTTCCCGCCTACGCGCCTCCTCGGCCGCTGCCGCTTGCCGCTTCTCCTCCCCATAGCCTCCCGGCCGCCTGCATCCTCTCCAGCCTCGCCCGCGAAACACGAAAGTGCAACAGCCGATAGATCGACGCCTCTCTCTGTGTCTTGAGTGCCCATCACATCGCCTCGGATTGGATATGAGTCGGGGAAAACGAGGTGACCTAGAAGTCTAGAACTAGTCACTAGGCCAATCGGTATAGCTCTTCACGCTTTGGCCTCCAAGCTGAAGATCCTAGCCGCTCTCCAGTGGGCTTCGCGGCATCTCGCTCCACCGCCCCTTAGGTCCATTCAATTCGTTCCCCACTTCTCAATTATTGGATTAATTGTGTGTGATGTGCTGATAGATAATCATCCCACATTCCTCACTATGCACAAGAAAAAAAAAGATTCCTAGAATCCCAATATAAAATTAAGAGGTGAAAGAAAAAAAACCAAAATACTCCTCATTAATAGAAATGTAGTAGTTGTGAATGGATAGATGAGGAATATTGAAAAGATAAAATTTCTTGATTTATGAACCGAAGATAGATAAAAGGATATAAGTTAATTTATTTTAGGACAAAATTAAAAAAAAATTGTAGAAGTTGGTTTTTTTATGAAGATAGTAGGATTATTTTTGTTTCCGATTAGCCTAGTGACTAGTTCTAGCCTTCTAGGTCACCTCGTTTTCCCTGACTCGTATCCAATCCAAGGCGATGTGATGGACACTCGAGACACAGAGAGTGGCGTCGATCTATCAGCTGTTGCACTTTCGTGTTTCGTCCCATCAAAAACCGGACATCGCCATCCAATTCCATTGTTCCATGCACTTGTGGTAGCCATTGCCGGCGCGAGAAGCATAAATTCAATGCACCTGCAGGTTGTCTCTCTGCGAGGCTGCAGTGTACGTCTATACAGCTATAGCAGTAGGTGTACTCCTACGCTCTATACAGCTATAGCTCTACTACTGCTCTATACAGCTATAGCTCCACTACCAAATGACAGGCCTGAAAATAATCCTGTTGTATTGTTAAATTCTATAGCAGCTACAAATACTTGTTTTGTACGATGCTAATTTGAATGCTTGTTTTGCTTGAAATTTAGAGAAAGGTCCTTCATTTAAAAGCTACTATGTTTCCATAAAAATTTCAGTTAACAGCCGAACTTTTTAAATTTTCTTCACTGTGGTTCTAACTCCATATATATGTCTTGCCTGTAGGGTCAATATATATCCTTTTGTTTCGCCTTCATTTCATAAAAATTATGAGATCTGAAGCTCTAGAATCGACTTACACTAAGATAGACAATCAGAGGGGAGTGAATGATTGCGTAACTCAAAAATAAAATTTAACACTTTCCTCTAATCACAAAACCTGAAAAACCGCGTTTTCAGAATCTGGACAAAACACCGTTTCGTCACTAAACAGATTGTAGAACGTAGATCCGTAACTCCGATCGACCTGGAAATTTTTTAGAATAAACTAACAAAATTTGCAAACAAACTCAACTAGAATCACATCAATCGGACTTCTGGATCTCGAGATATTAACGAAACAAGATTACTGAACAGAAGGTTGACGGAAATTAATTAAGCCCTAATTAATTGATTAAACGAGATCCGAAAATAATTAACCAACCAAATTTTCCAGAACACTAAAAAAACACCCTAGCTAGATTTTAGATAAAAAAACCAACCCAAATCTTAGATAAAAACAAATCAATCTAAAATCGATCGCTAGGCATGCACAAAGATGAAAAAAAGAGGAATTAATTACCCTACTAATCTTCCTTAAATTTTATCTTTATTATCAAGATCATGCTGACAAGATATTTCTCTAAAAAATCCAAAATATTTCTCCACGAAATCACCAAAACTCTAGATTAGAACTCTAATCTAAAACAAATTCGCTCTCTAAAAATCCCTAACAAAAAATCCCTCTAAAAATTAACAGGGAGTCACTATTTATAGAACCAAAACCCCTTCGTGGGCCATCTAAACTGTTGCCTTGCCTGGACAGCGCTAGGCCCGCGCACCTCCCTGCATGTGGGCAGGTCGTGTGCTACAGTACCCCGTGTGCTACAGTACAGCCGTGGTGCTGTAGCACCATGTCACGTACTCCTTTTCTTTTTCGATTTTTTCAACGTTTATACACTGCCTTGTGAAGCTCGTTCTGAATATCTTCCTACACGGTTTTGGTCCACCGTGTGTCACCTAATATCCCACCTTGTCACTCGGCATCCTCGACCATCCTGGACCTAAACTCCTCCCTGAGTTTAGTCCCGATCCCACCGCTGACCAAGGTTGACTCTAAGTACCTACACACAAATAGACCAAACACATTATTTTCGAGCACAGATATTCGCAACCTGACCCATGTCAGTCGTACACACGCTTATCACACTTTTCAATGCCAAATTCATAAATCACAAGATAAACTAGTTTTTCAACACATGATCTTACAGAAGCATGTAGGACTGATGCGATAATTACTGAGAGTTTTGCACGGTAGAAAATTTGATTTAAACAAAAGATTATTTTTACTTGAATGACCGATAGACAGTGAAAAGCAATAAAGCTAAAATTATTTAGTCAATAGTAGTAGCAGATTTTTACCACTTGTCAGAATGGGAAGGATTCCACCATCTAAAATTCGATTAATACCAAAAAAATTTAGCCGGGTTGCCAAAGGAAATTAAAGGTCAACCAAATTTTATTAAGATTAGGAAGAAAAAAAAGATGAAATACAAATCCAAGTCGGTAGAAGGCTGCCGAGGGCCAAGAAAGGAAATACAATCGGTACACACCGGATAACAACCAATATCAGCTAATTGCCATACATCATGAACTTCATCCTTATACCACAAAAAGTTTCAATGGATTGTTGACCAAGGGATAAATAGTGCCCAATGGATTCAGCCTGGCTTCAGAGTTGTTGACCAAGGGATGCAGAACCGAGTGTATATCGCATCTATCTATATAACTTTTAGCAAACAATTAACCCAAAAACTTTTGAATATAACTATATTGTTATAACTATAGTGTAATTGTATTGTAATTATAATATAATTTCATTATAACTCCTATGTAAGAGTGCAAAGCAACCATTAGCTTAAATGGTGAAGGCCGAAGGGTTGTAATCGTGAACCATAGGACGTGGGTTCGATTCCTCTGCCCGCGCGTATACTATATTTTTTCCCACCTCCCCCTCCTGCAAGAATGTTGGAGTAAATCCAACGGTCCACAATTTGACCGTTTTCTTAAAAAAAAAACTGTCGACAGACCAAATAGCAATTCCGGTTACTATTTTTAAAAGAAAAAAAGAAAGGTAGTTTAAGAGCAACTTCAAAAGGCTATCCAAATCTGATTCTCCAAATACCCATATAGCTAGTTAGCTAAAAAAATTACTCTCTGTATTATCTTTGTACTCTAACAACCTCTCCATTTCATTAGGCTCTTCAATCTACCTATAGTTATGTAATAGCACTCAGATAGTTCAAATTATCATTAGGATATATAATTTCTTTCCTACTACCTATAGTACCTACGTACCTTATATGTGTATTTGTGTGCCTTTTGTTGTCACTGTGTTGGTTGAGGAGCCAATAAAATGAAACTTTTTTTTTTCTAAGATGAACAAATTGATCTCTCTTTTTTTCCTTTGAGATGAATAAATTGAGCTTTTTTTCTTTGAGATGAACAAATCGAGCTGTTTGGCATCATTATTATCTACCAATAACTAAGTACTGGAGCATTTAGCCCTTTCCTTTTGGATCGTAATCCTATATAGCTAGCTCATGTTTTTCTCCTAATCTGATGCTTATGATACTCTGCTGCGCTGGCTGTTTTCTTCAGCTCTATGATCAAACCGGTGATTCAACTTAATGTTAGATACAAACCTCAGGTACTAACCAATACCTATATACAGTGTTGTTGCTTGCAGCGGTTTATTAATTATTATTAGTAGTTGATTTGTGCTTTACATTGCACCTCCATCTGATTTTTCTCTTCCATCATATATTCAACTGTAGGATAAGCTTGGCAGCAGTGCTTGGCACACTACCACCAAAGAAAGCTCTCCACTCTTCCTGAATGCCAGTAAGGGTGCAGATTCATGGTTCCATTTCAGGTTAACTAGAATCAATTTTGTCCTTTTAATTTGCCCAACATACATGTTTAACTCTAAACTTGTGACTCATAGCTTCTCTTTGATTTTCCCTTTCCCTCCAAGGCTCATCTAGGATCAGATATTTGCACGTGATAAGAGGTACGATAGGTATATGATATGGGGTCAAGTCATTTGCAGCTTCATCGCGTTCAATGCTTCAATCTATATTAATATATATGAAAATGGTAAACATAACGGTTTTGGTTTTGGATAGCATTTCTTTTGGACAAGTATACAATATGTGACAAATATATTTTACTTCCATCACAAAAATATGTTACATATACTTTTTTAATAAAAAGATAAATATTATTTTTTTATCATTATGTAAAAAACTTTGCCGTAATACATCGCACAATAAAGTCATAAATATAACAGTCATAAAATTTATATATTTCCAACAATATACTTTATAAATTTCTATATTTTTCTTCCATCCATAATGACAAAATTGACCTTTTCACAGTAATTAAATGGTCAACTAGCGAATGTGTATGGAAGAAATTAAAACCAAAATTTAGAGGCGAAGTAAGAAAACCAGACATATAAGAAATTGGCTGAAATTTTAATGATACAGAAGGAATTTTCTCAATATAAAAAGAACGGATTAGCACTAGCAGCTCATGTCCTGCGGCCCCTGCGCCTGCTAGGGCGTACTCCTACGTAGATGAGGTACTCCTACTCCAAATCTTAGCAGGGAACAGTGGCTCACGCTCCCTAGGGACTCGTTTCTTTTAACTCGTCATTTGTCAATGTTTTCTGGTCTGACTTGTAACGATGCATCTTGGTGCTCCATCTCGCTAGCTAAGCTAACTATTCATACTCCTAGTAGTAGGTTTGCTGGAAGCGAGCGAGCTAGGGCGTAGAATTTTCTCCTCTCATGTTACCCTATTTCCAATCAGAACAATCAGAAATACGGGGGTACTCTCCGTATAAAAAAATATAGGGCATTTTGGTCTATTATGATAAGACTTTCACCATAATTAATTAACGGACATATCAGTATATCAGTATATGACACAGCAAGTATAATCATAAAAAATATTTTTAATATGAATATAATAATATTGATTTTCTGTCACGAAAAATATATTCTAATAGAGCGAATAGCTGGTCAAACGGCTTTATCGTCCTAACAAAAACGTGCATACGGAGTATTTTTTTATGGAGGGAGTACATTATAGGTCTCAAAATTTACGCTATAATTTCATGTAATCACTACATCACCACAAAAATGAGTAATCAAAATGCAATTTGAGAGTACATTATAGGGAGGGAATGGGAACAGACAAGCATCATCATCATCTACATATCCAGTTTTATCTTCTGCTACAATGATCTGATCCTCCAATAGCCTTATTCTCAGTGCTGTGTAAGAGTATTTTGTTTGCCTCCAAACTGAAAAGGAGTGTGCCATGTGTTATGTGTTGTGGACAGTGTTTCCCATACCGTCGGGTATGGTAGAGATAACCGGCGTTACGGTTTGCTCGAATTTCATTCAAATTCAAATTTTTAAAAAATAAAAAAAAAATCCAAAAAAAACTAGTATGTAGTACTTGAATTGTGGATCACTACGGTAAAGAAAGTTTGTAAAAATAATAAAGTTTGCTTTATATTTTAGAGCTCTATTAAAATTGAAAACAAAAATGGGTTAAAATATACTTTCTACTTTGTTTAACGGTAAGAGTAACCCTGTGAAAGAAGTAGCGCATATGATATTATTGCGACATTGTAGTAACTTGTGTCAAGTACTAATGCACCCGTGTCCGGAAGAGCACTTTATTTGTCATGCATATATATCCATGTGAAATTGCACTCTGTTAACTGCGTGACAAGCTGTGAAATCTGAATCCTGTTTTTGTTCCATCGTCCAATTCGCAGCATGGTGGATGCTTTGTACTATGTTGATCAAGCTGGCTGGTCATTCTGAGAGTATATTCTACTAGTATGCGACATACTGAGAGCCTGAGATAGATAGGTGCTTAAAATTACTTCTATTTTGCGTACATCCATTAGGATTTACTGGTAGGTATATTTCTGAAGGGAATGCTAGATTCTTATTTTGTGTGGGCAATACTGGAAACAGACTACCATTTATTTTAATTGTCTAGTGGTGTCTGTTGACCGCATGATCTAAACATGACGACTAAGATTAGCGTGCTATTTAACCCATTATTTGACCTTAAATATCAGCTTATTATTAACGGAACTATATGTTCTTTATTTGACATAATTAGTCATTTTAATTTGTAGAGTGGCGACTAACAACAAACTGTTACATAGAAATAATACAAGTATAAAAAACCATTAGCATACAAATTAACAAGTTTCGTTGCCCTGCAAAAACATAACCAAATTTATTTGTCATTTTTGAAATAATGGTCTTACAGTGTAAATGTATTATACTTACATTGTAACTGCAATATAAATATGTCATAAGTGCACTGTATTTTTTTACTATTTTATCTGTCGCTTCGTCTCCTCCCCGTGCTCCGATATACTCCTGTGACACCACTTTGCCTCTGGCTGGGCAGTCAAAAAAGAAGCTGGAGGTAGAAAGTTTAGATAGTGTGAACACAGTTAAGACTTTCGTCTTGCGTACAGGAGTAGATTGTGGGAACGAACTTCCGTGTGGCATAGTAGGAGAAAGCTGCACGTACCAATCTCGACCGAGATCGGAATCGGATGAACAGAAAATCGACTCTGTTTGGGCCAAAAATATGGCGACAGATTTTTAGCAAAAGCGTTAAAATATTATACTCTTGACTAAATTCATGCCTAGACTTTAAACATATTTATTTACTAGTAAAAATACCTGTGCATTGTAACGGGAAGAAAATATAAAAACAGAAGTATTGTTGGTAATTAATAGGTATTTCTAATAGTTTATATAGGGTTATATGGGATTTTTTTATAAGTATTTTTATATGATTCACTTGTTCCAGTAGTATCAGCCGTGAAATTTAAGTTATTATTGAGAGTATATTGTATATAATTTTAGTCTATTTTTTTAAAAATGACCCATAAATATACTATCTTTATCCATAAATATAAATATAAGTATTTTTAGAACAGTATCAGATCATATATATATATATATATATATATATATATATATATATATATATATATATATATATATATATATATAATCCTTGTAGAGCAAACGTGTTAACTCATGAATAGATGTTATAACAATCCATCATCTTCGTCTCAGAAGTACCTTAACTAGCAGGAGATTTTATGCTCGTGCAATTAAGCTACAGGACTAGCTAGTAATTTGTAGATCCAGATCAGTTAAGGGTATGCAATTACTGTATACTGCTATGAGGATTAGTAGTAGCAGCGGTACGGATCAGAAAGAAAATATGGCGAATTTCTGTATATTGGAGGGGATACACTGATGATACAGTATATGCATGCTAGCTGTGGATTAGGGGATCGAGCAACTAGCTAAGCTAGTCCTAGACTAGCAGCACGCAGCGCAGTAGAGGAGAAAAGCGAGACAGTCCAGACTGCGAAGGCAGGCACGTCGGAGCCGGACGGCCAGAGGTGATCAGGTGTTGGTGGCCACAGTACACACCACACCACACTGCCCTGCGCGCGAGTACAGGCAGCAGCAGGCGCGAGCCAGAGCGAGACTTCCATGGAATACTACTCCATGGAATTTTGTGTCTTCATCTTTGTGTATTCAAAAAGACAACTTCGTGTTAATTTTTACCATATTACCATAGAGGTGCCCTGTTCGGAACTGCTTCTTCATCATACAAAACAAAAAAACATAGTTAACACGTGATTAATTAAATATTAACTATTATAAATTTAAAAAATAGATCTATTTGATTTTTTAAAATACTTTTATATAGAAAGTTTTTTACAAAAAATACACCGTTTTACATTTTGAGAAACATACTAACGAAAACCAAGGGAAGAAGCCAACAACAGTATAAGCTGTTCCGAACTGCTAAACGGTATATTTTTTAAAAAAAAATTTTATATGAAAGTATCTCTAAAAAATCAAATAGATTCATTTTTCAAATTTTTAATAATTAATACTTAATTAATCACGTGCTAATGATATTATTTGTTTTACATGTGATTTATAAGTCAGAAAAATAAGCTATCTAGAACACCACCGCAAATCTAGTAAAACATTATGTGCATGAGAAATATGGGTTCTTTTTTTTTTACAACAAAGCGATGTATTTCATATAGCATAGGAGATGCACATATAGCATAGGAGTTCATGTGCATCGTATTGGTCATGCAACATGAGGAATCAATCTTTGTGGTTGGGTTGTGGCAAAGATCATCTCCTGATAGATATTCTCATCATTGCCATTGTAGCAGTTAATATGTTTCATCATAGCTAGCCTAGCAACTCTGAACTCATATACTGGAGTAGTATGTAGTATATCTCTAATAATTTCTGACCGCATGCTTAATTTATATACGACCATATGTGTGTGTTTTTTTTAAAAAGACAGGTTGAGTAAATCTAGTGTTGTAACATTAGCTCCATTAAAATTTTACGACAAATTATGATTGGTTAAGAAGGGAATGCATGTTGACAAGTTGTTATATTTTACGATAAATTTTAAATGTTATATGTTATTATATTTTAAGAAAAAGAATAGTATACTAGTACTAAGTACTCCTGTAGCAGCTGAGAATTAGGAAGAACGACTTGCCGAAAGAGGAAAGGATGGAGAGAGAGTGAGGGACTGAGCGGCCGGTCGGAAGCAGGCCGGAAAGCAGACTAGAACAAGCACCAACGACAAAAAGAAGCACCCTTATGGCGCGTGAACCCTCCTGGCCACTGCAAACAGTGCAGTGCACCTACCCATTAACATGTACTGTAGGAGTATCAGTAGACCACATGCACTAGCTACCAGTAGTACAAAACTGTGTACAGTAGGAAATCAACGATCTCCATAGATGCGATGGTATCAGATGGATGTATACAGAAATCCTTCGAGCTTCTCCATAGAATCTCCAATGCTCGCTCCACTGGACAAAATTAAAAAAGCATAAGTAACCAGATAGTATACACCAACGCATGAAGACATGTATTCCTTACTGGCCAAGAGGCCAAAAGCCGTGCACACCCTACTGACCGTCAGTGTGTATAGATCACGCAGCAGCTGATACTTTACGACACAACAGAATACGAGGCTTTTTTTCAGCTGGTATGATGGGTGTACGTAACGTTGCCGAGCTTTAAGGCTCAGACCCTGACCTCAACCGTACTACTAACCAAACCATGCATGCCTATACCTAGCTAGCCAAGCTAGGGTTCTGCTGTGCCAGGCACGCTAGCTGCACGCAATTGACGCAACGTATACTACCCGTAGAAGACTAGGACTAGTCGGTGTATATTGTGTTTTGTAGTTATCCCTATTATCCGTTAAACCATTGTACAGTATAATATTTATAACCCCTGAATAATATACTATTTTTCCGGTTTTTATCATATAGCGGTAATTAAATTGGTTCGTGATTAAGCATGGGATATCGTTACTAATGCATGCATATGTACATGTAGATGCCAAGTATATGGTTGAACTCTACTTCTTTTGTACTAAAATATAGCTATCTAGAAAAAATTTAGAAAAATTAAAGATTAAAATAAAAAGTCTAAAATGTCTCTTACTAATGTATAATGAGATGATGATATTAAGAATATTATAGGTATGATACGAGTTTCGAGAGGTAGTAAGCTTACATTTTATATGTCCTAAATAACTATATTTAGAATAAAATTTAAATTTAAAAATAGCTATATTTTAGATAGAACAACAAGTAACGATCGGCCTTCTTGTAGCATAAGTTGTCAGCCACGAACAGATCAGACTATTTCCATCGTTCTCCTGTCGTACATTTAGTTTAGAATATTGGTTCATATTTCTAAAATATACTAGCTTGCTATCAAAAATATAGTTTTTTGAGGTTTGTTTTTAAGCATAATTTAAAACTTTTCATAAAATAATAAAATTTCTGCGAAACACATGGGTCAGTACCTAGTAGGAGTAGCTATTGGAATACTACTACCTCTATTCTAAAATATAAATATTTTTATACATTGTCCAAAATGTGCTTAGATATTTCTCTGTCTAGAGAGGGAGCGGTAGTAAATATATACTCTTTTCGTTCCAAAATAAATCAACTTTTAGAGTTTAAATTTTGTTTCAAAATAAACCAATTTCTATCTTCTTATCTACCTATGATCTACAAATTAAGAAAATTTTATCCCTTCAACACCCATGACCAACCCACAAACTAATACTACTTTTATATTAATAAAAGATATTTTGATCTTTTCTTCCCTATACTAATTAGGATTTTAGGAGTTTTTTTAGATAGAGAGAGTAGGCGTATTTATAAATAATTACATGTGTGCAAGCTAATTTTTTTTGGACGGACGGAGGAAGTGTGAGAAGCAAACGGTTGATTGGATTGTTTGGCAGTGCAGCTGACCGTGTTGATCATCGCTCAGAGTTCACGTGCCGACGTGCAATGCGTCCTAGCGCCAGCGGACGGGGATGCACATACACTGCAGACTGCAGCAGTACGTCCGTCCGTCTCCTTTTCCCTTTTGACACCATTTAATTCGTTCCATTTACTGGATTACCCTCCCTTCCATTCCAGAGGCTTCATCCATCTTATTATTTCCTTGAGAGTGTGTTTTGGTTGCATAGACGAGGCTAGATGGAATATGGCTGCTAGGTATTTTATATGTTTGGTTGACAGACGAGCAAGATATGAGGTAGTCAACAGAGAAATATTCCTCCAATATGCTAGATAGGTGAATCTGGTTAAATTAGGGACAGAGTCATCTATATTTTACTCTTGCTGACATGGGCTATTTTGATTGGTTATGATAAGTTTAATTTTCTATTAGCTAGCTTCAAATGTTTTTCTTCTAAATTATTTATCTAATTTATGATTCGAATAAACTATTATATTCACATAATTTAAATCTTTAAAATAAGATCTAAGAGATTATATTTTAATTAAAAAATATATATGACAAGCGGACTCTACTAAATTTTCTCTTATCTCATCTAAGGTATATCTAAGTTAATGGACAAGCCGACTCTTTGGGGTCGGTGGGCCCCGTATTCCCAACTTTGCTTTGACCTGGTTGAATTTCATCAAGCAACCCCCTTAGCTCTAGATAGTGTATATGCGTATACTGCTATGCGTTTTGGTTTTGGTTGCATATCCAAAATCCAATATTTAGTGTATTGTTGGTGGCCATTAAACCCTGTTTCGACCACCAATCTTTAGCAATAAAAAAGATATAACAACGTTTGCATCAATTTGGTTTGGATTAATAGATATCCACTAGTTTTGTTGTTGTGTTTTAGCTATTTTACAGGTACTATCAAGTAATGTTGGAAATGCACGAATTCTTAAAGAAAACAATCCGATTAGGCACTACCCATAACATAATAGTGCCTAATCAGATTAGCCAGGGTAATACTAACTGGAGGAGGGACTAGGGAGTGCTTTAATCATAATCATATTTGTTGTGCTCCAGTTTGTCCTACCAAGCAAGTGATTCGAGGCTTTGCTAACGATGATGTACAAATAACTCATGCACTTTGTTTCTAAACGTTTCTTATTAATAAAACTATATGAGTCTTCAGAAAAAAGGGAGGGACTAGGCACTTGTAGGCTGCAGCGATGACGTAGTCCAACAAAAGAATGCTTGTTTTACTTCACTCAATCGATAGTTGATACTACCTCCAATCCCAAAGCCGTAGAGATGGCAATGATACCCACAACAACCTCAACGACCGACTAATTAAGGAGAGCTTGTAATCACCTTTTTTTTGAGGAAATTCTAATCATTTATTTCATCCACCAATTTACAAATGTTGCTCTAACATATCAAATGTATTGCGCTAATTGTCTGAAGCAGCTAGTGCATCCGTGTAATTTTTACTTTGTTCATGTGCATGTAGCGCCTAGGGTTCCAGCGCCCGCCTCCACTGGCTTGTTGCAACGGAGGGAGGAGGCCAGGAGGGAGCCAGGAGGTGGAACAGGGCCTGGTGGGGAATTTGCCTAGTGCTTCCTGGTCTTGGGCTTGTGCAAATGGGCCAACAACGGAGGGAGGGAATTTTTTTTATTTTTATATTTTTTTAAAAAAATATTTACAAAAGTATACTTTCATTTTAAAAATTTACAAAAATATACCCCCAACGTCCTTATGAAAACGCCTTTCCAGAGGACGATTTGATGACGTGGCTGACGACCATTGGCTAAGTGGCCGACGGCCATCAGCACTTTTACAGACAGCTTTCTGGTCGCCGAAAAATCGCCCCCGCAGGACAATTTGCGGGGGCAATTTTTCGACGGCCAGAGGGCTGTCCACAAAACGCCGGCCGGGGTGTTCTTTGACATGAAAGCGGCAAGGGCCTTCTCGTCCTCCTCGTCAATCTCCGGCTACCAACAGAAAAAGATCGGCAAATACTCATCAGCCACACGGGGGCAGACAAAGGAAAAGCGTGTGCTTTTTACCACGCTGCCGTCATAGTCGCTCTACGCGTCGAAGCCATCGAACTCATCGACGTCATCTTCGTTATCGTCCTCTTCGCCGTCTTTGTTGGGGACGGGGAAGGAGAAGGGCGCAGACGGGGCGACAGCGGCAAGGGGCGCTGGTTAGCGAGGGATTCCTCTTGCTGCTGGTTCAGCGCCTTGTGGAGGATCTTGGCGCTGAGGGAAGAGGGTATGAAGGCCTCCTCCTCCGCTTGGTGCTTCTTGGATGCCCCCGAGCGGCGGCGCTTCGCGACGTCGGCGACCGCATCGGCATCAGCGCCGAGACGGAGGCGCTGCTGCTTCGGCTGCTTGTCGGAGGCGGACTTGCGCTTCTTCCCGGCCATAGCGCCAACGGAGGGCTCGGGTTGGCGACGTAGAGGAAGGATGGGATGCACCCGAGGACGAGAAGAGCCGACTTGGGTTGCGGGAGGAGGCACGAGGCGGCGCCGGCGGCGGTACGAGGGAGGAGGCGATGGCGCTGCGTTGGAGCCGCCTGTAAATTGACCGGCTCCGGTCGGCATTTTGTGAGCGGCCCCTGGCCGTTCCCAAAACTGCTGACGGCCGATGGCTGTCCGGTCAATAACCGTTAGCCACCTTATTAGAAAAGGCTCTCGAGTGTTAGGGTTATATTTTTGTAAATTTTTAAAATGAGAGTATACTTTTATAAATATTTTTTAAAAAAAATATAAAAATAAAAAAATTCAGAGAGAAGAGAGAGCTAGGCCCAAGAATATAGGGTTGTTTGCCTCTTTGGGCTGAATAAGGCCTTTTTTAATTTTTTAATATACATACGAATTACATAGTATATATATCTATTTTTGGTAAAAAAAAACTTAGGTATACATTTGAATACCTTAAATTGATGTGGGCCTGCCCCTGAGCCCAGTTATCCATCGTTACCACTGGCCGCCACCGCCAACCATCAACTGCCGCCGGCGATCGCCGTTGACGACCACCATTTCCTTCATGAGTATATCGGCATGCCGATCGACACCGTCAACTGCAGCAGCTGGCTTCGTGAGTTGGCCACCACAGACGACCGCCACTGCTGGCCACCGGCAACGTCCAGACGACAACCCAATCACTGATTCGGGGGATCTTGAGACAAAGCTTCTTCCATGGTACAAGGTCTTCCTTCTCACGCATTCCATCTCAGGCGATTTCGATCTGATTTGTGTTCTTTTCCTTGCTGATGTTTGTTCTCTCTCACAGTTTCCTGCAAATCAACACCTCGATGCAATTTTGTTTTTGGTTTGCCGGAGTAACTCGGCTTCTATCCCTTTGTGCACCTCATGGTACCTTGCTCCTATCCAAACATCGCAATGGAAACTGAACAGTATGACTATTGATAGCAGATTTTAATGAGGTTGAACAGTATGACAAGATTGATAGCAAATTTTAATGTTGTTTTCCCAATGAACATATGTGATGGCGACCATTACGAAAAATTGAAAACAATGTTGTAGAAAAGGGAATGCGGTATTCGGACAGTGAGGGTACCATCAAGCGATTATATTTAGTGTTCACGCTAATATCAACCGTTGTGAGTTGCTAACCATTTGAAACGTCTAACTATAGCAAATATGTTTAATTGGAATATTGTCAGAAACTCGCAGCATCTCTAACTTGTATGCCGGAAGGGTTGATCGACCGTTGTGAGTTGCTAACCATTTGAAACGTCTAATTATAGCAAACAATATGTTTAACAAGCCTAAAGGTTTACCGTTGTGCAATGACAGACACTCGCAGCATCTCTATTACATTAAAGCTTGTCAAAAATTCCTCATAAGAAGTTATAGCAGCTATACACTGTTTTCTCTAGTTTGCTAAAAGGATATTTTTCAGGCTCCAGTAATATCTTGTCATGCCCTTGATTATATTAATACTTAGGTAAACCTGCTTGGCTTAGTAAATTGATAATTTGTAATTTTACTAGCACATTGCCCGTGTGTTGCAACGGAAAAAGACTAAAATTTTGTGTGATAAACATTAGGAATAATATTAGAATATGTCTGCAAGCCGTAAATTAAAATTAATACATAAAATAAGTAATAATTAATTGATCAACACAAAGTAAAAAATACAGAAAAGAGGGATTTAAGATGCAAAGATCACTCCTTATCCTTCCGTAAGATCTGAGATGTACTTCTATCAGCTCCATTACCTGTGCAGTTATGTCACTTTGGTCACTTTTGATTTGCGCAATGCTTCTTCACAGTAATTATGACCAGAAATAAAAGTGAAAAGCTCCTTTAGCACTATAGAAAGTAGACACTGATGTGTGTCTAGTATAATGTGAGTGTGCACTCAGTATCTAGATGGATTTCAAGCTCATTTATTTGTTAAAAAAAGGCTGTCATGTACAGGCAAATTAACAACATTTAGATACTGTACACAATTATCTAATTATCCGTGCCTTGTAAATTATTGTAATGTTATTCGTTCCCTTTTTTTTTGACATAGCTGTTCTTTACCTTTGGGTTTGTTCTCCAAATGCCGGTAGGTATCGTCCAACTTCCTTAAAAAAGTCTGAATTCCTATTCCTGCTAGGTCCTTTCAAGCTAGAATACAATTTTAGCTGGGTCAGCCAACACAGAGTACTGAATTTACTGAGAGTAAAAGTAAATCAGAGAACAAGACTTGAGAGTTGGCTTATCGTACAGTTAACTTCATGGAGATTTCAGAAAGACAGCTCACAGCTTCACTAAAAGAACCCGACTTACCATCTATTCAACCTTGTGAAGTCAAGATATCAATATGCTTTTTGCTGGAACAAATTTTGCGCCACAAACGTACGGCTTGCAAAGTTTAGTGAGCTCAAAATGTTACACATTATTTTCTTTTCTTGTTCATATGAAAGGTGACAGAACTCTGAACTCACCATTGCTAACAGCGAGACCACAGGACAAGAGATGGGAAGTCACAATAGCAGTGGTTTCCGATATAGCAGTGGAATCACGTCCAACAACCAAGGTCAACTACAAAACAAAATTAAGAATAGAAGTGAGATGATAACCAGATTCATAAAAAGGATTAGACCGCTTGCAAAGTAAATCGTCTTAATGTAAAACATTGACTAAACAAGTAAGCAGCATATTGTCGAACACCTTTTGGGCAGAATGTGCATCAATGGTCCAGTATTAAATCGTCAATGCATTGACCGTAGGGGAACCAGGCAGCCGGTGGCGCTCTACCTGGCTCCATGTCGTTCGGTCCTCATGCTTCGCGCTGCCGTCATCGCCTACCAGATCGATCTCCGGGAGGGACGCCGGCATTGCGCCCAAGCAAAGGAGTCGAGGAGAGATGAAGGGGGCTATGGTTTGATTTGATTGGATCCGAAAAGGATTGGTATTGGGCTGGATGGCGCGACGGATGAAACAGCTTACGCGAGGAGGGCTCCGTGACGGACGAAGCAGCTCGAGCATGGAGGACTCCGCGACGGACTCTGCTTGACGGACGACGGAAGCCGTTTTCGTTTTTTAAGTAGTATATATATATATATATAGAGAGAGGTTTGTTTTCATAAACTTTATAGAAGCAGAAGTGTGTTCCTCTAGAGGACCTTGCAGCAGAGTTCAGGATGAGAACACGGGTAATTAAAGAGACTTACATGCCAGAGGACTCGAGCTAGAACACACACGAACACTGGAACATAATGAACACACAGGAGTTTTGTGCTGCTATCAAGCTGCAGCGTTTTCTGTTTTCTCCTTGCTATTTATATGCAGAACTTTACAGCCGAAAATAACTGCGCATGAGCGCTTCTCACGCCGCGCCAATGCCGCGTTCATCCCCACGACGCGTGACGTGCGTCCCGTTCATGGCATGAGACTCGGGCGGCCACGAGGTAATTAATCTCCGAACACTGTTCGTTCCAGCTTATGTGCCTGGCTTAACTCCTCCTTTCCCGTGCGCACGTTTCCCAAAACGATAAACGGTGTGTTTTTTTGTAAAAATTTTCTATATGAAAGTAGCTTAAAAAAACAAATAGATCCATTTTTCAACTTTTTAATAGTAAATACTTAATTAATCATATGCTAATAACGTTTCTCGTTTTACGTACGAAAAATAAGCAACAAGCTGCAGCTTTGCCGAACAGACTCTAGCACGCACGACAACCACACAACTCGTGAGCTCCTGCATGCAAACCAATGCAAAGCAACGGAAAGAAACTAACTAAACTAAAACAGGCACACAAGTTTACTCTAGAAGGGAACAGGTACCGCAGAGCTGGAGACGGCGCCGCCGTGCCCCACGGCGAAGGAGGCGGCCATGATGATCACCGCGTGCGGAGACGGCGAGAGGGAAACGAGGGTTCTGGGTTTGCTCGGTGGCGTCCTTGCGAAGCCGAGGCGAAAGACGGAACTCCATTGCCCGGCTTGATTCCCTTCTTGATTCCCAATCCCGTTTCTACTGAAGTTTCGTTACAATTCCAATCTCTTTCATTTCCAGCTACGTGTGATATGTTGCCGGCAGAAAATCCTTTGAAATTTTATGCAATTAGGAAGATTAAAAGAGTCCGTTTGAGAGGTCGGTTGGGCTTGCTCTAAAGAACACAAGGCATTACCATCTTATAATAATAGTTGCAATAGTGGGAACATTAAACATTTATTTATTCTATAATAATAGTTGTAATATAATAGAAGAGTAAATTACAGTTTGATCACATATTATTGTCAAAGTTTTACTTTTGATCAATATTTGTTCAATCCTTTTACTTTGCACTAAGTATTTTTTTTTATCTTTGGACCACTCCAAACAACTTTTTTAACTAGAAAAATAGAGATGAGATGGTTCAAAAATATGAAATTTCAGCAATAAAATATGGCTTAAACTACAATTCACTGAAATGCAGGTGCTCGATGATAACATCTCAATAAGCTATATCAAATTATTATATCTTCCAACAGTGGATATATGTGCTTAAAAGCATTATTAGTCAGGCTATGCAAATGCAATTATATAGCGTCTGGCTTTTGCCAATGCAATTATGCAGAGAGTAATAATTACATCATCTTCGTCACAAAGAGCATTAACATGACGTAAGAGTGGTACAACTTACGAGCAGAGTAATCAAGGAAATAGTTAAATGCTGCTCGACTTCTAGTACTCGCTCTTTAGTTTTTTAATAATGGATAGAAATACGACCTCATATCAAAAGGTGCTTCAAGCTTTTTTCTCCTCGCTTCAAACTTTAGGAAGATGTGGAGCTAGCCTACCCTTCAGCCACGCCCTCTTGCTGCCACTGCAGCCACCACAAAAGCTCCTCCGTTCTGCCGTGAGCAGAGAAAGGGGATGGAACTGCCCAACGGCCTTGTCTTTGCCAAGCATCGGTCTCACGCTGCCCAGACAACCTATGCCCCTGCAAGCGCGAACGAGTCTGTCATCGCCATGCCGTCGTCGTCCATAAAGCACCACCTCCACCGAGCTGCTGCAACTTATCTCGCCAAAAGTCGTCGCCGCTACGCGGTCATCGCCACATAGCACGACACCCATCACCCCTGCAACGCAAACGAGCTCACCGCCGCCCCATCATTGTTGCCCGCAGAACCTCACCTTTGCTGAGCCGCCGAAGCTCATTTCACTGGAGAACCGCCTCCACCACGCCGTTGTTGCCGCAAACCACGACCTCTGCTGAGCTGTCGTAGCTTATCTTGCCGGAGAGCCGCCTCCGCCATGCCGCCACTGCCATCGTCGCTGCAAACCATGACCTCTGTCGATCTGCTGACACAACCTATCTCGCTGGGAGTCGTCGCCGCCATGCGGTCTTCGTTGCTGACCTCCACCACCTCCTCCACTCCCCTTGGCGTTGCTGTTGCGCCCGGCATCACTCCTAGCGCGCCACCGAGCCGACCAACTACCACCGCCACCGCTGAGCCGCCCAGCCGACATCCACCACCTCTCCCGTCACCACTACTATCACCGTCATAGCCACCTAGGCCCTTGGTGCCGTTGCTGCGCACGCCGCTAGTGCGCTGCCACCGCCGACCCTTTTGCCTCTATGGACACCCTAGCGGACGTTGCGCGCTACCCACCACCACCAATGCACCAACCGTTTCATGTCTATTGACGCCGAGCCCAATGCGGCCAGTCGTCGTCCTCTTGCTTTGTCGCAGCCGCCAACACCACCATCACATCTACCATTGCCGCTTCGCTTAACAGATCTAGACAAGCCACCGCTGTGCCGCCTCATCTCTAAGAAGGGAGCGAAGGATGAGGCCTCGCCGCCGCTGTCGTAATAGTCACGTACTCTGATGGTCCGCTTTGATGACGGTGTGGAGGTGGCAGTGGCTAGGGTTTTATGTGAGGGAGGAGGTGTCGGGGAGAGGAGCGGATATACGTGAGGTGTGTCGGGACCTGCGTGATGTAGTTTACTCACTCTTTAGTTATAATTGGAGAACGGAAAGGGGCGCGGGCTGGGCGAGCGCTAGGCTATGCCACATAGGATAGGAATAGTGCCGTGTTCTTTTGCTGAACCACTGCCTGCCGCGTGGGACCCAGCCTGTCAAGGCCTACCCAGGTGTAGGGCCCATGCGTCAACTGAACCACAGGAAGCTTCCTGCCTTCTTGTTTTGGTAGTGAACGGCTGAGATTGTTTCATAGAAAACCTTACAGGAGAAGTATCATCAATAAATAGAGAGAAGGAAAATCCAGCCTCGTACGCAACATTTACTTTCGAGTTCGGCCCGAGGAGGTGAGGAGCGAGCCACCCGCCTCTCCAGTTTCTCCGCACGCCGCCTCGTTCCTCCGGTCACTCCGCGCCGCGCCTCTACTTTAGGCGGCAGGGGAGGCTGCAGCCACCGCGGCACCGGCGCGCCGGCTCCGGGGTAGGATGGGGAGGCGGAGGTGACGGCTGAGGAGGCGAGGCGGTTGATGCGGCTGGCGAACGTGGAGGCCCTGAATCGGAGGCTGGGGACGGCGAGGTGATCCCATACGCGGAGCTGCTGCGTGCGTGCGAGGAAGCCGGCACCATCCGGATGCGCGCCAAGGCCGGCGTCGTGCTGTCTCCCGCAACAAGGTCTACCTAAAACCCGATAAGGTCAGCTCACCTCGCCCACCTCTCTGATTCTACAATTTTTTTGTCTGTTTGGACTGTTGCGTTTGCTTCTTGGTTCGTCTCGTTGATTCGTGGAACTTCCCGATTCAGGGTTGGTGTTCGGCCGATGGCTCCGCATGCGTCCTGATCGATTAGAAAAAATAATGTTTTCCAATGCAACCAGAGATTTGTTTCGCCTCCTGCACAGGCGAGGACGGCCAGTACCGCTGGCTTGGGCCGCCGCAGGGGTGGCAGGCGTCGGCTGTGCCATGCTGTCCCTGCTCCCGACGGATGACAACGCGCTGCAGCCGCAGTGGGAGCCGTGCCGACAACGAGGCAGCGGATGTCGAGGACATGGTCAGCCTGCTCGGGGATTGCCATCTCGGCAAGACCAATTTCATGGTAACTTCTTCTTGCAGCTTCTCATCTGTTTCTTCCAATCCATTCCTGTGTCTCGCCATGTTGCTTTACTGCATCGTTATGTGCATTAGTAAGCTCTGATACTGTTGTGTTGGTTTCTTGCCCTGTACATCCTCTTTCAACCAAGAAGCAATCTAAGTATGAAACTAGAGTTAGCAATCGAACACTACATCATCTTTGCTTTTTGAGGAACTCAAATTCAGTACAAACCTGACAGTGTTTTCTAGATTTTGGTGCAGCATGGTGGAGGAGGAGGCTGGCTGCCTCGAGGAGGACGTGGGGCCATGTGGGAGAGGCGGCTTCAGCGAGGCGACGGGTAACGAGGGAGAACCGGAGAAGACTGGCATCAGGTGAAAAGAGGAGGCTGAGGCAATTTTTTTTTACTCTAGGGCAACCATCTCCCACTGGTTGGTACAGGTTTTGCTTGATTTTGTTCCCTACTTATGTAAATTGAAAAATAAATGTGCAGCTTCATGTTCTGGTGCAGGGTAGTTTTTTCTTGTCCAGATTTGGAGCTGCGCTGAATCCAAGGTGTGTTTCAGCAATGTCATTTGCGGCTATGTGTTGGCTGCAAAGATGAAATAGGGCACTAGGATGCACCCTAGGGCATGTGATACGAAGGAAGTCAGACGGCAGCCCAAGCGGTTGCGGTACCACTTGAATAGTGGAAGGCTGGAAGCCCAATTTTATTTCATAGTACATATCTATATCTATATTCCTTTCGTGCTTCTATCATCAAATTTCACCCGTCAAAACTCTCTAATCATTGTCTTCACCATTTGCTGCTGTATATTATTAGGATAATGAATCAATGATGCACATAAAAGCTAGCACCTTCGCCAATAGTAGTATTGGAAACCATATTGTGGTTGCCCCATGAATATTCAGTTATGTCAAATTAATAGGTTAGCTTATCTATATGAAGTGTCACATGGGTGTGTTTCAGAGATTAATCGCTACAAGAGATTTGAAGTGTTCTACAACTCTCTTCAGTAGAGGACTATACACTTATGTTGGGTTCCCTGGGTTTGTGCTCAACAGTTGCATGGTTATCAATGGTAAGCAATATATACTTCACATGATTTGTTGCTTTAAGCCCCTGTAGATGTGATGAAATAGCTACTACCCTAGGATGGCACTTATTTGCTCACTATGTCGGTATGGTTTTTATTTTTATAAGTTGTGTTTCTTCTCTTTTTAAATTTGTTTCTAACATAAATTAAATTTGGTTTCAACGCTGCATTTTGATCTGTGGTGGTTTATTCTTGTCTACTTTATGGAGATTTTAATAAATACTGAGAATTATCTTAGCTCTGGTGTTTTCTTCTCATTATTTCTAATACTCCCTATGTTCACGAGAACATATATTGTTTTGGACTATCCTCAATGCAAACTTTCACAAAGTCAAACATTAAAATGTTTTTTAATACGTACATTAGATGAAATCATACGTGCAGATTTTTTTGAGTAGTACATCCATAGAGTTATGATTGGATCAGGTTTTACAAAACAAGATGTTTTCCTGACCAGAGGGAGTAACAGGCTATTGAAAAATTATGAATTTATTTCATAGTTCTGGACATTAAAGTATTAAACACATTTAGTCCATCTTTCCATTGACGATGCTCAAGGACCACCAATGTTAGAATTATCAAAGCATACTTTTCATCCGGATATACTTTTCATTCAGATAGGGCCATTTCATTTCCTTTTGTTTTCATCAGTTCTTGTGAAGTTTGTATAACTGCAGGTATTGATCCTCAAGTTCCTACCAAGTTGGGACCATTTCAATTTAACCTCTATTTTTCCTCCGGATGAATCAATTGCTTTTTTCCTAACATGATATAGCAATCGAAACCTTTTAGAAATGACATTCTAACTATGATTGATCAATACTGTAAGAGCCAATTTAATATGCACCAACTTGTGTGAGGTGCCTGTTAAAAGTTGTCCCCTAATTTGGGTTCTCTTCTTAGCTAGAGGTATAGTAAGAAATACTAGGTTCTCTTCTGGACTGTTAAAGCATTTAGGAGCAGTGCTAATGTATTCCTTTTGTGAATTTAACAAAAAATATACTTTGTTATCATTTTTCCTGTTATACAGTGAAATTGGTATTGACAACAGAAATATGCTTCACATGCTACACAAATAATGAAATCACTGAGTGGGACATTTCAAATTGCAGGCTATATACCATTGGACCAATTATGTGTGTTCTAATACTCTTAGATATTTCATTTCAACAGCCAGGTATGCTTTCAGTTACTGATTGCCAGTGTCACTTGTCAGGGACAATAGAGTATTGGATGAGGTGGTTCTTAGTGTACGAACTTGAGCCTATTGACATTGTTTCTGCCGAATGCAAAATCAAAGGGTATTACATGTCTATACTTTATACATGTGCAAGGGTAGAATGAATCAGACTTGACCCTGTTTAAACATTATTTTCTTTCAATTTTGCATTGAAATAATTGTTGTTCACTGTTTTGTTTCAATCTTTAATTCCATAACTATTTATGATCCATATATCCAATGGTAGGTGATGATTTCTAAAGCATCAATGGCTGAAACAACGAGTTGAAACACATCAGCCAGTTGTCCGGCTGATTTTAATTCCAATACTTTGGAAATTTTCAATTTGATTGGATGCATCGGTTTGAGCCTTTATCATATCTTAGCTGAATGGTGTTGACGGTAGTATTTAACTCTGGATTTATCCAATGTAGCACAATATTCTATATGGAATTGTTTTGTTCTATACAATCTTGTTTGTTCCACTTTCTGATTTGTGCGTACTGTAGCAAGCATACGTACAGTCTATTTAGATTGTTTGTTCCACTGACAATACTAAGTAGATTGTGTAACTGTATTTATGTTCTATTGCTTAGTTCTACCTTTAGAGTTTTATGGAGGGTGGAAGCCATACTGTTTAGCTTTTAGTTTTAGCAGGAAAGCTGTCCGAGTTGCAATCTATGGATTTCATCTTTACATTCTATAATCATTGTTGACAATGGATTTCTATTTTTGTGCCAGGATAAGTATGATTTGCTAGAAGTGTTCTAATTAATTGCTTGTATTAGTGAGTAATTGGAGCATATTTAGGCCATAGGTGGCTATATTTAGCAGGTTTGGGGATTTAGGTATACCCCTGTCCTCCCCTGAAATTTTGAAGTGATCTGATGAATATATTTTCATGCACATTGAATTACAGTGTAGTTTAATTAATTTGGTGCTTAGGAAACTGATTTTTCTAAAACAACACCTCATGCCTTATAGCTGTTATGATGTGATCGTTTTTATTTGGTAACTTTTTCTCCCATGGAAGATGCTAGGTTTAGAGCTGGAGACATAGTCAGAAATCTGCAGACTATCACCTTACCTAATGAAATAGTTTTTTTGTCTTATGATTACGTACTATTTCAGATTTGTATTTCTACTTGTGGTACTTTTTCTCATTCCAGGGGTGTGCCTGAGGATCAGATAGATGGCAGAAATTAATCCTCCACCTTAGCTGGTAGTTCCACTTGCTCTGACCATGCTGCGGCACCCGAAAATGCAGAGAACCAGGTTGGTTAGCATATTTTGTACCTGTTGCCCTGTGTGCAATCAATAAATGTGTCTATTATTGTTTGCCATCAGTTTGGCTTCTAAATTTTATAAAATAGTGATCTACCTTTTAAAGATTCGTTAATTTGCATCGTACTATGATCCTTCCTTTCTACTTCTGACAAAAAAAAGACCCATGTTGCTCTTCAAATTAGTTATTCAAAAACTATTACTACTCTATCTCATGCAACCTCATTGTTATCTATGTTCATAGCAATTCCATTGTTTCATTCCTTTAGCATCAATGCAGTTTTAGCTTCTTCTCCGAAGCACAAGTCTACATCAAAGAAAAGGAAAGTAATGTGGTGCGTTACTATTTTGAGCTGGTCTCTTGCCTTTTGTATGTTTCGTCGTCAAATTGTGCACTACAAGAACTATAGTACTGTCATACAAATGCGCTTATCAATTTGTTGTCACCCTGCAAGCTGCCACCTGGAGCTTACATATCATGTGGTTTTTCAGGTCCTGCCATCGATGTATATGACGTGTAGCTACCTTTATTAGCCCTGTGTTTAGCAACACATATCTATATCTGAAGTTATGTTCGCTGTTGAACCCTGTTTAGTTACATCACCAGAGCCGTGGATGAACGGCTTTATGTACATATTACCCAATTAGAAACCTGGTACTTCTTGGCACTTTGGCAGTGTGCGATGGCCTTGCGATCACTATTTGTGAACTATTAGTTATAAACTCTGGATGTTCATGTTCAACATTTGTTTGGTTTGTACAATCTTAAAATCCTATGCTCATTTTTGTGCTATATCAGAATTTCGGGGCACTAGTGCTGAGTCTACACTTTTCTATGTTGCCTCCCACAGTTCTCGTCGTGCTAAAAAGATCGATTTAATCAGAACATGTTCTATGATGGCAACATGTACATTTAAGTTTCGTTATCAATTTTTCCTTTGTTGTCTTATGTAATCAAACAAAATATATACAAGAGGCGTGCCATTGGCGTGTCCCATCATCTAGTGTGCTTAAAAGAGAGAACCACTCGACATAGACATACTATAAGTATATAGTATATGCTACTGCCTGAGCTATCTGGATGCTCACTGCAGGTAGAAAGTGGCGTCATACTCTACGTTCTGTTCCATAAAAAAAAAAAAAGAAAATTCCACGCCAAGATATACTCCCAGAAGCCATCTGGGTGGTTGAGCAGAAGGAAGGCAGTCTAGTGACATCTTGGTGTTGATATTACAAATGACAACTTGACAAGAATAATAGAACAATAGGATTCATGGAGAAAGCCAAAAAGGTAGGACAGCCTAGCTATTGGCTATTCATCCATTTGCCTGGTGCATATTACAGTGGTGATAATTGTTCGTCAATGTTATGTACGTGGATACCCCTTCCCTTCTCTACTTGACTATTTGATAATTGTACGTCAATGTTACAGTAGTTTGTATGCTCCCCTTCCCTAATTGACTATTTGAAGTTAAAAGACAAGATCGAAAAGGTAGCATCCACCACAGAACCCACGAAGTTGGCGATGCTGTTAGACAACATCACTTTCCTCTCCAATCTCTTCTCATATGCACGGCACTGTTCCTGGATCAGCCCTGGAGAGCGAAAATTAAGATGCCATGAGTCACATTTGTGAGTTAAAAAATGCATGTTGAGTAAAAATGAGAGAATCAAATTATAATGCGTGAAATAACGTGCGTCAGTGCCATACATTTCATCAAAAAAACGGAGACATCTCTTCAGCTGCATTGCAGTCAGCAGTTGAAGGTGCAGTACTGCTGCCCAGCTTATCCTACAGTAGCATATATATATATATATATATATATATATATATATATATATATATATATATATATATATATATATATATATATATATATATATATATGTGATGAATAGAAACATCAGATATTTAGATGGCAATGCAATGTCAAATTAAGTTGAAAACGCTAGTTATTACTTCATAACCCAAACTGCAGACATAGATTATCCTACAGTTGCATGTATGATGGAAGAGAAACATAGATATTCAGATGGCAATGCAATATTGTTAAATGCATACTAACTAATAATAATAAACCGCCGCAACTGTTGCTTCGAAAAATAAACCGCTGCACCTGCATACATGTATTGCTAACTGAGGCGCATATAGAATTAAGCTGAAAGCACTTTTTTAATCGATATTAAAACTGAATAAATTAATTAAAACAACCAGCACAACGAGTATCTTTTTAGCCAGGCCGGCCAAAGGATTAGACCGGCCAATTTTATTAAGATTAAGAAGGGGTTGTTACAAACTGAGCAACGCAGGAGGCTGTCAAGGCCGATTACAAGATCAAACATTGCGATGCTAGCAAAGCAGGTTTGGAGATTGATGCAAAACCAGACTCGTTGTGCACCAGGGTTCTAAGAGCGAAGTATTATCCGGATGGGAAGATTTTAATTAGAGACACAGATGAAAAGTGGCAGTTCATTTACTTGGCAAAGTATACTTGCTGGGATACAATCTTTCAAGCGGGGATACGTATGGAGATTTGGAGATGGAACACAGGTGGATATATGGAATGAACCTTGAATTTCTTCTAGCCCGACAGGTCGGGTGATTACTCCAAATTTATGCGTGGAGAGCATTACACGGAATGATGATACCTTGTCGGGTATACTTGCTAATTGACACATCATAAATTCTAGTAATTGCCCGGTGCGTGAAGCAGGTTGCGAAGACATGATGCATACCATGTTCACCTGCATGAGAGCGAAGGAAATATATATGGAGATGTCTGAATTTGACTGAATTTATCGAGGAAGCCATTGTGACGGACCGGGTGGGTTCGGCAGCACTAGAATATTTGCTGTAATAACAAAGCAAGCCTGATCCCCGACGTAAGTGCTCAGCTTCTGATCTTGGTGAGGATCTGGTACATTTGGTGGGACTGGGAGAGAAGACAATTGGTCCATGGTGAGAAAGTGCAGGAACCCGCAAGGGCGGCAATGTCAATTGGTGCTCTTGCCCTCAACTACTGGAGAGCTCAACCGAGGAGTAGTGGCATCGCTAGAGCAAGATGGAGTCGAACGTCCGAGGGTTTTGTTAAAATGAACGTAGACCTGAATGGTTCAACAGGAGTAGTACTTCGTGATGACAAAGGAGGATATATTCCGTCGTCTAATGAGAGGTTGGAGCACGTTGCTGACACAGCTACCGCCACTATAACAGATCCTGGCATCCGTGACAGGTCATCTGTAACGGGTCAACACGATCCGTTTGAGATAACTCATCTATGATGGGTCAAAATGTAGCCTGTTTGAGATATGGCTACCAGAGACGACCCGTCACAGATGATCTATGACTGGTCACAACCAGTTGTCGGCGAAACGGGACCGGGGGCCCCACATACCCCGGGGACGCGTGGATCTTTGGCCACATCAGCTCCTCCGGGGCCCATATTTTGCACCGATGACGGCCGGCTATGGCCGTTTTCCCGCTAAGTACCTGGGGCCCGAGCACTGCTCGGGCCCGGGTGCACCTTCCCCAAGCGCGTCGCGACGACCACCCGCATCTACCTCGGGCCCCGTGGCCTAGGGACATTCTCGGGCCTCGCCCCCTAGTCCCGGGAGCCACAGGCTCAGTCCCGGGGAGCGTTCCCGGGGCACATTGCTGGGATATTCCCGAGGCCTGGATCTCGCCCCCCGGTCCCGGGAGCCACAGGCTCGGTCCCATGGCACGTTCCCGGGGCACATCGCTGGGATATTCCCGGGGCCCGGGTCTCGCCCCCCGGTCCCGGGACCCACAGCTTCAGTCCCGGGTCGCGTCCCCGGGGCATATTACTGGGACTTCCCGGGCCCGGGCCTCGCCCCCGGTCCCGGGACCCACCTCCTCGGCCCCGGGTCGCGTCCCCAGGGCACATTACCGGGTCTTCCCGGGCCCGGGCCTCGCCCCCCGGTCCTAGGACCCACCTCCTCAGCCCCGAGTCTCGCCCCCCAGTCCCAGGGCCCACAGCTTTGGTCCCCGAGGGGCTCGGCGCCTTGTGCGCGCGGAGGGCTCGATGAGCTCTCTACCCCGGGCACGAGCCTGACTCGAGCGGATCAACTCCCCAACAACCCGCATTAATGACGAGGCGACGGGGCGTATCGCGCCTGTCGCCCGCTCGGACATGCGTGGACTCTCATGATGGCCCCTCGTGGGCCCGCTCTCTGTGCAGTCAGACATATTTGACTAAGAGGGCTTCATTTTTCCACGCTCTGACAGCGATGGCGTGCGCTGTCACATCTTCACGACCTAGCCGTCCGCAGCAGCCGAGCGACGTGACGACAAGACATCCTGAACCAACTCTGGCGTGGCTCAGCAGGCGGCCGCGTGCGTGCGATAAGACATATCGTACCTAGAAAAGCTTTCTCTTAGCATGTGTACCAGGCACTGTGGACTCCCCTTGGACTATGAAAGGAGGATCTATGCTTGCAGGAAAGAGAGGGCTTCGGGAGCTTCTAGAGAGCTTCTCGAGCTGCTCCAGAAAACAAAAGACTGAGTTCGTTCCCAAGTGAGGGCTAGCTTCTTGAGCACCCCTCAAGAACATCTTGTAAGAGTAAACCACATTCATCTCCCACATAGCAGATACACACAGGAGTAGGGTATTACGCCTCCGCGCGGTCCGAACCTGTCTACTTCTTCTGTCTCCCTTACGTGCCATCGTCCCGACACCGTAGTCATCCTGTGAACAACTCCCCTGGCCGAACCTCAAAGGGGGGTCCTCGGACTCCCCGCGGTTGGAGTTCCCTCCTCCGACAGCTGGAGCGCCAGGTAGGGGGAGTTTCACTTCTAGGCGGGACGCCGGCGTCCCCAATGCCGGCACACTCCATGGCAGGAGGTCATCGTCCGCGGGACTCAGATGAGGAGTCCGGCGGCTTCACCCCGCCGGGCGATGTTGGCCCTGTGGCGAGTCCGCCACGCTCCCCCTCCTCATCTTCCGGGGGCATGCGGCGTGTGCCCGGCGAACCGAGCTACCCCCGCGGCGGGCTGGTTGTGCGGCTTCGGCCCCTTCCCTTGTGGAGGGAGTCGGCAAGTGCCCCGCCGGGTCTGCCGCGGCCTCATCCATGAGGCGCGAACGGACGCGCCGCTCCACGGCGCGTCGCAATCTCAACTTCCAGTCAGCAACGCCGTAGGGAGCCCTCCTAGCGGCGGAAGCCCTCCTGCGCTACCCTCCGGCATTTAGGCGGAGGCCGGGAGCGGCGGTGGCTCAACGAAGTTGCCGACCTCGTGGGCGTGGCCCATCGCCAGGTAGCCACCGACAGCAGTGTAGGGGCTGGGAGTGCCGACCGTGCGACATCTAGCGCGGGCCGGCCCCCCGCCCCGAAGCAGAACCAAGCCCGGAGCGCGGCGCCTCGCGCCACGCCTCCGGCCAAGAATAGCCATGGCGACCTCCATAATTGGCTAAACCGGATGCGGTCCCATGAGGACGCCCGGGTCACATTGGAGCGACAGCGTGAACGGCCCGCGAGTGCCGTCGGGCGTCCCGAGGCCCAGGCCTCTAGCTCCAACCCCCCGGTGGGAAACCGTCGTCCGTCGTCTGAGCCCGCTCAGTACGGCTCGGGTTGCCTGGCGCTTTCCCTAGGCCTCTGGCAAGTGCGCTGGCCCACCAAGTTCCGTCCCAGCCTGCCGGAGAAATATGACGGCTCCATCGACCCCACGGAATACCTGTAGATCTACACCACCGCCATCCAGGCGGCAGGCGGGGATGAGAAGGTGATGGCGAACTACTTCCCCGTCGCCCTTGAGGCCCAGGCTCGCTCCTGGATGATGAACCTCCCTGAGGGTTCGATCTACTCGTGGGAGAACCTCTGCCACCAGTTCGTTACGAACTTCCAGGGCACTTTCCCACGCCCTAGGACCGAGGCGGATCTCCACGCCATACGTTAGGGCAGGGACGAGTCGCTGAGGTGTTTTTTGCAGCGCTTCAGCCAGGTATGCAACACCGTCCCCCACATCGCTCATCACGCGGTTATTCACGCGTTTCGCTCGGGCGTGCGCGACAAGCGCATGCTCGAGAAGCTGGGCACCCGCGACGTCCAGACTGCGGCCGAGCTGTTCAGCCTCGCCGACCTCTGCGCCCGCAAGGAGGAGGCCCGGGTGTGGAACAAGCCACTCCTTGAGGCCCCTGACCGGGACCCTGGAGAGGACGGTGAGAACTCGCGTTCCGCATCACAGCGGAACAGGAGGAAGCGCCAGAAGGGCAAGGAGGCCGCCGAGAACTTCGCCTTGGCTGCTATGGGCGGCCCCCGGGGCGACACTGCCCGCGGTGACACTAACGGCGGCAAGCGGCCAAAGCCCGCACGTGCGCCGCCGCCGTCGGCAGCGGCCCGAAAGTGGTGCACCGTCCACGAGACGGACCAGCACGACCTCACGGAGTGCCGCGCTGTCCAGAGCTTGGCCGAGCGCATCAAGAAGTTCCAGCAGGAGTGGCAGCCGGCCAAGCCCGCTCCTAATCCGGAGCAACCTCTCGAGTTCTAAGAACCCGAGAACGTCCTCGGCACCCTCGATGGCGGGGCGCACGCCCACTCCTCGCGCCGTGGCTTCAAAGCCATGAAGCGCGAGTTGCTGGCTGTGGCACCGAGCCCAGCGGTAGCTCGGAGGCTGAAGTGGTCGGACACCCAGATCACTTTTGGCTCCGAGGACCATCTGGCCCGGGTACCCAGGGAGGGACAGCTCGCTCAGGGAGGCTCAAAAGCTGACCGGGTGCGTGCCTACACTCGGCCGCTTCATCTCCAAGCTAGGGGAGCGTGCCCTCCCCCTCTTGAAGCTTCCCAAGAAGACCGGGCAGTTCACTTGGACGGATGAGGTTGATCAAGCCCTTGACGAGCTCAAGAGGTGCCTGACAACTCCCCCTGTCCTCGTGGCACCGGCTCAAGATGAGCCCCTGTTGCTCTACATAGCGGCAACCCCGCAAGTGGTGAGCGCGGCTCTCGTCGTCGAGCGTCCTTTGCTCGACAAACGTGTGGCCCGACCACATTCGAGCCAGGGCCCAGGGTCCAGGGTCCATGTCCCGGGATCCGCGACCCTGGCCCGACACCGGGGAGCCCGAACCCGGGCAACCTCGTCAAAGCGAGTGCGAGTCTGGGGACGCGGCACCCAGAACAACTTCAACTACAGGGCGCGATTACCCGGACAGCATCGTCTTGGCGAGAGTGGGTCCGGGGAGGTCGTCCCGATTCATTCCACATCTCAGCCCGGGCCCCCGGGTCTCGGGCACATATCCACCACATTCGAGCTAGGGCCCAGGGTCCATGTCCCGGGATCCACGCCCCTGGCCCGACACCGGGGAGCCCGAACCCGGGCAGCCTCGCCAAGGCGAGTGCGAGTCTAGGGATGGGGCACCCGGAACAACTTCAACTAGAGGACGCGATTACCCAGACAGCATCGCCTTGGCGAGAGCAGGTCCGGAGAGGTCGTCCCGATTCATTCCACATCTCAGCCCGGGCCCTCGGGTCCCGGGCACATATCCACTGCATTCTAGCCGGGGCCCCCAGGTCCTGGGCCCATATTTGTCCCTGGCCACGAGAGCTTGCTCCCTCCCGAGGGAGCTGAGCCCGGGCTCCCGGCCCCCGTCAGGCCGGGGTAGGGGCGCACACAACAGAAGCCGGTGTACTTCGTCAGCGAGGTACTCCGCGATGCCAAATCGCATCGCATTATCACCAACAACGGCTGTGACATCCTGGCCCAATTAGGATATGGCCCATATGGCCCATGAGTATTGTGTGCACTTGATTAATACCACCTTGCTAGTTGAGCAAGAGTTGAACCAACTTATAAGGCCTTGTCTCTCCAACCATAGCACTTCTGGGTTAACCCTTTTACACGAAGCGAGGACGAAAGTGTAAGTGGGGTGCTATGTGTAAGTGGGCCCGCCCGTCGGATGGGCTGGGCTGCGCGGTTCTGGAGGGCAGGCTGTTACAAATGGTATCAGAGCCGACCCTCGCGGTTGCGCGTACAGGTCAGTGTGCGGGCATATGGCGCATGACGCATGTGGGCTCTATGTGAGGCACATGGCATGGCATATGGCGCCGGCACTGCACGTACGGACGTGCGCTAAGAGGGGGCGCGTTCCTGGACATTTGCCTATATGCCTGTGTGGCTATACAGGTAAGTTGGACTGGCGGGGACGCCAGATCCTTTGAGGGGGGGTGTGTGTGACATCCTGGCCCAATTAGGATATGGCCCATATGGCCCATGAGTATTGTGTGCACTTGATTAATACCACCTTGCTAGTTGAGCAAGAGTTGAACCAACTTATAAGGCCTTGTCCCTCCAACCATAGCACTTTCGGGTTAACCCTTTTACATGAAGCGAGGACGAAAGTGTAAGTGGGGTGCTATGTGTAAGTGGGCCCGCCCGTCGGATGGGCTGGGCTGCGCGGTTCTGGAGGGCAGGTTGTTACAACGGCGCGCCTCGCTCCGCGTCGCTCGTTACCAGCAAAGCCTCAAGTGCTATCATCAGCGTAAGGTTCGGGCCCGATCACTCCAGGTCGGGGACCTAGTCCTCCACCATGTCCTCACACGTGCCGGAAAGAAAAATCTTTCCCCCATGTGGGAAGGCCCCTTCCTGGTGATCGGTGTCTCCCGACCGGGCTCGGTAAGCCTAGGAGCATCTTCTCAAATTTTATCCATGAACACATCCTGTAAGTTGCGGGGTGCTCGGGCTAGCGTCGGTTTTCTCCAAATCTCAGCGCTGGCCGGGGGCCCCCATATGCATCCCCTAAGTAGCTTTTTTAGTATGCTTTATGTTCTCGTGCCCTTTGTCCTTTTCTGTGTGTTGTGTTCGTAGCGGTCTCTCCCTGGGGGCATAATCAGGCCGCGCCCGTGCGGCGCCTGGGTTTTGCGCATAATTATTGGTTCCCTACCAACGAGCTACCGTATCCCCTTCTGCTAAACCCTGGACATGTCCAGGCCTCGGGGCCGTGGGTGCGCCCCTCTGCGCGGCGCCCCGGGCCCCCGCAGGCTTGCGGTGTCCCGCCTGGTTGGCTTCGGGCTCGATTTTTTTCGCTGCTAGGGTGCAAAATACTTATGGGCAATCCTTTCCTCCGCACGGTCGCGACCGCGAAGAGGCCCTTGGGAGGTGGTAGACGCCACGATTCGTAGCATGGAATGGACAAAGGAGTGAGCCAAGTACTCTCACGGTTCATCGTGTGCAGATTAGACCCATCCTCGGCCTGCGCCGGTTTTGTTTCCAAACCTGGACACGGGCCGGGGGCCCATCCCAGATTCATTTCTGGCGCAATTCCTGGCCTGGGGCTGGCAGCGCTCCTGGCCCCGGGATCATGCTCGCGGAGCCACACCACCCTTTTTTCAACATCCAGATACGTAATCTTATCTGACTTTACACATTGCTTAATTTCTATTCCTTCCCCATTTGTATGGCCACGTGTTTCGCTCTCCTCGGCCCCGGGGGCAAAGCGGAATTTGCCGGAGCTGGGTGCGAGGGCCGCCGGGTTAGCGCTGCCCCGGTTGCTGAGGCCTGATGGTCGGGTCATGGACCGCGCCCTGGGCACTGTTGATGCCCCGGGGTCTTGGGCAGAACCCCCTTTCGGGCCAGCCTAGCTTCCTGGGGCGGGCAACGGTGCTCGGCCTGGCCAGCTCCTCCCCGACCACCGCCGAAGCGCCGGGTGCTTCGCTGTCTGGCGACCCCCGAGCACGGTCAAGGTCGGTTCCCGAGGGGCTCCCGGCGAGCCAAAAGGTACGAGCTTAGCACTTCGGCCATACCTAACGCACGCGGGGCATCTTTTCGTATTTTCTCTCTCTCTAGCAGTCTTTCCCCGCGGCCTCGCTGCGCTCCCGGGGCCAGTAGCGCTCGGGGGCATGGAGGGCCCTCGGGCCCGGAAGACTCGCGCTCAGTTGCTCGCAGTAATCGGGGACTGAGTTCCCGGGGCGGGCAACTACCAAGCTCGCGGCCCTTGAGAGCTGAGCTCCCAGGGCGGCAGGGGCCGGAAGACGGACTTAACTGTCCCGGGGACCAAGTTCCCGGGGCGGGCAACTACCAAGCTCGTTGACCTCAGGAGCCGAGCTCCCGGGGCGGCAGGGGCCGGAAGACGGACTTAACCGTCTCGGGGACCGAGTTCCCGGGGCGGGCGACTATCACGCTCACTGCCCTCGGGGACCGAGCCCCTGGGACAGGCAGCTGCCCCAGGACCCGGAAAGGGGACTTAGGCACTACGGCCGTTCGCGGCTGCTAGCGCTCGGAGTTGGATGGTGCCTGGTACTCGGCGTTCCCGGTCCCGGGAAGTCAAAAAAAAAAACAACAACAACAATAGCAGCAGCAGACAGACACAATAAGCAAAGAGCGCAAGCACGAGCGGAGGCCGGGACATGTCGTCGTCCGGGGGGAGGTCACTCGTCTTCCTCAGACCGGACCCCGGGCGGTGTCAGAAGACGACTGCCGTCTTCCTCGGACTCCTCGTCGGTCATCGGCTCCATGAGGTGCTCGCCGCGGTCGAAGAACCCCGCCACCGTTGCAGTGGTGTCGACCACGGCTTTCCGTGCCTCCTCGCGAACCACCACGGCTTCCTCGCGCGCGGTGATCTCATGCTCCCGGGCCGCGAGCCCGGCCTCTTGGGCCCGGATGCGTTCCTCCCGGGAGGATATTTTCTTCTTCCGCACCTCCATCTCGGACCGGGCGCGGGAGGCCTCGTCGGCGGTGGATTTGGCGGCGCCCTCCAATTGGACGACGTGCCCCTCTGCCGCCTCAATCTCCAACCGGCGGGTCGCCACGAAGATCTCGGTGGTGACCGTATGGGCGGTGAGCTGCTGCATCACCATTGCGATCGCTGCCCGCCCGCTCTCGTGATCTGCCCGGACCCGGGCGGCCTCCCGACGCTCCTGTTCGCCGGGCAGCAAAAAAGTACCAGGGCCCGCTCCCCCCTCGCGGGAGACAACTGGGCCCTGGCATCCCCCTCTTCTGCGACTGCAGGGATATTAGTTGGTGCGACGACGCAATCATGGCCGTCGGTCGCCCCATCTCATCTTCTGTCAAACCAGGTGGGCCCCGAGTCCCCTCGTTTCTCCAAGACGTGGCCCTGTTCCTGCCCGGAGTGGCTCCCGGCCGAGCAACAGGGCCAGGGGCCACTGTCGGCGAAACGGGACAGGGGGCCCCACATACCCCGGAGACGCGTGGATCTTCGGCCACATTAGCTTCTCCGGGGCCCACATTTTGCACCGGTGACGGCCAGCTATGGCCGTTTTCCCGCTAAGTACCTAGGGCCCGAGCACTGCCCAGGCCCAGGTGCACCTTCCCCGGGCGCGTCGCGACGACCGCCCGCATCTGCCTCGGGCCCCGTGGCCCGGGGACATTCCCGGGCCTCGCCCCCCGGTCCCGGGAGCCACAGGCTCGGTCCCGGGGCGCGTTTCCGGTGCACATTGCTGGGATATTTCCAGGGCCCGAGTCGCGCCCCCTGGTCTCGGGACCCATAGCTTCAGCCCCGGGTCGTGTCCCCGGGGCACATTACTGGGACTTCCCGGGCCCGGGCCTCGCCCCCGGTCCCGGGACCCACCTCCTCGGCCCCGGGTTGCGTCCCCGGGGCACATTACCGGGTCTTCCCGGGCCCGGGCCTCGCCCCCCGGTCCTAGGACCCACCTTCTTGGCCCCGGGTTTCGCCCCCCGGTCCCGGGGCCCACAGCTTCGGTCCCCGAGGGGCTCGGCGCCTTGTGCGCGCGGAGGGCTCGATGAGCTCTCTACCCCGGGCACGAGCCTGACTTGAGCAGATCAACTCCCCAACAACCCGCATTAATGACGAGGTGACGGGGCGTATCGCGCCTGTCGCCCGCTTGGACGTGCGTGGACTCTCATGATGGCCCCCCGTGGGCTCGCTCTCTTTGCAGTCAGACATATTTGACTAAGAGGGCTTCATTTTTCCATGCTCTGGCAGCGATGGCGTGCGCTCTCACATCTTAACGACCTAGCCGTCCGCAGTAGCCGAGCGACGTGACGACAAGACATCCCGAACTAACTCTGGCGTGGCTCAGCAGGCGGCCGTGTGCGTGCGACAAGACATATCATACCTAGAAAAGCTTTCTCTTGGCATGTGTACCAGGCACTGTGGACTCCCCTTGGACTATGAAAGGAGGATCCATGCCTGCAGGAAAGAGAGGGCTTCGGGAGCTTCTAGAGAGCTTCTCGAGCTGCTCCAGAAAACAAAAGACTGAGTTCGTTCCCAAGTGAGGGCTAGCTTCTTGAGCACCCCTCAAGAACATCTTGTAAGAGTAAACCACATTCATCTCCCACATAGCAGATACACACAGGAGTAGGGTATTACGTCTCCGCGCGGCCCGAACCTGTCTACTTCTTCTGTCTCCCTTACGTGCCATCGTCCCGACGCCGCAGTCGTCCTGTGAACAACTCCCCTGGCCGAACTTCAAAGGGGGGGGGGGTCCTCAGACTCCCCGCGGTTAGAGTTCCCTCCTCCGACACCAGTCACCACGTCTTAGTCACCACGCACGCACGTGGCTAAGTCGTCGGGGGCCCAGACGTGGTTTAGGTGGTTGGAGCTAAGCGTGGGAAAGGTTGTGTTGTGACCTCTAGTCTGCACTCAATGTGTAGAGTGAGGGTACCGGTAGGTACGGATCAAATTAGAGTGTAGCCGTTTGGCTTCTATCATATCGTGTGGGTAAAGATGTACACCTCTGATCAGAGTAAGAACTATTCGAATAACCGTGTCCACGGTTACAGGACGACCGCTTGATGTGTTAGTCAGTCTATGTTAGCATCCAACTTGGGATTATTGTGGTGATACCATGACTTAGGATAGTCATGGATGGATGGGTTTATATAAGAGGCTTGATGTTAAATATGGTTTGGTTTTAGCCATGAAAGATGGTATGCTTGTGTAGTATAATTATTTTGAGCAATGGTGGCCCATTGTTGATGTTAGAGCATGGGATTGTACTCATTTTTACTTCCATTTCAGAACTATAAGCTTGCTGTCCTAAATTTTTAGATTGAGCTATTTCACAAATGCTTATGTTTTAAATGTATTACTTGCTCAATAAAATCAGCTTTATGCAAAATCAGATCAACCTAGCCATACCCCTTGATGTAGAGACTAGCATTACTCCTTTGTACTATTATTATTGTATAAGTTTAGCTGAGTACTTGTTGTACTCATGCTGCATATCTTTCAGGTGAGGATAACGACGACACTGATGTGGTCTACTATTATCCCGCCAAGGGTGGCGAGGATAATATGTAGTTGAAGTTATGCTCTATCCCCAGTCGGTTGCCCTGTGGTTTGGTAATGGCACCACTGGTTTTATCCTTGATGTTTATATTTTCCGCTGCTATCTTTTGTGTCACTTTATGATGAATTAGGGTGTGAACCCTCTATGTAATATATATAATCATGCTGCTCGTTTATCCATATATAGAGTACTTGTGATGTTTATCAATTGCTTGCGATGAAAATGTGAGGCTAGTCGCTTTCCTGGGGACTAGCTGAATATGAGTATGAATTCAGAAATGATGAGATGCATGGATGTTGGTTCAACCATAGACCATGTCCCCAGAAGTATGTATCGTATTTGGTCGCCACCTTCGTGTGGTTTGACGGGCACACTTCGCCGTTTTGGACTGGTGAATCAACTCTCCAAATATCTCTTTATTTCTGAATTCGGCGCGTTGGATTTGTATTGTGAATGGGTAAATATTATGGCAAGGCTGCGATGAGGATGGATGGTTACTGCACTTAATTGGTTTTTATTTGAGATCTCATCCATCTAGATATTTCGTGTTGTCATAATAGTTACTCTCCATAATGCACTTCTGGGGTGCCCATAGGTAGGAAAGAGTGGTCGGCTTCTGGGCAGTAGGATCTCGGGTCGATGAGTCTCTAGGAATGTGACAGTGGAGACGGCGTGGTCGGGGAGGCCCTATAGTGGTGGCAGGACTCGGCCGGACTCCGCGAAGACGACACGGTCAGGCAGTGTCCAAGGGAGCCGAGCCAAGGGACAGGAAGGAGGGGACTTGGGGGCTTTTATAGGCGAGAGGGCTCGAGGAGGAACTAGGTCGGTTCGACATGGTGGGGACCAGCCGCGGCTGGCGCTCGGCTGGCGACAGAGGAGGACGGCGTGGCGTGGAGAATTTCATGACCGGAGCTAAATCGAGCGGCGACTGAGATGGATTGGGCAGCAGAAGGCGGTGCATCGGAGGGCGGAGCTTGACTCGTTTTGAACGTGAGGCACAGGCAAACGAAGGCCGGCGTGGGTGAAAAACGAGTAAGAGAGAGAGAGAGAGAGATGTTAACCATGCCAGAGGAATCCTTGACTGAAAAGGGGGAAAGGGAGGAGGAAAAGGAGGGGCGTCCATCCGTTGTCACGGCGTGCGCGGCAGTGGGGCGCCGTGACGTCGGCGGCCGACGCGGCGGGGTGGTGTCGGCATTTGACCGAACGGCCTCTGTGCGTTTTGGGGAAGAAAATAGGATGGAGGGGAGGGGATGACCACGCGTGCGGGCGAGTGTGTGCGCGTGCAAGATAGGCACCGGCTGACAGACAGGCCCGGGACAGCGGGCGCAAGCGGCGGGAGAGCACGCGGTTTGGGCGGGCGTGTGCGCCGAGCGAGCGAAGGAGATTGACGGCGTTACAGGGTGCGCACGGGACTAGGCTGGGGAGTGCGTTGTGGCTGCCCGGTGGGCGGCGCAGCCCAACAGGCTGAGACGTGGATGGCTGTGGGCTGTGGCGGTCATGGTGCTACGCGCGCGTGGGCGTGGCAAGCTGAGCGGACCGTAGGTGTTGTGCCGAGGCCGATGCGAGAGGAAAGGAAGAAGGCGGCCCGGTGCAACAGTGGACCTTCTCCATTTCCCAGAGAGTTGTTTTGGAGGGATTTTGGAGATTCGAATTGAGATTTGAATTCAAAATTTGATATTTGGCTCACGGAAAATCAAGGAATCACTGAGGGGAATCCCAAGGGGAAAATTGATATTTTTGGGGAATGAATTTGTGTTTGGCCTTCAAGGGGTATATTTGCATAGGGATTCAAAGAGAAAAGGATTTAAATTTTGGGAATTTAATTTCCAATTTGAGAGTTGATTTCATCGAATTCTGCAGGGGTTGAAGGATAGGGTTTTAGGGTTTGGATCTGAACCATCAGAACGAAATTGAAGTCGGAACTTTGAGGGGATTTGCCGATCATGTTTTAGGGAGGAAATTTGAATATGATAATTCGAATTCCAAGATTTTCTTTGGAACGGGAATCTTGAGAGTCGATTTTTAGGGACAAGGAGAGGAAACAAACTAAGATCTTTGGCACGAGTTACGACACACAAAGAAAAAAATGGAATTTTCACATATAGGTTTTTATTAAATTTAGTTTTTAACGCGACGTGGAAAACGGGGTGTTACACAGCTGCAGCGATTTATAACGACTGTGTTTTTCTTTCTGCTGATTTTACGATGGAAACTTTTGTTCACTGTCCTAGGGAGACTAATAGGGTCTATCATGAGCTTGCTAGATTAGCATGGTTCAATCCTTCATCGGTTTGGTTGGAGGAGCCGCCTGCTTCAATTGTAAAGTGGCTAGCGAGTGATGTAACTATTCTTTGATCTAATAAAGTTACTAGAGTTTCAAAGCCAAAAAAAAAAAAAAGCCTCCAGAGAAGGGCAAAACTAAGGTACAGAAGCCATAAGGACTAGGGTTCAAAGGGAATGCGGCCGCTTTACTTCCTGTTATTGATGAGCAGATAATGATGCCAAACAAATTCATTAATTTGCTGGCCCAATAGGGCGATTATCATCACACATAAACATATAGCAATTGTGATTGGTGCGAGAGCTAGGGAAAGCCGGAGAAGGGGGTACAAATTGATCGCTTCCTCGTGGTAATTAAGCTAGATCCTCCGGCTTCTTTATTAGAACAAGTATGTTGGGATTGGGATATGAAGATATCTTTATCTACTAGCATTATGTCCGTACGTTTCAATGGATGAAGATAATAAGAAATATACAAACTGGAACATATGATCTCCTAAATAACTGATTATAATATTGTCCCTGCAAATATTTTGCCCTTGCTTGTTTATAACAGCTAAGTGATTAAGTTTATTTCATATGATTCTTTCAATAAACAAATAGCTTGAGTGATTCGGTTTATTACATCTTCCCATTTCACCATAGAGGCACAGAAGATTAAAAAATAAATAAATTTGAATAAATATAGTATTCTGGTTTGTACGAGTCAAGAAAAATAATAACGATATAAGAGGACTGACATTTATCAAGGTTTTAGAATAGGTGTAACCAAGTCCAATAGGGTAAACAACAAAAGAAGACACTGCTATTGAACTGAATAAAAAACCTGTTTTTCCATCTCTTTGGTCGCAGAGTACAGATCAAAGTTGATGTCATACTTCTGCAAAAACAACGCAAGTGCTTGGATGTTCCGGATATCAACCAACATCAGTTTTCAGCTCCTGGATGTTGAACCTGGAGAATTCCAGATCCCCTTCTGCACATGCAGGAACGTCATAGCTCGCTGTCCAGTCCTGCCTCAAGATTACACATGCAAAGGTGGAAATATTCCATTATTCCCACCAGGTTTCACTCATGAGATCCTTCACCATCATTCACTTTCAGTAATTAAATTATAATCTCTTTCATATTCCTTAAAAATCTTTCTTTTCAGTGTCCATTTGTACTAACCCAATTATATACTACTACTTGTACTAACTTAATTATCGTAGGCTCCGTTTGGTAGAGCTCAACTCTTAGAACTAGAGCTGGAGCTGTGGAGCTACCCGAAGGCCGCTTCACCTCGCAATTCAATTTTTTGGAACAGCTCCAGCCTACTTTATTTTATTTTTTTAGTGGAGCTAGACTGATTGATAGAGCTCCAGCTCCACTGTACCAAGATCTGAGAGCTGGAGCTCTACCAAACGGAACCCTAATCTAGTGCTCATGAAGCGAAAAGGCTGACGATTCTGCTCTCCAGGAGACAAAAGTTGGCAATTTCAGAATACTGAATACATATGCCAAAAGAACAATGGATATAATTACCTGTAGCACTAACAGTAATACTAAACGGGAAGAGCAGTCTTACCAGTTTACGTAAAAAGCGGCCAGAATTTGGAACATAGGCATTTACCAAGTAAAAACCATCAAACTCCAAAGTAATAATCATGCCCTCATATTGGACAGAAATTGGTTTAACCTGTAAAGGCAATGAAAGCACAACACAAGTCATGATATGATCTACTACTTTTCATCAAAATATTTTTTTCATCTAGAATTAGTAGACGTATCTTCAACACATAACCACACTAATACCATACCCGTGAAATCACTGCAGTCCCTGAATAGCCAAGCCTTGAGACACTGCATGACCAATAGCTGTTGTCATAGCCTGCAATCAGATTCTTAAATTTTTCAACATCCTTTTCCTGAAAACATAATGAAAACGCAGTACATGATATATTAATCATAAATTCATTATGTAAGACCATATGTCCATTATAATAGGTGACAGTTGTTTGGAATAACCCTGCCCCATGATTATAAGAGTGCACTGAAGCAACCCAAGAGGTATAAATTAAGAGTCTTATGGAAGAAACACCAAGACTTGCCTCCAAATGCGTCTCTTGAAGACATAACACATCAACATTCTCTCTCCGAGCCAAGCCAAGCGCGGAAAACCCTCCTGTTGTTACAACATCATGAAGCCCGTTAACATTCCAGGATAAAATCTTCATGCACTTGGTATCATGGCTAAGTGGTGGAGGCCTCATGGTCTTTTGATTGTATACAGACCATTCAGGTAATCTCTCTCTGTGTGTGTTGACGCCGAAAACCATCGGCAGCGTCGGGAACAAGCCGATGATCTGGTTCGGCGTCTGGAGATACGTGAAGGCCTGGGAGATCTGCTTAGCTCCAATGCAGGTCCTAAATTTGAGGTTCGCGGCGTGCCAGTCAATTTGACCCAGCAATTGACAAGGAGATAGAAAAAATTAGATCAATGATTCAATCGGCCGATAAGAATCCTACCAGCCGATTGCCGATAGAACTTATATACTGGAACATCGGCCGTAAGCCAATGATAAAATAAATAGGCAGAATAAATGAATTGACTAATCTTCAGCCGATTGCAATAGTGATTGTTAGCGCTGCACCTAAAGTACTGCCCGCGCCTGTACCCGGGCCCTCGCTCGTGCCCGCGTCCAGGTCTTCGCCCGTGCTCGCGCCCGAGTCCTCGCCCGTGCCCAACTACCAACAACATTTGCGCATCGGCTAAGAAGCCGATGATAGAATCGATGATAATATAATAAACAAGACAATACAGTTGGCTTTAAAAGATAACCTATCGGCTAAGCACTCCGATAGAACATCGCATAAAAACCCATCGGCTCAGCAAGGGTAAATCTATCACTATCAATCTAATAGGTCGGACCTAACCGATGCAGCATAGATTAATAATGATAAAGAAACTTTGATGAGTCGATAGATCTAATGCAATCGTGATGTATATGATAACTTATCGGCTATACATTCTGATAAGACGCTTGCGTAAAATCTATCAACCTAGCAGGAATAACTTATCGGAGGCAGTTTAGTAGGTCGGACCTAACCGATGCAGCACAAACTGATGATAAGTTACACCCAGTAAGCCGATAAAAGCTACGCACGCGTGATGTGGTATATCGACTCGGCCTAAGAGATCAAACTTACCTGATGCAGCCGTAGATAGAATAGATACATCGGGGTAAGGGGTGACGAGTTTTACCCTCTCGTAGGAGTTCGGACCTAACAGATGCAGCCTGGCTCGAGAAGCAAGAACCCGTCGAAAAGGATGGCGATGCGCCGAAGTTTATTGATCTGTGAGATAGTTTACATGGTACCCGGGCATACGTATTTATACCCCAAGTTGATACAGTCATGATCGGATACGAACAGGAGTTTTCTATCTATAAAAGAAAAATTAACAAGCCCTGTTCGGACATAAGATCAGGTTTCCTAAAATTTATTAGAACTACCTAATTAGTAGATAAGGCAATTAACTGCCATGCCGTGGTCTTCACGATTCTTTCTTGTACTCGGCTTCTTCTGGATTAGCTTCCACCGGCTGACACAATCTCTTTCCTTAACCGAGTCCGATACGAATTGTACCAAATTTTGGTGTTAACAGTGTGTAAGTTTAGTCCAGGGCTCACGACTTTGGGGAGGATCTCCATGCTGAGAAGCTGCCAAGCCTGCCATGCTCGACATCTTTGTCCTTGTCAATGACACAATCCTTGTCTGCCTGATTCAGGAATAATTCAGCCACGATTGCAATAACAGTACTTCATAAAAAAAAAAGTCATAAGAAGCTACACCAAAACATATGAAAAATATCCAGTTATTTTCATGGTATGGTAAAGCTCTTAACATTGAATACATACCTTCATTGGTCTTCCGGCCATTATGCCTATAACCCAGTAACTATATGCTACAACATTGGGATGCTGTTTTCGAAACGTATCAACAAATCTTTTGGACCAAAAATTAGTCTCGAATGATTCCCTCTCTTCATTTGTGAAGCCTGCACTTCTACGATTTCCCTGCATAAGAGCATTAACTATAAGCTAAGAAAGTATATAAAGGAACATTTGGGGAAGCTAAACTGAATACCAAAACTACACATTTATGTTCTTGGATATTAGTATGGCTATTTTTACCTCTGATATTGATTCAGAAATATAAATTTTAACAACAAAATGAGAATGTTAAATGAACTATGTAATCTACACCAATGTCATATGGCATAATAAACAGAAGCGGATGACTGCAATGCATTTGCATGAAAAATATTGATTGAAATATGTGGGTGATCACAATCATTTTAGGGTATAGTAAAAAAATCCCCAAAGCTAACAATGACTTACAGCAGCATCATGTATATCAATCTCCTGATGGGCGCAATTAAGATCACCAGTTAGTATAACATGCTTTGATTTTTCCAAGTCCTACATAGTCATTAGAAATTTGTCAGATTTTGTTAGAAGCATGTCCATTGGAACTTGGTAGTACATTTATTGCTACTAAAACCAGGTAAATGCAGGAGAAATGACAATCTGAATGTAATCGTGCATTTCTAACATGCAAGGTTGTTATGACAGTTCCGCAAAAACATAAGCCGAAGAGTCGAGAAGCTTTCGCGAAGAAATGGGCAAGGGTAAGGTGCACCCATAGCCGTCGCCGGCGGCGGTGGCCGCGTCGCTGCGGTCGTCACCGGCGAGGTGGGGGGAGGAGGATGGGGACCTCGATCGACTGCGCCGTGCAGTCAGCACATCCGGACCATACGCTGCTAATCCAACGACAGCTCCACCAAAGTGGGATGGGCTGTAAAATGGCAAGGCCCATCATAGCCCACACAGGTCCTGCCGGTGTCGAGAGCTCCCGTGAATAGTAAAATCACCGCCGTCGTCTTCCGTGGTTCCACTGGAGTGCCGCATCGACTGGAGCCGCGCCGTCGCTGTGCGGGCGTCGCCGTCGCCGTCGCCGTCGCCGAGCGCCGCGCCCTCTTCGTCTTCGTCTCCTCGCTGAGAGCGGCGCCCTCTTCGTCTTCGTCTCCTCGTCGAGGACCGCACCTTCGCCGCCCCCATGCGGCCATGCCGAGGGTAGCGCTGTTGCCGTCCCTCGCCGAGCGCCGCGCCATCGCCGACCTTCGCCGAGCGTTGTGCCATCGCTGTCCTGCAAGCTGCTGGCCTGCACGGCTTCCGCCCGAGCAGAGCTCCGAGCTCAGCAAGCTTCAAAGTTCAGACATGGTTGCTGTCCAGGAGTTTTTTCCGTTTCTAATGCTCTAACTGCAGCTTGCCTGTAAAGTGTAATTTGTGCAAAAGCTAGCAAAACTGTGTAACTTGTGATTGTATCCAAAGCAGCAAAATCATCCAAATTGTATAGATTGCCATTTGTGTTGTAAATTTTCCTGGAATTGAATAAAAAGTAATGCTGATTGTTTCAAGTTTAGAGATGAACAAAATGTTCTGTTGTTCAGAGATGCAATTCCCTCAACTTTACACTTCAATGACAAATATTTCAAGAGGCTATTCTTCAAAAGCTATTCTCCAAAAGCTATTCTTCTAAACAATCTATGTTTTAGGAGGCAAAAGGCAAAAGACATTCAGATTGCAGCAAATGTCCATACTACTAGAAGTCAGCAATGACATCATCTGTGATTGCCTCCTGCAAAATAAAAGGTTCAGAAAAACAATTGAGAGAATGTATTGATGGCCATGTATGGTTTAGAAAAATGGTGTATTAGTTTGAAATATTACCGTCAATATCTGAGAGAAGGTATTGATGGCCATATATGATTCAGACATTTCTTCCATGGGCAAAGAAGTATTAGGATAAATATTTTGCACTGCTGCAGTCTCTTGTACTGCTGCTTCTTTTCCTTTTTCTTACCTCCCTTCTTTGCAACTTTGCGCCTTTTGTCAAGCCAAGTTCTTTTGCGGTTTGAGGTTTTAGTTTCCACCTCCTTTTTCTTTAGGCTTGCTGTACTCAACAAATCAATTGGGGGAGAATCATTTGTGGGAACATTGATTGGATTCACTGCACTAGGAAAACCCGTGATTTCTTCTTCGACTTGCTTGCTAACCATGTCAAGCGCCTTGTTACTAATAAGACGCACTGTGGATGACTCGCAGCTCGGTGTGCCAAATTGAGAAATTTGCGAGTCATATTTTTGTAGCAAAGCATAGTATCTAATTTTGGATCCTCTATTATGTTTTGGCCTTGGTTGTCTTGTACTGTCCCACTGCGTGCTTCTCGAGTCCATCGCTTCAATATATATTGTTCTGGGATTGACTTGATATTCATCAAATCAAGAACTTTTAGAGCATGGGCACACAATATTCCGATTCTATTGAACTGCCCATAGCTGCATGTGCTTGTTTGGTTTGTAGGAACGCCGGTAACTTTGTACTCCTTCTCAAGGGTAAAATTTTCATCAAGACTCCCAATTGCTATAAGATATTCATTTTTGCCTTCCAATGGCGTGGTGCATGCTGCCATGGACCTCTCATATTCACATTGGAAAGCTTCAAAAATAATTGGTGTGCACAGCTTGCTAGCTTGGATTAACATAGGTGTCCTCATTTTGAGTCTTGGTAATTTTTTTCTTGATTCAAATTCAGCATGCAATTCATTATTTCTTTTATATTCCACAACCCTTTCAAAATGCTTAAGGAATCGAATGATATCAAAATCTGATTTGAAATGTCGCTTCAAGTCACTGTTTAGACTCTCACTCAATTGTGTACTCCTCATCCCTAATGTGTACACATTAGTCATATAACATTCAACCCACTTTTCTCTTACCTTATATATACTATCCAACCAAGTTTGCTTGCTGGCCTTTGTCCTCATGATGTTAAATGCTTCTTGAAATGTTGCTTCATCTTCGTACTCATACATACATGCACTAAAATCTGCGAGAATACTTGGTTCTTCCTTGCTGTCTTCAGCCTTTCTTTTTGGAGGAGTACATGATTCTTCATCGTCAGCTTCAGCTAGATGCTTAACAGCATTCTGCATAATATGAAAAGTGCACAGACCATGCCAAGCTTCTAAAAAGACCTCCTTAATAGCCTTTCCCATTGCTGCATCTTGATCAGTATAGATTGTTTTAGGTTGCTTGCCATTATGTGCTTTTAGGAAGGTCTCAAATAGCCATTTGAAGGACTCAAATGTCTCATCATACATGAGAATAGCACCAAAAACCACAGTTTCCCTAAAATGATTGAACCCAACAAATACTCCAAAAGGTCTACTCTCCTTGTTTGTTCCAAAAGTAGTATCAAAACTGACAACATCACCAAAATATGCATAGTCAGTAAGCATTTTAGCATCAACCCAAAAAATGTTAGCTATTTGTTCTTCCCGGTCCATTTGCAATGCATATTGGAATGATGGGTTCTCGGCAATTTTTTCTTGAAAATACATGAGCATGCTTCCAGCTTGGCCATATGCCATCTCACGTTGGCGCTTGGCCCTTAAATAGTTCTTGTGGTCTCGAAGAGTGTAACTGAGATTAAGTGAGCCACCAACTTGGATGGAAGCTAACTCATGTGCAGCTTTAGGCCCAATTCCTGCATCATCAGCCGTCTCAATTTCAAAACCTTGTAGCTCTGAAATTTTCCTTTGAGACACCAACAAATGTGAGGTTTGTGGCAACTGAAGAGTGTGATTGTGTTCCAAAATCAGCTCAGTGACTTTATAATTTCCCTTCTCCTGGTCTAGTACGAGACCCATACGAACTTGACAATCAGTTCTTGTTTCAGCTCTTGGACACTTTATGAAATGATCCCTTTTATCTTTCAATCTATGACCCTCACTCGCACAAACAAATTTGCACGACCTAACCTTTCCATCTGATTTTCTTTTGTTTGAGTACCTTTTTCTAACCTCAAACCCTTTTTGACCACCATAGCTAACCCAAAACATCCAAGCCTCATCTGGACTACTGAATTCCATGCCAACTTGAGGTAAGAAACTAGGAAAAAACCCATCCCTACAGCAAACGAAATATTTAATTTGGTGGTGGTATAATAAGCAACTAAAATATATCTGACTGCATGGGGGAGAAAGAAACTAAGTATGGGTTACACACCTCTTTTCTTCCATCTCATATATCTTGATTCTATTTTCTGATGAACGCAAGTTGATGTTTCTTTAATCAAGTCCAACACGAGCTGACGTAGTAAAGGATGGCAAACAAATTAGAAGAATATTGATGCAATTTAAACACACGTGAAGAGACGGAGATGCAGACCTGCGAACATGCTCCTGGCGACCAACACAGGTAGCAGTCGATCGCCGCCGATGCCTCACCCTCGCCGCCTAGCAACCGCAGGAAAAAGCGGAGGAACTCGCGCCAAAAAAGAAAACATCGGCAGTGAAAGAGGAGCGGCAGAGTTGGTTTTGGGCCAAGGCCCAGATAGCGGACGAGCGCGGCAGCAGGACCGACGGCCAACGCGCACAGGCGTCTGATTCTCAGCCGACGGCACAGATGGCGTGACTGCATAGCGCAGTCGATCTAGGTGAAGTTAGACGATCTCGTTTGGGAGGATGGGAAGGGGAAAGGAGGGGGAGGGAGTGGGAGGGTGGTGGTCCACCCGCTGGAGCTTGGGTGCGGCTGCTTTGGGTGCTACACGGCGTACTGGTCAAGATGGGACAGGTCGCTAGAGCGCGACCGCGACGCAATCCATTGAGCCATCGAGGAGTTCGAGGAGCACCTTGCCCGCAAGGAGGAGGAGGGCAAGGGCTCCGGCCACCGCCGCAAGAAGCGGGGAAAGGACAAGGACAAGGCCGAGGAGAAGGGCAAGGCAGGCGCCGCCTCCACTACCGCTCAACTGCCTCTCCGCCGCCGCCGGCCGTTGTTCCCGAGCACGAGGAAACCTCCACCGCTGCCGCCACCTCCTCACCACTAAAAGAGGTTGTTGGCGGGGAGGAAGAGGAAGGGAAGACCACCGCCGCCAGCGACGGCGACGGTGACGGCGTTGGCGTGGTGGAGGAGGAGCGTAGGTGTTGGCGTTAAAAACTCCCACCGGCACCAAGAAGCTTGTTGGTCCGATGAGATGAAACACTCAGGCATGGGAGATCTCCTAACTCCAGCGCAGGTCCTAAATCATCGAGGTTCGTAGACATGCTAGTTAATTTGATCCTGCAATTGATAAGGAGATAAAAAAATATTAGATCAATGAGCCAATCGGCCGATAGGCTGATACGGACTCCTTCTATCAGCTGATTGCCAGATAGGAATAAAAGCACCTATGCATCGGCTAAGAAACCGATAATGGTATAAGCAAGTAAATGATAAACAATACGAATAAAATCCATCTTTCCGATGAGACGAAACTTAATAGCTATCGATTGTATTGTTAAAACTAACCTTGATATATCGGACCGAACCAAGAAAGTATAAGGTTAAAGTTAACAACACTAGACCGATAGAAACTAAATTAATCGTACTGTCATTATAGATCGACTGGAGATAACTTATTGGCTAACACTCTGATAAGACACTTGCATGAAAATCTATCAACCTACCAGGAGTAACTTATTATCGGCAGTCTGGTAGGTCGGACCTAACCGATGCAGCACGAGACTGATATAATAAGAGAATCCCGATAAGCCGATAAATCTATACAAATATGATGGATATATTGAATTGGACTAAGAGGTCGGACCTAACCGATGCAGCCTTAGACAAACTAAATATACCGTGGTAAGTCGACGACCGTTGACTAGTTAGAATATTAGACCGAACTGAGGAAGTCCTAACCAAGCCAATATGATCGTCGGGGTGACGAGACTTACCCTCTCGCTGGAGGTCGAACTTAACCGATGCAGTTCGGCTCGAGAAGCAAGAACCCGTCGAAAGGGTGGTAATGCGCCGAATTTGTATTGATCTAATTGATAATTTACACCGTACCCGGGCATACGTATTTATACCCTGAGATTGATACAATCCTAATCGGATACGAAACAGGATTTCCTAACTATAAAAGGAAAACTACTAATAAGTCCTGATCAGACACAAGATCAGGTTTCCTAATCGATAAAAGGAAAAATATCAATATTGCCTAATTAACAGGAAAGGTATTAAACTGCCACGTCACGGTCTTCACGATCCCCTCCAAACCCGGTCTCTTCTAGATTAGCTTCCATCGGCTGATATGATTTCTTTCCTTAACCGACTCTAATAAAGAACCGTACCAAATTTTGGCTGTGGGCACCCCGGAAATGCATTATGGCGAGTAACTACTATGACAACGCGAAATATCTAGATGGATGGGGTCTCAAATAAAAACAAAATAAAAGCAGTAACCATCCATCCTCATCGCAGCCTTGCCATAATATTTACCCATTCACAATACAAATCGGAAACACCGAATTCAGAAATAAAGAGATATATGGAGAGTTGATTCACCAGTCCAAAACGGCGAAGTATGCCCGTCAAACCACACAAAGGTGGCGACCAAACACGATACATACTTCTGGGGACATGGTCTACGGTTGAACCAACACCCATGCATCTCATCATTTCTAAACTCTTACTAATGTGTGACTAGCCCAGGAAAGTACTAGTCCCACACTTTCATCTTAGCAAGTAATATCCAACCTAAAGGGTACTTGATTAATTAAACAAAGAGTACAATATAGATACATATTAACTAAAGTTTACATAAGCCGTACAGGCTAAATAGTTAGTCCATCAGAAGCTTGGCTACCCAAAACCCAGGCAACTGACTAAGGAAAACCCTTAGTTAGGACCATCCTGATCAACCTGTTCATCTTCACATACATCAAACAGTTCTTCATCTTCACTTGTGCATAAATCTATAGGAACATTAACAAAATAAAGCAAGACTCAGTACGTAAAGTACTGGCAAGGCACAATCAAACCTAATAAGAAAATACATGTAGGTTCTAGATCAAGGAAGTCTATTTGTAGTCTCATTTTCAGCATAAAGCAAGTTTTATTTCACAATCATTTAAAAGAGGAGTTCATAAATCAAATTGTATATTTAAGCTAATAGAATAACATCATGGCATCAATTTGCATAAATAAGGACTTCACCACCCTCCTTGGCAGCAAGTCTATAATACATCATAATACTTCAACTCCATTTCATCATCATTTCATCAATCACCAAATTTAAATCAGTATAAATCTTCACCCAACCATCCTATTTCATAAAGCATTTCAAAACCATAGGTCTATGCTCAATGAACACAACCATGCCGCTCATGACCGTAAGCACGGCTAATCGATTAGTTCTAACTCTGCAGAGTGTGTACACTTTACCCACATGACGCAATATAGTAATCATGCATAGCATGGCACGCGATACCAACGGTATCCAATTTACTACTCATGACATAGCTTTTACATTACCCACCATTTAACCTTGCACGGCACGAGGTGCGTTACTCCATATCGAGGGGCTACCCCAACATCGCTAGGTGGCGGGCCCACGTCTTAACCTAACGCTGTGGCGGCAGCTTACCTGGCTCCCCACGAGGTACACAATGTTGTATTGTACAGACTTAGACGCCTACGCCGTGAGTCGACCATTTTGCCCCTCACGGTTCACATAGGTAGTTCCGATAGATAGCCCTACGTTCCGTTGTAGGCACTGCCCATACATTCTTCGCCTACCTAGATGCAAGGTTAAATAATGAATAACTTATTACACTATGGTTATCATACTAGCACATGTGGTTGTACTGTTTAACATGAGAAATGACACTGAGTTCGGTCCTTAATCAACTCAGGCAAGTACTCCCCTTATCGGTACACAACTATCACATATGTGTACCACTTGCTTGCCCAAGTTTAAAAATAGTTTTACTTCAATTTTAGTTCACAAATACCATAAGTATTCATCTCTGATCAAAAGTAAATAAATTCTCATTTCAAACATAATTAGATGGCCATGATTTATTTTATAAATAACTGGGCATGTCTAAGCACATATATAAGTATATACCTTATAGTAAGCACTTAACAAATACTTCCACCCATCCTAGTGTTACAAGCACTAGGTTATCAATATTTCAAGGTGGATTATGCAGGAAAAAGGTATTAACTACCATTGCCCACATTTTATATAAAATACATTGCAAAATAATGATGCAAGTTAAAATAAAATCATTGATAATCCCAAAATTTAGGAGCAACATGTTCAAAGGTAGTGGGATTCTTGCCTTGGTTCAGGTTTGCTTCAGGTCCCCCAATAAATTCTACCTCCTCAACCTCCAAAGGCTCTTCTTCTAATTTTAAAATTTAAAGTTAAAGCAAAGACAATAAATAATGCAAAAATGCATAATGCTCTAATATGCATGATTTTTGTGCAGTGATTTGGTACTAGTTTAAGATACTTTCTGGTGAAATTATTTTTATTTTTGCACTTACCATCTGTGGGATATGATTTTTTTTACAAGTTGTATGTGTCATTTTGATAGTATAAAATGTACTGATTATTTGTGGCTTAATTCTGTGCAAGCCGAGTTCATAAGTGGGAAGTATACATTTTTCCACGAATTACAAAATTAGTTTGACAATTTTCTGAGCAAGGATGATTTTCTTAAGGATTTTCTAGTTAAAAAAGTCCTATTCTTACCCTTTTTCCCTTCCCATAATTTTTGGCAAGTTTTCTGTACATAAAGTGCTACTTTTTAATTTACCAGATTGTAGTGAGTAAATTTACAAGATCAACCAAATTGGTTTCACTCAAATTGAAGTTAGAATGAATTTTCCACAATTTTTACAAGTCTCTGTCAATTTTTAGTTCTTCAGAAAATCCTTTTAACTATTTCTTTTATTTTCCGGATTTTATATCCAGGGAGTCCACCGGTCAGAGACTGCTCTTTTGCAAAAACGTACTTGGGTTTTCTGGAAGTCAACCCGCTGTCCGTAACACGTGTGAGAGGGAAATTTTGTGAAGAGTCGTTGTTGTTTTTAATTATTCCATTTAGATCTAGGGCCCACTCGTCGGTGATTGGGTATTTTACAGAAAAGGACTCGGCTATTTTGAACTCTTGCTGATAATCGTCCTCACGCGCTAATCATGTGGGGCCCGCTTGTCAGCGACTCAGGACAGAGTGAGCATCGGCGAGCACATCCAGTGAATTTTGTAGCGGTGGCGATGGTGGAGGCGGCAAACTAGCTCGGGTTGCCTATGGACCTCGCTGTATATGCCAAAAGGATGCATGCCTGTGGCGTCTAAAGTTCTAGAGATACTCACTGAAGCTTTTGGGTCACTCGACAGAGCTGGAACGGTGGCGAGTGTGTCAGAAGAGATCTCACGGCGGCGGAGTGCTCTTGGTGATCCTCGACAGTTGGATCTGGGCCAAGGTCCAGGTAAGAGAAGTAGGCGTCAGCTTAGTGAGGTGCTGGGATTGCTACAGACGCGAGGTATCAGAGCATGGCTCACCAGAGGAGGAGAAATCGACGGCGGTTGTAGTCAACTGGAGAGGAAGAAGAAGCCGATCTCCTTCGTCGATGCTTGGTCTGAGTCGGTTCTTGGGGCATCGACCGTTGGAGGGAAGGCGACGACATCGCTTGGTCGCTCAGCCGATGGCGATCACGACTAGCCGATGGCGACTCGGCCAATGGCGACTCGGCGTCAGCTTACTCTAGTTGGTCTACAGTCAGGGTGAGGCATCTAGCAGGTTAGAGACTCCACAGGGATGGTTCATGTGCCAAGAATCAGACTAAGGCCTACCAGAGAGAAGGAAATCGATGGCGGCGGTAGTTTGCCGGAGAGGGAGAAGATGACCTCGATCTCGAGCTTCACTGCACCATATCCCGATTCCTTCTGCCAATTGTCTTCTGGAAGTGAGGCGACGACGCTGGCGAGCTAGCTCGGTCTGTGGTGTACCGGATCGGCTAGAACGGCAACGACGCCACGACGACGGCGCTGTAGGGCAGAGAGCAAGGCACGGCGACTTCGACCGGCGATCTTGGGGATGCTGAGTACAAAAATGGAAAGATTAGAGGGTGGTGATCATATTCATGGAGTCGAAGAAGGATGGAGCTCACCGGAGAGGACTCAGGCTCGGTCGAACACTGTCGGCAGTAGGGAAGATGAGCTCACTGCCGGTGATCCTTAGGTTCTTCTTCGGATTTCTCGGTGGGAATGTGGTGAGGAAGGAGAGGAGAGGTAGCTGGCGCGGTTTTAGACGAAATGGTCGAGGTTTCCTAGAGTTGAGTTCATCTATGTGTCTCTGTGTGCTATGAGGAAGAAGGAGGAGGTGTTGCCACGTTCTCTCATGCAATGCTGAGGTGCCCCAACTCTACAGTGACTATGGTGGGTCCCACATGTAAGAGAATATTGTGCTACACATTTTTGGCTAGAGTTACTCCATGACTAGTGGGCCTTTGTGGTTAATTCCTAGGGAAACAGGAGGAGTATGGGTAGGATTTAGGTGGAACACACTGTCTCAAGACTTGCAGAGGCTTACAGGTGGGCCAGGGTCTTGTGGGGTCCACATGGCAATGACAAAAGAGAGGAGAATTCTCTACAGACTAAGTAAAATAGAGTAGTTGGAGGTTACTTTGATCTAGCTGTTTGACTGATCTTCAGTGCGGGTAAAATTATGAGAAAATTACTGTGAGGAGTGGGTAGTATTGGCTAGTTCTATGCCAAATTTCAGAGTTGTGGGACTTGTAGATTTTTCCTCAGAAATTTGCAAATTTCGGCCAAAATTTCAGTCTTCTCTGTATTCTAGCCTGAGCCAGTAAGCTTTGGCCTATTATTCTATGTACAAGCTTTGTGAAGATTGCACTGGAATTTTTACTGTAATTAGTTCACAACTTGGCACAGATTCAGGTAAATTTTTATAGAAAGGTGAGTGGTGAATTAATTCTCGTAAAAATGTTAAGTGGGCTGTCTGCAGGGAGAATTATTCCCTATTTTGCTGAGTCCAGTTTATTTGTTTGAGGCACTTATTGAATTGATAAAATTTAGTAAAAATTATAGTGGTTGGCTGAGATGGTTTAGTTTCTAGGGGAATTTTTCCAGATTTTTATTTCTCCAAAGAGTCCCTTCGAAAATTTGAAATGGCAATTGTGGTTCGTAGAAATGAATATGCAAATACTCAACCAAGACATGGAAAATGCTAGCATAAAAGATGTGTCTTCATTGCCTCCCACTTTTCATACATCACTTTTATTTCTTTATGATTTTGGGTATGTTACATTGGTGTCAACGGTAGGCGGCGTGGGTGGGATGCGGTGGTCAGCGTGCTCAGCTAGAGGGGGTGGAGCCCTCCCCTGGCAAAGCGGCCATACTCAGTGATCTCGGTGGCCCAGATCCGCGCCGAGTTTAGTAGGGATCAGATTACGGACACGTTTGCGGAAGCGTGCAGGCTCTGCAATGGAAACAACCAAAGGTGCGTGATTTGGTCGTAGTCCGGTAGCCCCTAAGCCGGATCTGGCACTGAGCGAGGCGGCGAGGGATAGGAAGAGAGCAGAGAAGGAGAGAGCGCAGTGGTGAGGAGAAGGGGGAGAAGAGGGCGGTGGTAGAGGACGTGGGATTGACTCGGAAGCACAGGCAAAGCGCAGATGCGAAGCGGACGTGACGTGGAGCGGCCGAATAGATATAGTCTGTATTTTTATAATAGTATAGATAAATTAAAGTTGTTTCCACAAATTTTTAATACGTGATCTAACTCCCATACAACCTCCGCGCGCCTCTGGTCATCCCTCATGCGTGGGCCACCTTGCATCCCCTCGCATTTTTCCGGAATTTTTTTGATTTTTATATTTATTTATTAAAAGATTTGCAAAAATAGATTTTTGTTTGAAAAAATTGCAAAAATAGACTCCCACCGCCCTCTGGGAGGGCGGTTTTTAAAAATCGCCCTCCCAGAGGGCGATTTTATGACGTGGCTGACGGCCGTTGGCCCCCCGCCGACGGCCGTCAGCCATTTTGCAGGCGGGCCCCTGGCCTCCCAAAAACCGCCCTCTCAGAGGGCGGCAAGGGGGCCGCCTGCAAAATGCGCCCAAAAACCGCCCTCTGAAAGGGCGGTTTTTGGCTCCCGGGGGCCGCCTGCAAAGTTGCCCATTTTCAGGGCGGTTTCGCATACGGCAAATTATTGTCGCGCACTACCTACCTTAAAACAGTCATAACTTTCGCATACGGTCTCGGAATCGGGCAAATAAGTACTCTACGGACATCTACAAAAAATTTTACATCCGCTTCCCCCCCCCAACTTCGTCGGGTTTGTCCAAAAAAATTTTGCGAAATTCGGCTGGGAAGATTAAGTTTTTGAGGTCCGAAGTTTCAGCACGGTTTTTAAAGCACACTCACAATTTTCTACAGGCCACATCTTACATCGGTTTGAGCTGCACCTTCATGAGATTTTGCTATTCTCATGTTGCTAGTTGAGAAAAAAAAATCAAAAAAAAGAAAAAAAATATTTTGTAGGCGGCCCCTTGGATTCGGACGGTCCGATTCTTATGCGGACCGTCCGTTCACTATGCTGTCAAAAACCGTCCTCCCAGAGGGCGGCAAGGGGGCCGCCTGTAAAATGGCCGGCCCCCGGGCGCATTTTGCAGGCGGCCCCCTTGCCGCCCTCTGAGAGGACGGTTTTTAGGAGGCCGGGGGCCCGCTTGCAAAATGGCTGACGGCCGTCGGCGGGGGGCCAACGGCCGTCAGCCATGTCATAAAATCGCCCTCTGGGAGGGTGATTTTTAAAAACCGCCCTCCCAGAGGGCGGTGGGAGTCTATTTTTGCAATTTTTTCATAAAAAAAATCTATTTTTGCAAATCTTTTAATAAATAAATATAAAAATCAAAAAAATTCCATTTTTCCGGTCGTCCGTTGTCCGACTGGTCCGTTGTTGCTGCACCCTTCTAGCGAGACTACGATCCCTGTGCAAAATCTACTGACCCTAGCCAAATAAGGTCACACCATGCCAATTGGGCCGTGCAATCCGTTATGTATGATGCCGGGCCGACCCATTGGTTTAATCTTTTTTTCAGCCGCCTAATTTGATCGTTGCATGTAAGCTCTGATCGAGTGATTGTCATGTTTGTCTCCACATTCAAACCACTACAGCGTCATAGTTAGAGGTCAATTTTTAAAATTTAATGCAACTACCATAACGATGGCATGGAATGTTGGTTTACTAGTGATTACTCCCTTCGTTCCAGAATATAGCTAACTTTAGTATTCAAAAATTTATCTTAGTATATAGCTACTTTTATACCTCTCAACTAATCACAACATCTCCTATTTAATTTCTTCAATTATTTTTCCTTCTCAACTAATCACAAAATTTGTGTATTATTTTGTAACAATACGCTTGGAGATGGTGTGCGCATGGTAGATTCACCACCATAACTACTACCTTCTTTATGAAGGAGTATAAATTGATTTCCTGGTATGGCTGGGGTTGGTATTGACTTGTGTTGCTGATGAGTCTTGAGTGAGTGGGAGAGAGAAATTGGTTCAAGGAAGAAGTACAGGAAGGTTAGTGTTAAGCTTAAGTGCAATGGGAATCCATTGGTAACCTTAGTAAGCCCTTAAGATCTTCATTTATCTAAAAATTGGTGCTCGACAATTTGTCAACTTCTCGTGCAATTGAGAGCGCAAAAAATATGTCAGCCTCTCACACATATTTGTCAACTTCTCATGCAATTGAGACGGCAATTTTCAGGGCACACGGATAACATTCATACTCATACATTTAAGCGTTGTTACGTGCAGAGGGGGCACATAGATATCATAAATAAAGTGCTACTACAAGAGCCGCCACATAATCAGAGTGCTATTAGTTATTATATAACACAAGGAGGCATACATAACATAACGGGGTATATAAATAGATAGCCGTTGCTCCTCTTAGTCCCGCTGGCGGGAACGGGAACGATCAGCAAGATAGGCAGTAGTGTTGAATGCGATGAAGTTGCCAATGATTGAAAACCATGTCATATTCCTCTCGAACCTCTTGTCGGATGCAAGCATGCGTTCAGGGAACACCCTGTGAGTGAGAGGGAAAATCAAGGACAAGCCATGAGTCAAAAAGTTTGTGAGTTAAACATGTATGTTAGGAAAATTAAAAAGACAAAATTGATTCTAATTAATGCCAAACTAGAACCATGAATCTGCGCCGTACCTGTCATAATAATCAAGAACTGCATTGTAATAATCAAGACGTGCATTGATTAAATCAAGACGTGCAGAGTGATCAGGAAGTGGAGAGCCTTCTATGGAGGTAGCGCGCGCAGTAGTGCTGCTCAGCTTATCCTACAGTTGCAAATATATGGTGGAAGAGAAAATCAGATCAAGCGCAAAGCAGCTACTACTAATAATTAATGAACCGCTGCAAGCAACAGCACTACAGGTAGTGGTAATAAACCGCTGCAATTAAGTAGAAGCGCCGGTTTGATCATAGAGCTGAAAAAATGCTCAATTTGTTCATCTCAAAGAAGAAAAAAATCAATCTGTTCATCTCAGGAAAAGAAAAGGTCCATTTTATCGGCCCAATTTGTTCATCTCAAAGAAAAAAAATTCAATTTGTTCATCTTAGGAAAAGAAAAGGTTCATTTTATCGGCTCAACCAACACAGAGACAAAAAAAAAATCACACGTATAAGGTACTACTATAGGTGGTAGCAAAGAAATTATATATCCTGGCTGATAATTTGAAAGAAATTAAGAGTCCGAAGGTTTACTAGGGGCAGGCACACATAGACACATAGGTAAACCCTAATCGGAGAATTAAAACTAGAACCGGCAGATCGTGAGCTGGTGGGAAAAATCGCGCGGGAAGGATGGTAATTGAACGAGGCAAGTACCATGAGATCGCATCAGTAACAAGCTAACACACTCGGTAGCCGATTGATTAGGTTAGTAGGAAGAGCGAGGAAGAGGAGGGGAAGGAATTAAATTGAACCTGAGAGGCGGTGGAAAATGAGCGCAACGGCGGAAGAGCCCGGCGCGAAGCGGCCGCCGGGATCCTCAGCTTGGAGACCAGAGCGCGCATGGCCATGGCGACGGTCGGATCTGGAGGCGGCGGCGGCTAGGGTTTGCTCGGGGTCTCGGTTCCTCTTCTCGCTTTTGAGCCACTTCACCTTCACGTGGGGATCCCGGATTCGTTCCTTTTATCGTCAAACAGTGACGGAAACCCAAGTGTAGTCGGAGTAGTATTGGCTGGAATTTTTACTGTTACTAATTTAATTTTTTTTTAATTTACAAAACTAATTTTTGATTTCGAGTTTTTGCAGAAATAGCCTCTTACCGCCGTGGGGCAGGGTGGTATTTAAATACCGCCCTGGCCCAGGGCGGCGAATGGCCTCCCCGTCAGGGGGGGCTAACGGCGCGGGCCGCCGTCAGCCAGGGGGGGCCACGTGGCGTTGCCGCCCTAGGGGACGGCGGCGAATGCCTCCAGGGGGCCGAATGCAAAAATGCATTCGCTGCCGTCCCCCACGGCGGTTTTTAGCATAGTGAACGGACGGTCCGCACAAGGATCGGACCGTCCGAATCCAGGGGGCCGCGTGCAAAATATTTTTTTTTCTTTTTTTTGATATTTTTTTCTCAACTAGTAACATGAGAATAGCAAAATCTCGTGAAGGTGCAGCTCAAACCGATGTAAGATGTGGCCTGTAGAAAATTGTGAATGTGCTTTAAAAACCGTGCTGAAACTTCGGACCTCAAAAACTCAATCTTCCCGGCCGAATTTCGCAAAATATTTTTGGACAAACCCAACAAAGTGGGGGGGGGAAGCGGATGTAAAATTTTCTGTAGATGTCCGTAGAGTATTTATTTGCCCGATTTCGAGATCGTATGCGAAAGTTATGATTGTTTTAAGGTAGGTAGCGCGCGTTACAACAATTTGCTATGCATTCGCCGCGCTGGCCGTGGATTCGGACGGTCCGATCCTTGTGCGGACCGTCCGTTCACTATGCTAAAAACCGCCGTGGGGGACGACGGCGAATGCATTTTTGCATTCGGCCCCCTGGAGGCATTCGCCGCCATCCCCTAGGGCGGCAACGCCACGTGGCCCCCCAGGCTGACGGCGGCCCGTGCCGTTAGCCCCCCCTGACGGGAGGCCATTCGCCGCCCTGGGCCAGGGCGGTATTTAAATACCGTCCTGCCCCACGGCGGTAAGAGGCTATTTCTGTAAAAACTCGAAATCAAAAATTAGTTTTGTAAATTTAAAAAAAAAATAAATTAGTAACAGTAAAAATTCGTATCGGCTGCTACCGGGGAACCCAAGATCCTCTGGCCCATGGGCCCCTTCCCCTATCTGGCCCGCCCTTTTTTTTTTATCGTCCGGGAGGACAAACGGATTCTTCAACGTACAGCTTCAACGCCGTGATGCTACAAATTCAGTACGTGTCGATGCAGGTTTCTGTTGGAACAAGATGCAAGTACCAAATACCAAATAAAATGAACATCTTCCTTCGGAGATCGGCACATGATGGTGTTTACCTTTGAAAGCAAATGCTGCTCATAGAGAGGAGTTGAACTTGATACTCGTTATCCTATATGCATGAGATTCATCGGGGACGGGTGGCACTGTTTCTTTGCAATGCAAAGCAGTTGGCGCCACCTAAATATTGACTAAGCTGACTAAGCGAGAGTTTCAAGGTAAGGAGGAACAAGAATACGTAAAATAAGGTGAATCATTAGCGTATAATTAATTAAATTTTAATTATTATAAACTTGAAAAATAAATTTATTTGATTTTTTAAGTAACTTTTATATAGAAAATTTTTTGTAAAAAACGTATCGTTTAGCAATTTGGGAAGCGTGCTTACGAAAAAGAGGAAGTTTTCTCCCCCTAGAGAAAGTTTCAAACCATGCCTAAGAGCATCTCCAAGAGACTAGCCAAATCACTCTCCACATCAAATTTTAACTTAGCATTACAAAAACCAAGTCTCCAACAGACTAGCCATCCGGCTAGCCAAGGAGACTAGCCATCCCATGTCCTCCCTCTCTTTCTCATATATTCTCTCTCTTGATTTGGCTAGCTATAGTGTATGATTTGGCTAATCTCTTAAAGTGCATAGGAAATATAGAGAGAACTTTTTTGCTAGCTAGCCTTATAGCCATTTGGATAGTAAGATTTAGCTAGCCTCTTGAAGATGCTCTAAGAATGCTCCAAGCTTAGCTCAGTGTCAATCTCCCATGGAGATGTTGGAGAATATTTACAATAGTGGAGAGTAAGAAACACGAAAACTAAAGATATACCGCTCAATAGAACTAGCTTCGATAAAATGCAACTCTCTAAAATACCACTCAATAGGTTGACTCTTTTTGCTACTTCTATTAAGTGACATGTCCTTAATTTTAACAATTCCATTCTAAATAGTGGTATTTTATCGAAACCACTTCTGTTGAGTAACGTATCCTTAATTTTCTCGTAAGAAACAAAGCTAGTGCCGATGAGCATAGATAAGATGCATGAATGATATTTATAGTGGTATTCAATTCCATTGTATGGAACCCATGAAGCTTGCCAAGAAAGAGAAGCGATATATATAGCATCCATACTGCTTTTAAAAAACCCTCGTGGAGACGGTGATTCTCCCTCCGAGCACTCGCATTTCTCCCACGCTCTTCCGCAACCACCGCCGCCGCCCTCCCCCTGCACACGCCTCCGCAACCACAGCCGCCCTCCCCCTGCGCCCGCGTCTGCAACCACCGCTGCCGCATCGTACTGCGCCCCCCCGCAACCACCCACACCCTAGCCCTAATCCCCACTTCTCCTCTCCCTCCCTCGGGCGCCGCCGCCGTCCTTCCGCCCCCATATCGCTGTCGCGTCGCCTCGATGTCAGTCTCCAGCGCAGCCACCTCGCCGCCGCTACCCCCGCCCCCCACATCGTCGTCCCACCTCCAGATCCAATCCCTTGACGAGGCGAGACGCTATCCAAGTGGTTCCAATCCCGCACACCGTGCTCGATCCTTCCCGTGACGAGGCGACCCAGGCGGCGGTGACTCCATCCCGGCGGCGCGATCCAGGTGGCGGTGACGAGACAACCCGGTCGGGTCGATACCAGCGAGGGGAGGCGACCCGGTCAGGCGATCCCGGCAGGGACTCGCCACCCGTCATCCACAACCACGACCACAGCGTCGCCCACGGTCGGTTGCATCACTGCATTTTTCATCGGCTGTTACCTTTGTTGTTCTTCCTATTAATTTGCGATTTGATCTATTTCTTGGTTGCACATATAGTTGCATCTATGTTCGATTTCTTGGTTGCACATATAGCTGCATCTATGTTTGTTGGAATGGTTAAGAAGAAATTAACATACAAATTAACGGCTTCGTATTTTGTTTTCTCTGACCACAATCTACCATTCTAGATCTTGGAGACATCTTATTGCATTACCACCATGGTCTTCTTTTCTTTTATATGGACTCTGAGGTGCTAATTAATCAGATTCATCAATTTTTTATGTTGATTAACTATCACAAATTGGATAGGTGATTTGCTGCACCACTATAGTGAATAACCAATGATTTTTAATTCTGAATTTGTAGTGAATAACCAATGATTTTTAATTCTGAATTTGTAGTGAATAACCAAAGACTATTATGACTTATGGGTACTTGATCTAATATAATTTTGTCAAAATATACGGCAAAGTTATGACCACAATATTGCAGATTGCTCTTTCATCTAATCATGAATTATAGATTGGTGTATAGTGATTTATTAGGTTATTGCCTGACCAATGCTGATAAATTTGATGTGTACACTCTTTTATGAAGTGAACAGTTCATATTGTATTTGCATAGGATTTCTTTATAACTGTTGTGTCATCTGCCTTCGCCATCAGGTCTAGGCTGACGGCACTGAGGGGGACGGGGGCAGAGGCTGTTGGCTGCGGCCGTTCGATGGCGCAGCCTTTTATTCATCTTCGAGCTCAACTAAGGTGATGCCTTCTTCCTTCCTCCTCTTGTCGCGGTTCAATCAGGGATAGGCAGAATATTTTCCATTCTTAGATGATTTGTTGTTCGATTGATGAGCAGAAAAATGGATTTAAATATTGATCTAAAGAGTAGTGGAATGAACTCCAATGAACCAGAAGAGGGTTTAGAACTGAAAATAATGATCAAATATGGTCAGATAAAAATGCAAGGTTTAAGAATACTGTATAGTCTACTGACAATCATGCTAGCTAGCTATCCAATATGAATTTAATTAGAGCTGCTGCTAGCTGGCAGTATATATATGGACATATGGTCGATCGCATGTTTAATGGAACATTTTAATCAATTTGGTAGAACATGCATGCATGAGACGAGGAAAAGGTGATGATATGACAACTAATGCGCTAGCTATTCATGTGTATATTGTATAATTTAAATGTGCAGAAAACACACAAAGCTAGAGAAAAACAACTAGCATCCCAACAACATATGAATAGCCAACTTTCTGCGGCACAAAGCATGTGAACTTTTCTAATTAGCCAGTGCATTGTGTGTGAGAGAGTTATGATAACAACTCTACTATAGACGATACCAGTGCGATTATATAAACCAAGCACTGCCGACAAAGTGGTTTGTAATATTTTGTTGCTGTATATCTTACATTGAAGTGGTTACGGCTTAACAGCATATCTCACTATAATGAAGAATCACATTAGTTTTTCCCCTTAAGAATCAAGAGTAGTTTAGTTCACTAACTTGTCAGTGTCATTCTCTGAGAAATAATAATTGATGCTTCATTTTCAAAAAAATAGTTGATGCTTCGAAGCTTGTTGAATATAGCCCCAATAGAAAAATGTGGTGCTTTGGTTCATACCTGGTTCAAGTTGATTTTAGAAGAAAACATCACTTGTTAAGTAAAACTGTAAAATCAGTTTATTTTGTTTGTGTCTGGCAATCTGCTGTTAATTAACGTACTCTCAGATTGCTGTAAAATCAGTTTAAGTAAAACTGTTAATTGCTGTTAAGTAAAACTGTAAAATCAGTTTAAAACTGTTAATTGCTTTTGTCTGCTATTAATTGCTGGCTCAAATGCATGCTGCTCGATCCTTACAACCAGACAGATCATCCAGAGTGCAAGTCAAGGCCTGATAGTGGTCTTTCTGCAATTACAGAGTTAGACCCTGGTTATATAACAGGTAAATTATATACCTTACGTAATTCTCCTTGTATTGATGAGACTATCTAATTTTGAGTACAAGTATGCTACACAAATCATCAGCAATGTTGTAAATTGTCATTTATGCTCATCTGTCATCTCTTAAAGTCTGGTACTCCTGTGGTACAGAAAGAAAGAAAATGTAGTTTTTTTTGACACTTCTAACTCTTGTACAATGGAATAAAAACCATCAACAGCAAGTGAGGCCGACAGAATTTGACATCAGATCTAACAGTGTGCAGGTGGTATGGTGCAGTAGGGCAAGAGCCATTTTGCCAGTTTTAGAGTTGTAGTCGCTTGTCAGGAGATATATTGATGTTAAAAGTTTGCCATGCATATTTTCCATATATATATGTTGTCTTAAGTTGATAGATACAAAACAGCTGTTTGTTAGTACACCTAGCTATATAGCTAGATAGCTAAGATTGCTTAAACCCAGCAGATACCTTCACTGTTAACAAATGAATTGAAATTGAAGCCGCGAGATATATCATGTATATGTGGATAATTTGTTTTATCCTTTGGTAAATTCACTTGTGAATCAAAATATACATTTGATTTGTAATTTTCCAATTGCCATCTAAATTATACGAAATATAGGCACACAGCTTTACGGAGATAGCTTTGCTATTATTTGCCGATATAGACCAAAGGTCAAAGTTGCTTGGACTTGTGCTCAAAGTGCTAGCTAGGTTTGTTTTTATGGGCTTGGTTGCTGTAGAATCTGTTGGATTGGATCAGCTTGGAGTTTGCCAGTTACTAGAGGACTAGACTTGTTCTTGCATAATTGGTTGGCTCAATGCTTTGCTTGGTTTTTACACATTTACACTCTGTCTAAACTGTTGAGTGTTACTACCTCCGTTCTTTTTTACTTGTCGTTTTGGACATCGACAGAGTCTCCAATGCACATGTTTTGTCACTACTTTTTCTAACTACATGTTTATAAAAGCTATTAAAAATATAACTATATGAAAGTGCTTTTCATGACAAATATATCAATATTATTTTCTCATGTGAAATCCTAATATTTTTGCATTAATTAATTATTTAAGTTTTTGAGGTTTAACTGCACGCATTCTAGCACATCTATTTGAGAACGGAGGTAGTAGTAAGGTAGTTCCTTTATTCACAAATTTTGACTACCAGTAGTTCTTGAGGTAGATGAAAGATCTAGGGTGGCAAGTTGAGAGGCACACTGTGCAATTATTAGGTGCAAAATACAACTGCATTATTTCATTGTTGAACATTAAAACAACTTTGCACCCAGAAACCATTGCAGATTATTATTACAGACAGCCTACCAAAAATGAAGAGATTAGCACTATGGGATTTCAAGCAATTGGCACTTCATGTCTGGCCTTTACCTACAGCACTGCTAATATACTCCATCTGGTGGCAAGTACTTGTCGATTTGGACATACATTTTATCAACTTTGAACTGGTTCATGCAGGACTGTACTGATGATTCCCCACATGAGGGACCTTTTAAAACTGATGCCCCGGCGTGGTGTTATGCACCATTTGAACCTGAGGGGATTCTAAGGTATTATTCATATTTGGACAACTAATCTTATAAGAATTTGTGATGTTTCAGTTCCCAGTTTACATTGTTTCATTCGTTGATTTTGTAGCTCACTGTCCGCAGTGTTGAGTACGATCACAGGGGTGCATTACGGGCATGTGCTTGTTCATATGAAGGTTATCTTGTTTCACATTTCAGCTCTTTTCTGATGTAAAGAGCAGAGGCTAGAGCACACTTCTGACAAGTTTATTTTTTTTCCTGAAACTTCATAGTCACACGGACAGACTAAAGCAGTGGTCTATCATGGGCATAACTCTCCTCGTTCTTGGACTCACTCTGCACTTCTCACATGGTAGAGCATATAAGTAACTATCTTTTCTATTTTTCCCTCTTAATTCATCACGGTACTCTCTCATTTTTCATGCAGCAATTCCTCTGAACAAGCAACTGTACACCTTCAGTTACATCTGTGTTACTGCCGGTGCAGCTGGAATTGTGTTCTGCATGTTCTACTTCCTGGTAAAAATCCTCAAGAATTCTTGTACTATGGTACATCTACAAATTAATTGATCTCTTCAAGCTCCTACCTAAACCTGCACAAGTCCTTGCCCTTAATTGCAGATTCAGAAAGAAAATGGCATGACAGTTCAATGAATTGAGCTTCAGTCTTAGTGCAATATTCAGTTCCATCTCACTGGCCAAGGATCGTGAATGATTAAATTCTCTGAACTTAAGTACCTAACACCTTTCTAGGTTGACATTCAGAATCTTCGCTACCCATTCGCACCCCTGCAATGGACCGGCATGAACGCGATGCTGGTGTACGTGATGGCAGCAGCAGGCATCTTTGAAGGGTTCCTCAACGGGTGGTACTACGAGGGCACCAACAACACGCTGGTAATTAAGCTCTACCTAGAGCAGAACTGATCTTAACTGGGTCGGTTGGTTTCTTCAGTTGATCAGCTCATGCTGCTGCTGCTAATTCTGTAGGTTTACTGGGTGAGGAAGCATGTGTTCGTCAAGGTGTGGCACTCCACCCGGGTGGGCATCCTCCTCTACGTCCTCTTCGCCCAGATCTTGTTCTGGGCTCTCGTCGCCGGCATCCTCCACCGCGCTCGCCTCTACTGAAAGCTCTAGCACACTGGAATACTACAGCATGCATAGTCCTCAACTCATTGATTTGTTAGCCACTTTGGATTGGAATTGTGCACTTAGCCGCGAGTAAAATTTCAATTCTTAAATTGTGCACCGGCCAAAAGATTATGGATTTGTTTGAATTTAGCAAAATGAAGTTCAAATTCAGTGAACATTTGTTCAAATTTCAAATGGGAATATAATCCGACGTGTCTACGGAGAGCAACTTATGGTGCTTAGCGGGCGCCCATGTACTCTACGAATTGCTTTATAGGTCTTTACTGTCGGACGCTTAAGTAGGCCTAACGTGACGAGCTTTTCCTCTTTGTGAGGAGGGTTGTTTTTTTTACTTTTTATTGTACATATTTTTGCTCTCGTCTTAATGAAATGAAATACAGTTCTCTTATGTTCTCGAGAAAAATAATAATTTAGTGGAAGATAAACTTTTGTCGTCAATGCTTGTGTTTGAATTATTGGAAATGAAATGTGCCATATAAATGGCATTGACATAAATTTTATATTTTGCTAACTATTATAATATACTTTCGGACGATAGCATATTATTTTTTTTAGATTTAGCTTGATATGGTGTGAAAGGGATTTGGGCTAAGGACATGTGGCGTAGCCACGAATATATAAAATCTAAGCTAAATGATGCTTAAAAGTAAAATTTATATTTTTGTTAGAACACACGAGCACCTAACTAGTAACAAGAAAATGGGCTGCATCGGTGGGGAATATTTTCAAGATTAATTGTGATGGTTCTTTTGATCCTAATTCTGAGGTTGGAGGTTGGGGGTGACCATCGGAGATTGTGTAATGGCAGGTTCACGGCTGCACAAGCTGGGAATTCGGGCAAGTTGCTTCATGCTTTTCATCGCAAAATTATAACGTGTTGGCAAGGATTGTTGTTTGCTTTGCGGCAAGGTATGGGACGTATTATTTTGGAGTGAGACTCATCCAATGCTATTAATGCTTTAAGCAGTTCGGAGTTTGATACATGTGTTGTGGCCGTGATTGCTAAAGCTCGTAAAAAATCATTAGCTTTTGAATTTGTTTTCAGTAGAGTGGCTGGGGTTGGTATTGACTTGTGTTGCTGATGAGTCTTGAGCATAGTTATTAGGACCGGACCGGACCGGCGGTCCGACCGAAAAAAACCGAAACCGGAGGGTATAGCGGTTTGGTTCACTTAAAAGACCGTCCATGCAATTGAACCGGTAAAAACCGGTTGAACCGGCCGGTTTTTACGGAATCGCTGAACCGGGCGGTTTTATTGGAACCGGCCAGTTTTTGCTTGTGGACGTTGTTACCCCCTTTTTTTAGGACCACACAACTAAGGGATGGGCAAAATTGTAAATGTCTAGTTTTTAGGGTTGCCTTGCCTCTTGCGGTCTTGCCTGTGCGTGCCTGCGTTGCTGCTAACTGCTGTGCCAAAACAGATCGGCGGCGGTGGCAAGGTCCAGCGGGCGCACGGCGGCGGCGGAGGCACAGGCGCACGGCGGCAGCGGCGGCGCTGCAGCGGGCGCACGGCGGCAAGGTGCAGGCGCACGGCGGGGGCGGCGCAGGCGCACGACGGCGACCGCAGAGGCGTAGGCTCACGGCGGCGGCGGCAGACTCTCTCGCCTCGCCTCGTCTTGTCTCCTTCCTCCGATGCGCGGAAGCTTCTAGAAACCCCTCCTTCTCTGCTCTCCTCCTTCCCGGTTGAGGATGCCACGCTGATCCCCTACCACCGCCGCTAGGGCGCGTGATGCTGGCGTCCAAGGTCTGGTCGAGGCTCGTGTCGCCGTCTTCGCCGCGCGCCCTGTGTTCTCCGGTAGCCGCAGCAGTGGCGAGGTCCCTCCTGCCGGTCTCTGGTATGCCGGCCCTGGGTGTCGCTCGGCCGGTGCGCTGTGGCCGCTACCGTGCTCTTCCTCTTCTTCGGGCAATACCGCGTGAGTCTCCCTCGGCGTTCTGAATCTTCTGATTCTATTGTGCTCACACCTTATCTGAATCACTGAATAGGCTAACGTGCTGACTAAAAATGTTTCCCCAAAAATGACAATGAAATTCTAGCTCCCATAACCATTATTCACTCACAAATGAGCTTCTCACACCAAAATATTTTTGAGTGCTACAATAATTTTTGAGTGCAGTTGCTGAGATTATATGTGTTTATTTTTTTTCTATAAATTGACTATATATATTTCATGTCCGGTTCAATATATTTCATGACCGGTTCAATTCATCCGGTCTAAAACTATCGAACCAGCGGTTCAACCGGTTTTTAACGGTTGGACCAGTAAACCAGTAAATCGATGGCCTCGTCGGTTCAATGTCCGGTCCGATCCTAATAACTATGGTCTTGAGTGAGTGGGGGAGACAAATTGGTTCAAGGAAGAAGAACAGGAAGGTTAGTGTTAAACTTAAGTGAACGGGCATTATGCTAGTAATGGAAAAAAAACAGTTATACTCTTGCAGATCGCACAAAGTCCAGACTCCAATATTCTCTTGCCCTCGTTCCAGTCGAGCCAGCCACGCCGCCGCCAACCACGCGCCGATCAACCGATGCCGTCCCGATCTTGATCCCTGGCCTCCGCGGCTCCACCGCTCCTCCTCGGACTCCGCCGTACATCAGGAGTCGGCGCCCTTGCCGCCTCCGTCGCCGCGCCATGGGCCTGCAGCCTGTGGAGGCCCGGCAGCGCCTCAACCGTCTCCAGCGCGAGGCCTCGCCGTCGCCGTCGGTCCCATGACTCGGCGGCCTACCCTGCGACTGGTGACCCTCTAATCTCCGCACTGCGAGCAGCATCAACATCAGGGCATCACTAGCACGGCAATGTGAGGTTTACCTCTTCTCTTGTTCTCCTTGAGTTGGATTTGCTTTGCATCAGGAGTCACAACTGAAATTAAATCTATTGCTTTTTTCTTTGTTTGAGTTGCTATGGTGCTTGCGGTGTTGAATCGTTCCCTCACCAGGATGTGAACTTGGGGGCTAAGGAGGTATGGGATCTGCAGACAACCCTCTTAGTCAGGTTAATGCCTGAACTAAAAATTACTACTCATCTGATGTATATGGTCAACTTACTAGACAATTCAGGCTTTTGAATGTTATATACTTGACCACACATTTTTTATTAAATTATGCTCATTTTTAGTCACAAATAAATATTGAATATTGTTCAGCTATGCTAGTAGAAATTCCGAGATTTTCCAAAAGAAGCATAAGAAAATGCAAGTAAGATCTGTAGATATATGCATCTGAATGTAGAGAAGCAATAACCTGTATATCTGGAATAGGTAGGTAGCCAGAGTGTTTTTAGGAAATAGGAATACTAGATAGTTTTCTTTTATGCATAAGACCGTAGGATACAAAATCCAGGATAAGATGTAGCTACATGGGCCTGACTTAGTTTCCCGTCCATTATTTTTCTGGAGAGCAATGTTAGTCCAACCAACACTAAGGTAAATTCATGTTAATGTACTGCTACCATGAAATGGCCTGAAAATTTATAAAGAATGATGTGCTTCAAGGCAAATATACTGCTAGCCTGAGGAAGTGTGAGGAGACTCTCTTGCTTGGATCTTTTTATTCATCTGTGGTGCTCAGACAATTGTGTATTTGGTAATGTTGGTTACTTTACAATTTGAAACCAAAACTGAATTGCACTGGCTCCATCAGTTCTATTAATTTGTCATATCTATGTGCAGGCATTTGTTGGTTTAGCTGATAAGAATTCAAGTGGACGAAGGGAGATGGAGAAAAACCTCAGATGGAGAATGGCGGGGAGATCATGGCAAGCACCAGAAGTAAGGTGAATAATCGTGGACAATGTGCAGGGGTGATGGTTCATGTGCTGCAGTCCCACTGGGGACGAGCTGCTGCCACCCTTACCACTGATTGAGCTGACTGCGCTGCCACTACAGGTGTTCTTATCTTTTATTTAATTCGGGATTTTACAATACAATAAAACATCACAAACAAATTTATTGGCTGTCAGAATAATAGAGATGTGACTTCGAAGGGGCGTTATGATGAACGATAGTGCAAATTATTTTCTATTTCTGTATGGTGTCTCAGTTGTTTGTTAATAAAGAATTTGACCTTTTTCCCCCTGTATCACACATGCATTTAAATCATGCATTTAAATTTGACCATGTTTTACTCTCCAGGATGGATGATTAGAGTGAGGCTGAGTTGAGAGGTTGACCGAATCAAGTCTTGAAGAAGTGATCCTTGCAACACAAATAGTGTCATGGGGGTGATAAGACTATTAATTTTAGAGCAATTGATGTATTATCCACTTAGGAGTTCACTATGAAAAAAAATGCACCTTTTGGCTTTTGTTTCACGGTGTGCCACTTATTTTTGCTGATTTTTCGTTAATATGTTATGATGGATGACAAAGGAATATTCTTGTACATGTTCAAGGAATACAATAATTAATTTATAATTCTATACTATCTCCGTCCCAAAATATAACAACTTTTAGCTATATACCTGTATAAGTGCTTGTCTAGATACGTAGCTTTTGTTATATTTTAGGACGAAGGTAGTAGTAGACAATGTATGTGATAATGGTCTAGGATATCTAATAATATTGCTAGAATTTTTTGTTTGTTGTAGAAAAAGGTTGTGGGCCCATACTATTTCGTGGCTGCAAGTGCTATTGCTGTGAAACTCATTTTTGTTGCAATAAAAGGATAACGCCACGCTTGAATATTGTGGCAGTTAAAATTATTGCCATGACATTAGTCGTAGCAAATGTATCTAATTGCCACGTCTATTTTGTGGCAATATACGTATTTGTTACCACAAAATTAAAACTGTAGCAATAACCTAATACCACAAGACTTGTAACCACGGCAAACAACGATATTAAAATCGTGGCAAAACATAGCTATTGCCATGATTTTGGCGCTAATGCAACAAGTTTTTTCATGGCAAAAGGTCAATTTCCTAGTAGTCCATAGCATGCACGCCCGCGAGCGACCCCGTCGTGCGGCGTGTGCAATTCAGTTTTTTTTAGGCTCAGCAGGCTAGCTAGAAAGTCCCCTAATACTGTAAAGACAATAGATGATGAATAACAATGGGTTAGAAGGGTAAAGGGCTAAGATGTCCTCTAGACTATGCGCAAATGCCTTCTAAGACTCTCAAACAATACGATCCAAACACGAGACCCATTGGAGGATATGCGTGTGCTACAGTAAAAGGGTCACGCACCTATTTCTCACCTTCTCCAACAGCGAACGCAAAAGAAAACCCCGCGCGTGCACAGTTTCCTTCGCGGGCGCACGATGAAATTTCACGCGAGAAATGGAAGGTATCGTGCGAGATATACCGGCTGTGGGGACTGTGGGTTGGCTCGATGGCGGGCCTGGTTGCTGCTATATGATCGAGTGCACATTCTCTTCTTTCTTTTTCTCTCGTCTCGTCGATTCTGTTGTCTTCTTGCCCCACAGATCGAGCAAACTCAAAGCTGAGCGCAGGCGAGCGCCTCCACCCCTCTCCGACGACCTCCTCTCCAACGACCTCCTCTCTAGCGATCCCATGGCAACTTCCTCTCCAGCAGGTCCACGGGGACCTCCTCTCCGACTCGACCGCTCTCTGGTGTCCATGTCAGATTTTCGCCACTTTACTCCCTCCTTCCCCGCCGCGTCCCCCTCCCTCACCTCTGGCAGCTAGAGGCGCGGCGCCGCCGCCGCTTCGCCATGCTCCCTTCCCTGCCACTGCCCTCTACCCCGCCCACCCTAAGTGGTCGGTGATCTTTTCACGAGACATGGAGTTGCACGCAGGTCCCCAGTCACCTACTGGCGATTTAGCCACTCGCATGTGTGACTTTGTGCTCGCGTGGCATCGAGCTATTCGTGTGATCTCCTCACACCGTGCCTCTGGCGCTTGGTTCTGGCATTGATGTGCACAGCTGAGGAACAGCTGTCCAACGTACATGCTGGCGCGTAAAATTAGGGTCGACAAAAAAAAACCCCAAAATCAACTCTAAAACCAACACTAAGTTCTAAAATTCAAATCTGCTGCTTAGGAGTATATAAGCTAACAAGCTGCCAATGGCAATTAATTTCATGCAGTATACTAAATTCAAAGCCCCAGAATGTATCGCAAGAACAAACATAAGACATGATGATCACAAGTAAGAACAGATCAAACCAACTCAACAACCCTGCCTTGCACTTGAACGCACGAACAAATCAGAGGCACTTAGGTTCTACATCAGAAATTCAGAGCAGGAAGTTTCAATTTTTCACAATATGTTCAGAGAACAAAGAAGCAGGCAGAACATGGCTTTCAGGCACTAAAAGGTCTGTTGCATCTATCTCCTGGAGTGGCCCCGCAGCGTTCTGGGCGTAGCAACGGCCGGAGCGCGATATGGAAGGGGCCGTGGTCACCGCGCCCCACAATCTCTTCTTTCCGCACCCTGCGTGGCATTTGTTTACTTTCCTATTTTTATTTCCAAAAATTTGCGGTGTGCATGAGTAAGTCCGGGTCATGGGATGGCATGATCCAAGTCTTTCCAATTATGTGTAATAGGCTAAAGATAGAAGATAGCACGTATTAGCTCCTATATATTCTAGAGAAAGAAGAGAAGAATATAGCCCCCAGAAACAAACTCTGTCTTTGGTTGATTGAGAGAGAGATAGTTTGAGAGATCCTGTTGTTTTTCCAACAATGGGTATCAGAGCCACAACTTTCTCTAGGTTCAGTTGGAGATGTCGTTGATCCCAGCGGCAGGAGGAGGCGGTGGTAGCGGCGGCGGTGGCAGTGGCACGAGTTCGTACCATTACCCGCAGTTGACAGCGGCAAACTACACCAGCTGGTCCATCCACGTCTAGGCCATCATGGAGGAGCCGCTTGAGCTAATTCACGGCGATCTCTGCGGCCCGATCTCACCGGCGACAAATGGTGGTAATCAATACTTCATGCTCCTCATGGATGATTGCACTCGTTGGATGTGGGTGTATATGCTCAGGACGAAGGACCAGGCACTGCCAGCGTTCGCAAAGTTCAAGGTGCTGGTGGAGAACACACGCGGACGCAAGATCAAGATGCTTCGCACTAATCGGGGAGGGGGGGGGATTCCTCTCGGCCGAGTTCACTCGGCTGTGCGAGGATGCCAACATCGATCAGCAGTACATCACGCTGTACTCTCCACAGCAAAACGGCATGGTGGAGAGGAGGAATTGCACGGTGATGGAGATGGCACGATCCTTGTTGAAGAGCATGTCCGTACCAGGCAGGTTTTGGGGGGAGGCGGTGAAGCACGCTGTCTACCTCCTCAACCGGCTGCTGACGAAGGCTATGGGCAGCCACACTCCGTTTGAAGCTTGGAACGAAAGGAAGCCGCATCTTGGTCATCTTTGTGTGTTCAGCTGCACGGCACACACGAAGATCACCACCCCGCACCTGAAGAAGCTTGATGATCGCAGTCAACCAATGGTGTACCTAGGAGTTGAGGAAGGGAGCAAGGCGCATCGTCTCTTTGATCCACGACGCAACAAGGTACATGTTAGTCGTGATGTACAATTTGAAGAAAATATGGAGTGGAGCTGGAATCCAGGTGCAGCAGCAGTACAGACTTTAGAGTTCGTTGTTGAAGAAGAGGCTACCGTGGCAGGTGAAAACGCTGCCGCGACAGCCGATTGCGGTGCTGCGGCAAGCAATCGTGGAAGTAGTGCGGCAGCGGCAGGCGATCAAACTACCGCGGGAGGAATTTCTGTTGCCGCGGCAGACATCCTGCAGCCTAATGGCGCAGCAGCGGGGCCCATGACCAGATAGCGGGCGGCGGCCCGTACGACATTATTGACCGCGCTGGCCACCTCACCATCAACACCGGCGCGTGGCACGCTAGAGCCTGACGCCGCCGCGTCACCTACAGCACGGATTTCTCCTCCCCTAGCGGGCGGAGATGAATCCCACGATGGTCCTGTCCGGTACAGACACATCGATGATATCATGAGGGAGGCGCGGCGTGTTGATCTGGATAAAGAAGAAGAAGCTGATGGGGAAGCATTGCTGATAGAGACGGAGGAGCCGTCATGCTACCGCGAGGCAGCTGGCCAACCAGAGTGGGAAGATGCAATGTGCAAGAAGATCGAATCCATTGAGAAGAATTCGACTTGGTCGTTGTCAAAGCTTTCGGTCGGACACAAGGCAATTGGCCTCAAGTGGGTTTACAAGCTCAAGAAGAACTCTGATGGAAAGGTGATCAAGCACAAGGCACGGCTAGTTGCAAAGGGGTATGTGCAACGTCAAGTAATTGACTTTGAGGAAGTGTTTGCGCCAGTTGCTCGTCTCGACACAGTGCGTGTCATTCTCGCTGTGGCAGCAAACCGTGGGTGGTAGGTGCACCACCTAGACGTTAAGTCAGCATTCCTCAACGGCGAGCTGAAGGAAGAGGTATATGTTGCACAGCCGGAAGGATATGAGGTGAAGGGGATGGAAAACCTTGTGTACAAGTTACATACGGCATTGTATGGTCTTCAGTAGGCGCCACGTGCATGGAACGAGCGCCTTGACCGGAGCCTGAAGGAGCTCGGTTTCTCGAGATGCGTCCAGGAGCAGGCAGTGTACACCCAACTACCCAAGGCATAGCAAGTACTGGCGTCATCATCGGCGTGTACGTGGACGACCTGATTGTAACTGGCCAAGATCTTCCTGCAATCACCGAGTTCAAGAGGTAGATGATGGCTCAATTCGAGATGAGTGACCTTGGATTGCTGCACTACTACCTCGGCATAGAAGTGGCGCAAGGTGATGGCGGCATTTCCATCAAGCAGGCAGCGTATGCAAAGAAGGTGTTGGAGCAATTTGGAATGAGTGAGTGCAATCCAACCAAATTTCCAATGGAGCCGAGGACGCCGTTGCACAAGGATGGCGAGGGACTCCCGGTGGACGCCACGGAGTACTGCCGTATCATCGGTTGTCACAGGTACCTGCTCCACACGCGGCCGGACATGTCGTTTGCAGTCGGCATGGCGAGTAGGTTCATGGAGCGGCCTACCATCATGCATCACAAGGCGGTCAAGCAAATTCTCAGGTATTTGAAGGGGACAATTCATTATGGCCTTGTGTATAGCAAAGGAGGAGGCACAGAGATGATCACCGGCTACACCGACGGCGACTTGGCTGGTGATCTGGATGATCGGAAGAGCACGGGCGGCATGGCATTCTATGTCAATGAGTCTCTGGTTGCATGGAGCTCACAAAAGCAGAGGATGGTGGCACTGTTGTCATGTGAGGTTGAATTTATGGTGGCAACGGCGGTGGTGTGTCATTAGGGGTGGCAATGGGTCGGGTCGGGGGCGGGTTGGGTAGGAACACCCCCACCCCTGACCCCCGATTTCTCCACCCGGCCCTGGCCCCGATGCCATGGGCGGGGCGAAATATGGACCCGGCCCCGGCCCCGCCGGGGCCCCGAACTGATGAGCAGCAAGCTAGAAGAAAGGGAGAGAGAACAAAAGAAGAAGGTTATGAAGCTCACATGTACAGATTATTACAGGTAGCAAGCAATTTGTAATCATCAAGCAAAGGTGAAATCTTTTTCCATTTTCCTTTCTCTTCTTCTTCTGTTGGGCCGGCGGCCCTCTCCTGTGCCGGCCTCCCTCCCCGCGCACCCGCAGGCCGGTTCCCCTCGCCCGTGCCCCTCGCCCGCGCTCGCGCCCCTTGCCCTCGCCCCGCGCCCGCGCCCGTGCCCTCGCCCTCGCCCTCGCCCGCGCGCCTCCCGCTGGTAGACATGACAGTATGGTATCAGATTCATAGACCTCAACTAATCACCCCTTGATGCACTCATGCTCATGCAATCAATCAGATGACCACACATAGGAGCCATAGGACCATAACAATACAATAGGACCAATATAATCGCCTGCCGCTGTTGCCTGCCGCCGCCGACGCCTGGCTACCCTGCCTCGCCTGCCCCGTGCTGCCGTCGCCCGCTGCCCACCCTGTGCCGGCGCCGCCCGCCGCCTGCCGCTGCGAAGAGGGAGGAGGCGATGGGGAATCGACGCCGCCCGCTGCCCGTCGCTTGCCGCTGCGAGGATTGGGTTGGCCGGTTGCGGTTGGGGATTAGGGTTGAGATGAGGAGGAGTGAGTTTATATAGTCCGGGTTAATGGGTTTACTATTACTTTGGGGCCCCACGGATGACCCGCGGGTTCAGATCCTCCCCCGAACCCGCACCCGCTTTTAACCGTGGCCCCGACCCCGACTACCCGCGGGTCTAAAATGCCAACCGCCCCCACCCCCGCCCCCGTAGGGGCGGGTCCCCGCCGGGGACCCGGTCCCTACGGGGAAATTGCCACCCCTACGTGTCATGTGCTGTGGCTGAGGAGCTTGTTGGCAGAGCTGAACAAGGAGCAGCCGATGTCGGTGAAACGGGATTGGGGGCCCCCCATACCCCGGGGATGCGTGGATCTTCGTCCACGTCAGCTCTCTTCGGGCCCACATTCTGCGCTAGTGACGGCCGGCCACGGCCGTTTTTCGGCTAAGTGCCCGGGCCCGAGCACTATTCGGGCCCGGTGCACATTCCCCGGGCGCGTCACAACGGCCGCTCGCATCCCCCTCGGGCCCCGAGGCCCGGGGACATTCCCGGTCCTGGGTCTCCCCTCCCGGTCCTGGGACCCACGGCCTTGGTCCCGGGTCTCGCCTCCCGGGCCCGGGACCCACAGCCTCGGTCTCGGGGCGTGTTCCCGGGCATATTACAGGAGCATTCCCGGGCCCAGGGTGCGCTCCCCGAGCTCGGGACTCACAGCCTCGATCCCCGAGGAGCTCGGCGCCTTGTGCACGCGGAGGGCTCGATGAGCTCTCTGCCCCGGGCACGAGCCTAACTCGAGCGGGTCAGCTTCCCACCTACTCGCATTAATGGCGAGGCGTCGGGGCGTGTCGCGCCTGTCGTCCGCTCGGATACACGTGAACTCTCATGATGGCCCTCCGTGGGCCCGCTCCCTGTGCAGTCAGAGAACTTTTGACTAAGAGGGCTTCGATTTTCCACACTCTGGCAGCGGAGCCGTGCGCTGTCACGTCTTCATAATCTAGCCACCCGCAGCAGCCATGCAGCGTGACAACCGGACGTGCCAAACCAACTCCGGCGTGGCTCAGCAGGCGGACGCGTGCGACAAGACATGTCATACCTAGAAAAGTTTTCTCTTGGCGTGTGTGCTAGGCACTGTGGACTCCCCTTAGACTATAAAAGGAGGATCCATGCCAACAGGAAAGGGGGTCAGCTCGGGTCAGCTTCGATTAGCTCCTGGAAAGATTGAGGGCTTCTGAGGCTTGTGTTCAGCTTCGAGAGAAACTTAGCTCCCAAGTTAGGGCTAGCTCCTGAGCGCCCCGGAAGAACACCTTGTAAGAACAAACCATATTCATCTCCCACATAGCAAAACACACATAGGAGTAGGGTTTTACGCCTCCGCGCGGCCCGAACCTGTCTACTCCTCCTGTCTCCCTTACGTGTCATTGACCGGACGTCGCAAGCCGTCCTGTGAGCAACTCCCCTGGCCGAACCTCAAAGGGGGGGTCCCTAGACTCCCCACGGTTGGAGTTCCCTCCTCTGACAGCCGAGACCCGTGAAGGTGTTTGTCGACAACAAATCGGCGATCGCATTGATGAAGAACCCGGTGTTCCATGGACACAGCAAGCATATCAACACCAGGTTCCATTTCATTCGAGAGTGTGTCGAGGGAGGGCAGATCGTCGTCGAGTTTGTGCGAACGGAGGAGCAGCGAGCCGATCCCTTGACGAAGGCATTGCCAGCGGCGAAGCTAGCAACAATGCGGCACCTTCTTGGTGTTCGCGATCTTGGGCCACTCCAGGATTAGGGGGAGAATGTTGCATCTATCTCCTGAAGTGGCCCCGCAGCGTTCTGGGTGTAGCAACGGCCGGAGCGCGATATGGAAGGGGCCGCGGTCACCGCGCCCCACAATCTCTTCTTTCCGCGCCCTGCGTGGCGTTTGTTTACTTTCCTGTTTTTATTTCCAAAAATATGCGGTGTGCATGAGTAAGTCCGGGTCATGGGATGGCATGATCCAAGTCTTTCCAATTATGTGTAATAGGCTAAAGATAGAAGATAGCATGTATTAGCTCCTATATATATTCCAGAGAAAGAAGAGAAGAATATAACCCCCAGAAACAAACTGTCTTTGGTTGATTGAGAGAGAGATAGTTTGAGAGATCCTGTTGTTTTTCCAACAAGGTCCATGTCAGTCAGAAGGCACTACTACTACATATAGGAGTAGGTAAACATTCAACAGATAGATGTAGATATAAAAATGATTATTACTAGTCTAAAACATGAATGAAAATTTGATCATCTATAAGGCCAAGGAAGCTAAAACAGCAGGCATCTGGTAACCCTAGACTGGCTTTGGAAATGGCCTTGTCACGAACTTCCTGTACCGGCCAGTACTCGGTGTGAGTTTCGTGTCGGATGGGTAAAGCGTACACCCTCTGCAGAGTTTAGCTGAACTGTTCGAACAGCCGTGCCCACGGTTATGGGCGATGTAAGGTGATTCCCATAGCGTAGAGTTGTTTGCCTGTGGTTTGTGAAAGTGTTTGTTGGGAAGGGAATCGTGACCAGAGTTTGCCGAGTAGCAAACAGAAGGCCTATGTGGCCAGAAACGGGCCTGTGTGACCCGGGGTGTTGAAGCACCATAAGCAAGTGTGTGAAAAGTAATCAAGAGATAAGTCTTCGGGTTGTAGCCAGAAGACGAGAAAGAGAAGGCTCCTGGGTTGTAGCCAGGGCAGCAAGTTTGAGCTAACTGGTTGTAGCTAGTGTAGCGGATAAGCTGAGATTTGGTTGTAGCCGAGTCTCAGGGTCAACGAGTGGTCGGAGCCACTCGAAAAAACAGCAGACCTGATGGAGTGGTCGGAGCCACTCGGATGACAGAAGAATGTGAATTCAGTTAAATCACCAGAAGATGAAAATGGAAATACATGATTCATTAAGTGGCGAGTTGTTGAAAAGCAACTTGCGGAATGGATCGAGGCGTGAGCCTCTTTTCGACAACTGAGAATTTGACACACTAGTTGTTGACAAGCAAAAAGGTTTCCAAAAGCAGTTTTTCACAAATAAAACCCTTAGCCCCCTTGTCTGAGCCAGCATGGCATATTTCCCGGCTTGCTGAGTACGAAAGTACTCACCCTTGTTCATATATGTGTATAGTAGGTTTTGGAGAAGAAGACGAAGACCCGACTGCTGCCGAGTTCTTCCAAAACCAAGCCGACTACGAAGACTTCTGAGGTTTCGAGCCTAGTTCCCAACCGAGCTTGTGGTGTAGCTATGTTCTTTTGCCGAGTAGTTTTTCCCTTGCTTCCGCTCTGTTTGTGCCGTTCTTCGATAGTTTACCCTGTTGTTGCTTTTGTCCATCTGGGGCCTGTCCTAGATGGAAATCTTTGTAATTTATATGTATGTACTCTGATATGTATTTATTGTACTCTGAGTTGTATCACCGATGATTATGTGTGTACCCGGCTATTGATCCAGGGATCGGGTACTGTGTGCACATGGTGGGCTCCCATCTCCTCACCGAGGTGGAGGTGGTGGGCGCCGATAGGGAAGTGGTATCAGAGCATAGGTTGGCCCTAGGAGCGAAACCCTACGTGTGTAGATGCCTTTGAGGATCTTATTTTGAAAACTATACTATTTGCAAAACCAGGAATTGCCCAAGCATCTCTTTCTGCCCTTGTAGATCTTGAAAATATTTCTAAACTCTTGGCTATCTAACTATCCTTGGCTCCTACGCGGATCTCTATCATCAGCCCTTGAGTTTCAGTGCCCTATCTGTCGCCTTTTCGCCGTGGCTGGGTTCCCGAGTGTGTTTCCTGCTCTGCTGTTTGATTCCACGTTGATGTTCTTGTCGCTTCCTTTATCCGTTCCATTGGCTTGGCTGCCAATACCTTTCTGAGCCCTTCACCCTTGGTTGCCTTTCTCTAGGATTAGATGGCAGGACGTCAGCGCCGTGATGTTCGTGCTCCAGCTCACCTGGGTTTTGAAGACCAAGTCCCAGTCCGCAACAACGTGCCTCCTACAGCAGAAGAGCAAGAAGTCGAGCAGGCTCATGATCAGACGTCCGGAAATGGTCGTGCAGTCGGCCCTGGCACCCCTGCCGCTGCAGCCACCAACCAGGAGGGATTGCCTCAACCTCCTCAGTTTCCGGTAGACCCACAGCAGCTTATGGCCATCCAGACTCAGATCTTGCAAGGCATTGCTCAGAATTTGGCTGCATTGCAGCCTCTTTTTCACCAAGCTCAACCAGCACAGGCCCATGGTCGCTCCAAGCTCGCCGATTTCCTGAGGTCCCGTCCGGCAGAGTTCTCACAGACCGCCGAGCCAGTGGAGGCTGATGACTGGCTGAAGGACATTGACAGAAAACTGAACCTAGTGCAATGCACACCTTTGGAGAAAACCCTGTTTGCTGCACACCAGCTTCAAGGTCCAGCCGCCAACTGGTGGGAGAACTACTGTGCTGCCCATCAGGATGCCACCAACATTGCTTGGTCCGAGTTTGTTGAAGCCTTTAAGGCGGCGCATGTCCCCGAAGGAGTGATTGACATTAAGAGAGAAGAATTCAATAACCTCAAGCAGGGACATTCCAGCATCAGCGAGTACCTAAGCAGATTCAATCACCTAGCCCGCTATACACCCGAGGATGTGGACACGGACAAGAAGAAGATCAGGAGATTCCTGAAGGGAATGAATGTGGCAATGAAGATTCAGCTCCTTGCCCATGACTTCCCTACTTTTCAGCACATGGTCAACAGAGCCCTAGTGGTTGAAGACGTGAGGAAGGAGATCGAGGTTTTTCGCAAGCGCAAGGCCTCTCAGATGCAGACTCGTGGTGGCCCGCATTCCAGGCCCAATCTCCCCAATCCTTACCGTCAGTTTGCTCCGCCCCAGTTTCAAGGGCATATGTCTCACCCATCTGTTTCCTGCCCAGCTCCATCTGTTCAATCTCGACCTCTCAGTGTGAGTACCGGTGTGAGCTACTCTACCCCAGTCGGCCTGCAGCAGAGAAGTACCCCGAGTGCATCAGGAAGCCGATGTTACAACTGTAACGAGTTGGGTCACTTCGCCCGTCATTGCCCCCTGAAGCAAGTTCCTGCAGCTTCTGGACGCTCCAACATCAGCACTGCAAGAGCCCCTGTGCCCAGTCGAGGATAGCTAACTATCCAAGCTAGTGGACATGCCTCCCGTGCCGCTCCAACTTTTGGACGAGGCCGTGTCAACCACATTCAGTCGGAGACAGCTCAAGAAGCTTCGGATGTCGTGATGGGTACGTTTCTTGTCAATTCTGTACCCGCAGTTGTTTTGTTTGATTCAGGAGCTTCGCATTCTTTTATTTCCCAAGCTTTTGTGGATAAATATGGTTGGGAAACTCAAGGCCTTAAGGTACCTATGATCATACACTCCCCTGGTAAGGAGTCTAGGTCAGACCAATCCTGCCCCCGGGTTAACCTGGTCATTGAAGGGGTTAGTTTCTCGGCCAGCCCCATTGTCCTGGAATCGCAAGGCTTGGATTTGATTCTAGGAATGGACTGGTTAGCCAAGCATAAAGGCCGAATAGACTGTGCAACCAGCACCATAACCCTGTAGTGTCCTTTGGGACAAGAAGTGAAGTTTGCCCCTCCTGAGAACCCTAAGAACCGACCTCTCCTGAGTTCTGTGCAAGCTGTTCCTCTAGAAGAAGTACCAGTGATTAATGAGTACCCCGATGTCTTTTCAGACAGCTTACCCGGAATGCTCCTTGATCGGGAGATAGAGTTTTCTATAGAGTTGCTACCCGGCACAGCGCCAATATCCAAGAGACCCTATAGAATGGCGGCTAAGGAGTTAGCCGAAGTGAAGAAACAGATAGAAGAGCTTGAGGCTCTAGGTTTTGTGCGACCTAGCACATCACCTTGGGGAGCTCCAGTGCTCCTAGTGGAAAAGAAGGACAAGACAAAGAGGATGTGCGTAGATTATCGCGCACTGAATGAAGTAACCATCAAGAATAAGTATCCGTTGCCTAGGATTGATGATTTGTTCGGCTAGCTGCAAGGTGCTAGAGTCTTCTCCAAGATTGACTTAAGGTCAGGGTACCATCAGCTGAAGATTAGACCTGAGGATGTACCCAAGACAGCTTTCTCGACCCGTTATGGTCTCTATGAGTATACGGTGATGTCCTTCGGACTCACTAATGCTCCAGCTTTCTTCATGAGCCTCATGAATAAGATATTCATGGAATATCTCGACAAGTTTGTTGTGGTATTCATAGATGATATCTTGATCTACTCCAAGGACGAGCAAGAACATGCAGAACATTTGAGGATGGTTCTAGGAAAGCTAAAGGAACACCAGCTGTATGCCAAGTACTCGAAGTGTGAGTTTTGGCTAGACCGAGTTGCTTTCCTAGGGCACATTGTTACTGCCCAAGGAGTGGAAGTGGATCCAGGAAAGGTAAGAGATATGCTTTCTTGGAAATCCCCGACTACAGTCACTGAAGTAAGAAGTTTCCTAGGTTTGGCTGGTTATTACCGGAGATTCATTGAAGGGTTTTCAAGGATCGCCAAAAAAATGACGGACTTGCTAAAGAAGGAAAAGAAGTTTGAATGGAACGATGCTTGTGAGAAAAGTTTCCAGGAGTTAAGAAAGAGACTGACTACCCCTCCTGTGCTGATCCTTCCGGATATCAGGAAGAATTTTGAGGTATACTGTGACGCATCCCGGCAAGGCATAGGCTGTGTACTTATGCAGGAAGGAAGAGTGGTCGCTTATGCCTCAAGACAGTGAAGACCTCATGAGATGAACTACCCTACGCATGATCTAGAGTTGTCAGCAGTAGTGCATGCCTTGAAGATATGGCGCCACTACCTGATTGGTAACCGGTGTGAGGTCTATACTGACCATAAAAGCCTGAAGTACATATTTACTCAGACAGAGCTCAATCTTCAACAAAGACGATGGCTTGAGTTGATTAAGGACTACGACCTTGGAATCCATTACCACCCTGGCAAGGCAAATGTGGTTGCTGATGCCCTCAGTCGGAAAGTTCATTGCAACGCCATCCTAAACTTACCCTATCAACCAGAGTTAAGCCGAGAATTGGAAAGGCTAAGGATAAATGTGGTTAAGTTAGGAACCCTGGCAACTTTGCTGATTCAACCTACGTTGGAAGATCAGATCCGTGAAGCTCAAAAGGTAGATGAAAAGATCAAGGTCATTAGGGAGGGTGTGACCGAAGGAAAAGCCCCCGAGTACTCCGTTGACAGCAAAGGGACTGTTTGGTTTGGAAAACGCATTTGCGTACCCAGTCGGAAGGAAATCCGAGACTTGATTCTGAGAGAAGCCCATAAATCCACTTATTCCATCCACCCAGGAAGTACCAAGATGTACCAGGATATCAAGGATCATTACTGGTGGCCGGGAATGAAGCGAGATATTGCCGAGTATGTCGCCGTTTGTGACATTTGTCAAAGGGTTAAAGCAGAACATCAGAAACCAGCAGGATTACTTCAACCCCTGAAGATACCCGAGTGGAAGTGGGAAGAAATAGGAATGGATTTCATAACTGGGTTGCCTAAGACGCCAGCAGGACATGATTCCATCTGGGTAATAGTGGACCGACTAACCAAAGTCGCCCACTTTATCCCTGTCAAGACCACCTACTCGGCCAAGAAGCTAGCTGAGTTGTATTTGACCAAGGTTATCTGCCAACACGGTGTCCCGAAGAAGATCATGTCTAATCGAGGAGCTCAGTTCACCTCCCACTTCTGGCAAAGGTTACACGAAGCGATGGGCACTAATCTCAATTTTAGCACCGTATATCACCCCCAGACGGATGGACAAACTGAGAGAGTAAATCAGATTGTGGAAGATATGCTGAGAGCATGTGCCTTGGATTTTGAAGGAACCTGGGATCTCTGTCTGCCATATGCCGAGTTCTCATACAACAACAGCTACCAAGCTAGTATCCAGATGGCCCCCAATGAAGCTCTATACGGACGCAAGTGTAGAACTCCACTCTGTTGGACAGATGTGGGAGAGAAGATGGTCTTTGGGCCAGATATTTTGAAAGAAGCGGAAGAACGAGTTAAGGTTATCCGAGAACGCCTGAAGGTGGCCCAATCCTGGCAGAAGAGCTATGCTGACAATCGGAGACGAGAGCTCGAGTTTCAAATAGGTGACCCTGTGTATCTCCGAGTATCACCCCTACGCGGAACCAAGAGATTCGGAATGGGTGGAAAGCTAGCGCCTCGTTACATCGGACCGTACCCTATCGTTGCCAGGCGCGGAGCAGTGGCGTATCAACTGAAGTTGCCTGCAGAACTCTCTGATATCCACGACGTGTTTCACGTGTCCCAGTTGAAGAAATGCCTTCGCATCCCAGAAGAACAAGTTCCGTTGGAAGTGATCAACGTACAGTGCAACCTCACGTACAAGGAACGCCCGATTCGGATTCTGGAGACAAGGGACAGATGTACGAGACGAAGGACAGCCAAATTTTGCAAGGTGCAATGGAGTAACCATTCTGAAGATGAAGCTACATGGGAGCAAGAAGATTTCCTTCGAGCCGAGTACCCGGAACTCTTCGCCAAGTAGCGGAATCTCGGGACGAGATTCTGTTAAGGGGGGTAGGTTTGTAACGACCCGTTTTCCCTTTCCTTGGTGGAATTCATTTTTCCGAGTTCGAACTCCTCTCCTATCCAGTTCAGTTGCGCCCCAGTTTCTCCTCTTGGCCAGCCGACTACCTTTTTCCCTTGTGCCGAGTAGATTCCTACTCAATTCCTGTATCCTGTCTTTTTTTTTCCTTGCTTCACTCGGCCATCTGTGTTGCCGAGTACACCTTTGAAGTGGCCGACTACCTTGATAATCTGTCCGGCCTTACCGTTATCTTTTCCCCGACTTGCCCCTTTCTGTCAAGTTCACGGCGCCATGCCTTGTCTGCGGACACGCTGTCTCACTGCTTCAGCAAGTTGCACAGCAGCTTTGACTTCCCCGCTCCTCCCGTTGGACGCCGACTGCCGAAGTGGTGTCGAGACCTGACCTCTACCTACCCGCAGCACCGTTCGGACCAGCGGACAAGAACCCGCTGCACAGCAAGGAACCCGCTTGGACCAATGGTTAATCCGAAGCCCTGTCTGCAAACCCCTCCAACCCGTCCTTGCCACGACCTGTCTCATCGCTGCTACAGTACCTACCAACTCCACCGGCCACACCCACTCCCTGAGTCAAACTCTGCCTTGTTGTCATGTCGCCTCGGCCAGCTCGCTGTGGCTTTGTCAGTTCATCGTGACTTCTTTTCTCTATCCGTTGCCCAGCACCGCCATGTCTCAGCTTCGCACATCGGCTATATAAGGCCATCCGTGCCTCCTCATTCCTTTGTTTTTCAACCTGGCTGTCTCTGCTAAATCATCGTCTTTCTCCTCCCAAGCCTTGAAGCCGTTTTCTGTTTCCCTAGCTCCGTTGCCGAGCTAGTCTACCATCCGGAGTTCCTACCCGGTGAAGCCTTGTGGCCCGGTCCACAAGCTTATCTCAGCCGACTGCTACCGTTCTGCAGCCGACTATCGTGATGATCTTTTCCTAGTGTTTTACCTCTTTTCAGCGTATCGGTAATGTTATCTTTTCTGCTTGTTTAGATCCCGAACCGGCGGACGATCCAGAAGCCGTCTTCGTTGAAGAAGATCTTCCGCGGGAACAAGGCAAGCCCCTTTGATCATATTGTCTCCTATATGTTCAAAATTATGTTGTTTATAAAGTATGCATGCCTAGTTCACACTTTAAATTGATTGGCCTCGGTTTGCAAGCGCATTCGACGGACCTACCCAGTAGTCGCACTTATCTGGTAGGATGTTGAAGTATCTCTCCCTTGATAGCCCCACAAATGGCACGTTGGCATCCTATCTACGGATACGAATGCTGAGTAGAATGGCTTAGCCCTGCAACGATTGTATTTGTCGTTTGGGAAACAGTGGTTTTCGCTCAACTATTTGAAAACCCGGTACTTTGTGTATCGGCGTGTTTTGTGAAATAAATGAAAGCTTGTGAAATCCCTGATGTGCAGAAACAGTGCCTGTGTGGCCTGGCTTTGTATATCGATAAGGACCGTTTCCTTTGGGAATTGCATCCGAGCATTTTACAGTATGACCATATGGGCAGTATGGGATGCCCCTGGCCGAGTAAATTGTAGGTTTAGGGAAGTCTAGTGTCGACTGGAGTGGACTCATCGGAGTTGTGGCTGGTGGGCCCTGGTGCTGACGGTGATTGGAGCCGACCTGAAGCATTGATCCTGTGTGGATCCTCCTGGTGGCATCTGGTAACCCTAGACTAGCTTTGGAAATGGCCTTGTCACGAACTTCCGATACCGGCCAGCACTCGGTGTAAGTTTCGTGTCGGATGGGTAAAGCGTACACCCTCTGCAGAGTTTAGCTGAACTGTTCGAACAGCCGTGTCCACGGTTATGGGCGATGTAAGGTGATTCCCATAGCGTAGAGTTGTTTGCCTGTGGTTTGTGAAAGTGTTTGTTGGGAAGGGAATCGTGACCAGAGTTTGCCGAGTAGCAAACGGAAGGCCTGTGTGACCCGGGGTGTTGAAGCACCATAAGCAAGTGTGTGAGAAGTAATCAAGAGATAAGTCTTCGGGTTGTAGCCAGAAGACAAGAAAGAGAAAGCTCCTGGGTTGTAGCCAGGGCAGCAAGTTTGAGCTAACTGGTTGTAGCCAGTGTAGTGGATAAGCTGAGATTTGGTTGTAGCCGAGTCTCAGGGTCAACGAGTGGTCGGAGCCACTCGGATGACAGAAGAATGTGAATTCAGTTAAATCACCAGAAGATGAAAATGGAAATACATGATTCATTAAGTGGCGAGTTGTTGAAAAGCAACTTGCGGAATGGATCGAGGCGTGAGCCTCTTTCTGACAACTGAGAATTTGACACACTAGTTGTTGACAAGCAAAAAGGTTTCCAAAAGCAGTTTTTCGCAAATAAAACCCTTAGCCTCCTTGTCTGAGCCAGCATGGCATATTTCCCGGCTTGCTGAGTACGAAAGTACTCACCCTTGTTCATATATGTGTATAGTAGGTTTTGGAGAAGAAGACGAAGACCCGACTGCTGCCGAGTTCTTCCAAAACCAAGCCGACTACGAAGACTTCTGAGGTTTCGAGCCTAGTTCCCAACCGAGCTTGTGGTGTAGCTATGTTCTTTTGCCGAGTAGTTTTTCCCTTGCTTCCGCTCTGTTTGTGCCGTTTTTCGATAGTTTACCCTGTTGTTGCTTTTGTCCATCTGGGGCCTGTCCTGGATGGAAACCTTTGTAATATATATGTATGTACTCTGATATGTATTTATTGTACTCTAAGTTGTATCACCGATGACTATGTGTGTACCCGGCTACTGATCCAGGGATCGGGTACTATGTGCACATGGTAGGCTCCCATCTCCCCACCGAGATGGAGGTGGCAGGCGCCCACACATCCATCGGCTTATTAAGAGTAAAGTTATTACCACCAGTCTAGTAGATCGGACCCAACCGTTGCAGCACAGACCGAAGGTGATAACAGGACCTCGATGAGTCGATAGATTTAATGCGATCGTGATGTAAAATATGATAACTTATCGGCTATACATCCCGATAAGATGCTTGCGCAAAAACTATCAACTTAGCAGGAATGATTTATCACTGGCAGTTTAGTAGGTTGGACCCAACCGATGCAGCACAAACTGATGATAAGCCGCTCCCATTAAGCCGATATGATCTGCGCACGCGTGATGTGATATACCTAATCGGCCTATGAGATCAAACTAAACTAATGCAGCCATAGACAGAATAGATATATCATGGTAAGCCGTCCACCGTGAACCGACTAGAATATCAGACTTAACGGAGGAAGTCCTAGCTGATGCGGTGGCCGAGGTGACGAGACTTACCCTCTCGCAGGAGGTCAAACTTAACCGATGTAGCCTAGCTCGAGAAGCCAGAACCCGTCAAAAAGGGGTGGCGATGCACCGAAATTGTATTGATCTGATTGATGTAGATAGATACAAAGTACCCGGGCATACGTATTTATACCCTGAGTTGATACGAGTCCTTATTGGACACGGCACAAGATTTCCTAATTACAAAAGGAAACACTAACAGGACCCGATCGAACACGAGATCAGGTTTCCTAAAGATAAAAACTAATATTGCCTAAATAATAGACACGGCAAATAACTGCCATACCGTGGTCTTCATGATCCTTCCTTAAACTCGGTTTCTTCCGGACCAATTTCCGCCAATCATCTGTGATTTATCTTTTAACCGAATCTGATAAAGAGATCATGCCAAATTTTGGCGTTAACAAGATCGTTGTTTTTGAATCATTTTTTGATCGAGGTCGTGCTCTCCCCACTTGCATTTTCTTTCGGGGGCTTCTTGATTACTACCAAGTCAAGCTTTTTCACCTCAATCCCAATTCCACTCTTCAGATCTCCATCTTTATAACCCTCTATGAAGCTTTCCTCGGCACCCTCTCCCACTTCAATCTCTTTAGGTATTTTTACCATCTCAAGCCCCAGCCATCCAAATCTCACCCACAGGTGGTAGGGGGAGCCAGGCTTCAGCTCCGGAATGAGATGAAGAAAATCTACCTCCATCTCCCCCTAAAAACCTCCTTGAAGGGATGGCATCAGGAGTGGTTCTATTGCTCAAATCCAGAGCCCTCCCTACCTTCCTATGTCGGGAACACCTCCAAGGTGCTCAACAACTGGTCTGCACTTCCATCCAACACCGACATGATCCACGTGCAGATCTTGCTTGAGAAGTTGGCCGTCTTGAAGTGGAAGGGACAGACAGGGGTATGGGTAGCCAGAACATTCCTCAACCGAAGAATCCATCCCTTGAAGGCCCGAGTGCACCCCGGTTTGGAGTACCGGGGGAAGAACGACCCTACTCAAGAGAGCACCAAGTGGGCCAACATGGACATCGTTACTGATACTTTGTGTCAGTACTTCTTCAGCGGCGTCCCGAACACCCTCGACCCCAAGAAGTGCCCGAAACCATACTGCTTGGTGAGACCTCAGCTAGTGGTAAGTTGCCTGACCTCAGACATCTACACTCAATTGCTGATGAATTGCATGTGATGATTGACATGATTGCGGAGTTTGAAATGCTGTCATATATCTTGTTTGCAGGAAAACGCTGACTTCGTCTCTCACCCCCCAACCAGCCGACTGGGGGTCAAGGAAACATCCGGGCAGCCCTTCAATCGATGAACCCAGCTCCAAGAGAGCTGGGAAATAGCTGACCCAGGAACCGTGAAGAAGAAACAAATGCCGCCCAAGGCATCAGGCGGTCCCAAAATTAGGCACACAAGCACCACAACCCCGGCCCCAACATCCGCCTCCTGGCCAACAACACCGCCGGTCGAGCTGACCACAAGGCCAACCACCCCAACAACATCGTCAACCGCCACGCCATCGCCGCCATCATCAAGTTGCCCGCCACCCGACACTACGCCATCTGACCCAGTGCCGACTGATGCAACGTCTAGTGACAAGCCCTCGGGCTCGCCACCAGGCTCCTCTTCCCGTGGCTCACACGAGTGGAGGTTTAAGACTTCCAAGAGGTTATCAGCCTTCCAACTGTCTCTTGAAATCATGAAGCAATTAGCATATCTTGAATATCATATCGTTCTGCAGGAAGCCTAGCAACGTGGACCCCAAGGGGTCACCACCACCTATTCCAGCTCCTGACACTGCCCCAGCTGAGGTCGAGGCCAAAGCCCAACAAGCTGAGCCGAGTGCTTCCCCAGCTCCCGAGGGGATGATAGAGCACTTGGCAACTCAACCTGCCTCACCCAGCCAGAAGGCCGTAACGCCGACTGGCGAGCCAGCTCCTCCAGTAGACCTGAGACCGCTGACTCCCTCGCCGTCCTCGTCGGCGTCCTCTAGTGATGACTTAGACAGTGGCTTTCCCAAGCTTGGAGCACTGCCATGCAATCCACCGAAGGTGTTCTCATGCACCAACCCGAAAGGGAGCGTGGACACGCTCATGCTTGACGAGGAAGCCACCAATAAAGAAAGGATTGAGCAGTATGAGGCGACCATCAAGGCGTCGCAGCCAGTCTAGGTAAGTAAACTGACTCGTCTTGAAACAACTTCGTTGTCTGTTATGTCAACATGATGACTAATACTTGTCTCGTGCAGAAAATAACTGCTAGGTCTGAGAAGCTGAGCTGGGCGTTTGCTAGGCTTACTCCTTAGATCACTCAATTGACTCGGCTCCAGCAGGAAAAAGATGAAATCCAGCACACAGGCAAGGAGAGGGAGAACTAGCTTCGGGATGTGGTGACAGAGCTCCAAGATGAGAAATTCAGCCTCATGGGCACCATTCGGGGTAAGCTTCATTGTCTTCGGAGTAGCTCCTTGTTGTACTTGTCCTATACTGGTCTCTTATTATTGATCTTATAGTCCATGAGACTGCCATCCATAACCAAACCCAAGAGCTTAATAGGCTTAAAAAGGAACTTGAGGATCTGGGAAAGGCAAAGGCCAAACTAGAGACTGAGTTCACCGGCACGCCCTTCTTTTGCTGCAATTTATTTTTGAGTACTTGTTGGTTTGCTTTGTCAGGACTTATATCCTGCCGTTTGGACAAACTAAAAGACCAAGGTGCAGTCGCAATTTGACTCCTCTGGCGAGCAAATCCGAGTAGTTGAAGACTCACGCAGTGCCATTGTTGACTCTGCCAAGTCCTTCCTGGATATCATCAAGCAGGAAGAGGCCAGCTCTAGCTTTGCTATGCCAACTCATGTGCTTCAACGACTTCAAGCTGCTCCAGCAATCTTGAGGAAATTTATGACAGAGCATGCCACACTAGGTATAACTCAGGCCCTCGCTATGACCAAGTCCCTCTATCCCTGAATGGATATTGAGGAGGTCAGTGAGGGATATGCTGATGGCACCACTCCCGAGCAGGCCCTGGAGCTGATTAACCAGGTTGGAAGAGAGAAACCCCTATAAAAAAGGACTTGAAGACCACAATTTCATGGGAGTCAGGAGTGGGGATTGTCTCACCTTTGGCTGGGCGCCAATTGATAGAGTTCCTTTGGTTGGAGGCACTTGTTCCAGTCCAGATGCGCCAGTTTGGAGGTGCACGAAGTCGATGTTGGCCAAGTCCTGCGGGGATGTGGGGAACGTCAGACGATGATCCTGGCATGGCTGAAGTCTGGAAGACGAGGGGAAAGCCTCTAACTGAAGAGAATTGATGCTGGATCGTGGGATTTTCTGGATCTATGGAGAAAAGCTCAAGCGGCATGGAAACCCTAGCCTTTGAGGCGGAGAACGCGAAAGTTTGGGCGCGGATCTAGGAGCGGGACGGTTTGGCGATTTGGGGAAGAAAGGGGAATCTTTTTTCTCTCCTCGATACTTAAAAGGCCACGAAATTGGGATTGTCTACAACTCTTGAGCCGGGAGATGTGTCTGTTGAGTGAAAAATTGGCATTCCTCGCATGTCTGAACAATATCCTAGGCGTCGGTAACCGTACTTGGCCAAAAGAATCCTTGCCTATAAGCCTTTCCGACTAATGTCCTTGATGCAACTTGGTTGCCACAAATGCCCAAGTGGATTTTCTGCAGAATCTGCTTGCCCTCCTTAGGTGTGACGCAACGCATGAGGACTCCAGATGCACTTTGAAGATATAGGTCTTCTTTGACTACGATGAAGCTTTTGCTTCCGCGCTAAACATGCTCGGCCTCGTTGCGGTCTTCAGAGAGCTCGTCTTCTAGTAGGAATCAGATGATTGGACTCCGCCAGTCTTGAAAAATAATGAGCACCTCCATTGGTTTAGGGTTTGGCTCAGCGCCCGATTGCACGGGTTCAGGCTTCTTCTTGACTGATGGTTCCAGCAACTGCTCGACAAATACTCCAGTCGGGACCACTTCTCGCTTGGATCCCATGTTGGCTAACTCATCCGCATCTTCATTGTATTGGCGCAGAACATGTGCAATTTCTAGTCCGTCAAATTGTACTCCAGCTTCCGTACCTCCTGGCAATATGCTACCATATTGTCATCCAAGCATGTCCAATCGTCTAAGCATCGTCTGATACCGAGCGATATGGCAATACGGAACCCATGGAGGAGTGCTTCATACTCGGTGACGTTGTGAGATGCTGGAAAGTGAATCTGAAGAACGTATCTGAATTTTTCTCCATTGGGTGATGTTAGCATGACACTAGGCCCTGCTTCGTCGATCCATAGAAAACCATCGAAGTACTGCTGGCGCTAAAACTCCCACCGGCGCCAAGAAGCTTGTTGCTGTGAAATCCTGTCAGGTTGATCTGGTCCGATGAGATAAAACACTCGAAGGCCTGGGAGATCTGCTTAGCTCTAGTGCAGGTCCTAAACTTGATGAGGTTCATAGGCGTGCCAGTCAATTTGACTCTGCAATTGACAAGGAGATAATAGAGAAAATTAGATCAATGATCCAATCGGCCGATAAGCCAATACGGACTCCTCTTACCAGCCGATTGTCGAAAAGCACATCGACAGGAAAACCGATGATGATATAAGCAAATAATTGTCGGCGAAATGGGACTGGGGGCCCCACATACCCCGGGACACGCGGGTCTTGCGGCCACGTCGGCTTCTCCGGGGCCCACATTCTGCACAACTGGTGGCCGGCTACGACCGTTTTTCCCGCTAAGTGCCTGGGGCCCAGGCACTCCCCGGGCCCGGGTGCACCATCCCCGGGCGTGTCGGTACAACCGGGCCCGGGGACGTTCCAGGGCCCGGGTGTCTCCCCCTGGGCCCGGGGCCACAGTCTCGGACCCGGGCACTGCTCGGGCCTAGGTGCTGCATTCCCAGGCCCGGGAGTCGCCCGGGCCCGGGGCCCACCGTCTCGGTCCCGGGACCCGTTCCCGGGGCACATTACCCTGGCATTCCCTGGCCCGGGTGTTGCCCCCCGTGCCCGGGGCCCACAGTCTCTGTCCCCGAGGAGCTCGGTGCCATGCACGCGCGGAGGGCTCGATGAGCTCTCTGCCCTAGGCACGAGCCTGACTCGAGCGGATCAGCTCTCCAACCACCCGCATTAATGACGAGGCGACGGGGCATGTCGCGCCTGTCGCCCGCTCGAGCATGCGTGGGCTCTCATGATGAGCCCCCGTGGGCCCGCTCCCTGTGCAGTCAGAGAACTTTTGACTAAGAGGGCTTCGATTTTCCACACTTTGGTAGCGGAGCCGTGCGCAGTCACATCTCCATAATCTCGCCACCCGCAGCAGCCGAGCGGCGTGACGACCAGATGTGCCGAACCAACTCCGGCGTGGCTCAGCAGGCGGACGTCTCTAGCGTGGCTCAGCAGGCGGACATGTGCGACAAGACATATCGTACCTAGAAAAGCTCTCTCATGTATACTCGGCACTGTGGACTCCCCTTAGACTATAAAAGGAGGGTCCATGTCAGCGAGAAAAGGGGCAGGGTCTTCTTCTGCTTTGAGTTGGCCTCTGAAAGCTTGAGTTCAGCTTCTGAGAAACCTAGTTCCGAAGTTAGGGCTAGCTCCTGAGCACCCCTGAAGAACACCCTGTAAGAACAAACCACATTCATCTCCCACATAGCAGAAACACACAGGAGTAGGGTATTACGCCTCCGTGCGGCCCGAACCTGTCTACCTCTTCTGTCTCCCTTGTGTGTCATCGACCAGACGCCGCAGCCGTCCTGTGAACAACTCCCCTGGCCGAACCTGAAAAGGGGGTTTCCAGACTCCCCGCGGTTGGAGTTCACTCCCCTGACAATAATAAACCAGTCGATTGCCGAAGAGCATTTGTACATCGGCTAGAAAGCCGATGGTGGCGTAGTGTGGGAGCCATGGGCCCCGGGTACCTCACTACAAGCACATGGGCCACTCGGATAGAGGATGGGCCAGATCATGTAATTAGAGATAAGATAGCACCCGGCAGGCTGTGCCTTGTACAATAAGGAAACGTAGCCTTAGTCGGATAGGATTCTATCTCTAATAAGGAAATCCCTTGGTCGTATCCGACTGGGATCCTTACCATGTACCCCTGTCCCCTAGTATATAAAGGGAGGCAGGGCGCCCCATGAGGACACACCCAGATCATTGATCACAAATCCACCTCAGAGGAATAACACCTCAACTGGACGTAGGGTATTACCTCACATTGAGGGCCTGAACCAGTATAATTCCCTCGTGTTCCTCTGCAATCCACCGAATTCTAGGTCGCCGAGTACCCCCATAGTATTATTGCCGGTGCAAAGCATCGACAGTTGGCGCGCCAGGTAGGGGACCGGCGAGTTCTTCATCAACAGATTCGATGGATCCCATCAACGGAGTCAAGGGCGACAAGTTCTCCAACGGAGACGCCATCACCTTCGGGAGCCTTGATTTCGTCGCCGATCAACTCGGCAACCTTTCTTTGGCTGAGGCAGATCCGATCTTGCCAGCCGAGGAGCTAGCTGGCGTTGCGCCAGTCAGGGACGTCGCCATCTCCTTCGACGACCTACTACGACAGTCCCTCACATCGCCGGACATCGGGACAACTCTCTCCTTCGACGTCCGGCTCGCACTAGGCCTTGAGCCAGCGCGGGTTAGGCCGAGAGGGGGAGAGATCGCCCGTCTCCCGTACGGATTCGGTGACGCTGCGCATCTACAACCCGCGCAGCAGACCCAACCTCCAGCGATTCAGTTTGGACACGGTCACGAACCGTTTCAGATTGGATCTAGGGAGGTCGGAGTCGTCCTAACTCCGATAAACTACTCGGAGTCCGACACTAAGTCGGATGGTGGTTCGAGCATCAACTCGGACTCCACCTTGGCAAGCTTCCTCCTCCCCCGCGAGATCTTCATGGCTTCAACGCCACCTTCCGAGGTGCGCCGACTGCAAGAGGAGCAGCATGAGGAGGCGCGCCGAATACAACAACAAGAGGAGGCCAACCGACAAGCTCGCAATGACGGGCTTCGACAAGCTGGGCGAGCCGCCCAGCAGCAGATCCTCCAAACCAAAGTCGGCGACCACGATGTCTCCGTCACGCCACAACAGAACGTCGTGGCCGCCGCAACTCTGCTGGACACGCTCCAGTTTGGGCCGGACCATCAGGCCACACCAACCATCGCCAAGATCAAGGCGATGATTACTGCTGCCGCCTGCCAGCAGCAAGAACAGTCAGGCAACACTCACATACCGACCCGTCGAACGGGCTCTCCGGCGGCGGAGTCATCTGCATCAGCACGACGACGGGCAGCCGGCTCCACCCGGCAGCATGAAGAATCCCGCCAAACAACACTCGGCAATACCAACTACGACAACCGGCGGCGTCACCAATACGACCGCCGACCCAATCAAGACCTCCGATTGCGGTTACAACGCGATCTTCGCCACACCCTAAGGGCCCGGCGCGAAGAACGCGAAGAAGACGAACGCCGCCGGCTGGAGGATGAACACGAGCGCTTCGGTCTCCATTACGAGCGGCTACACCGCCAAAACCGAAGCCCAAGTCCTCACGATAATGAAGGCATTCCAGCCTTTACTCGGGAGTTACAGGACGTCGATGGCCAGTCGGCTTTAAGCCTACCGGAATTGAAAAGTACGACGGCAAGACCAACCCAGAGTCCTGGCTCACCGTTTACGTCCTAGCAGTTCAAGCTGCTGGGGGCGACAGCAGAGCCATGGCTAACTACCTCCCAGTCGCGTTATCCGACTCGGCGAGGACATGGCTGACAGGCCTCCCAAGGCGGTCGATCGGTTCCTGGGGACAACTCAGGGAGCGGTTCATCGCTAACTTCCAGGGGACCTACGAGAGACCGGCTTCCGAGCACGACCTCTACCAACTGCATCAGAAAAAGAACGAGTCTCTACGGGAATTCATCAAAAGGTTTTCCGAGAAGCGCAATCAAATCCCAAGCATCAAAGACGAGGTCGTCATCGCCGCCTTCCGCAAGGGAGTAAAAGACGCCCCGCTCATCGCGAAGTTCACTCGGAAGCCACCATCCACCGTCCGGACTCTCTTCGACATGGCCAACAAATACGCCGACTCAGCTGAAGCCGTCGCAGAGGCCTTCGACGAGAAGAAGGAGCCCCGACAAAAAGACAACAGGGCAAAAGCCGACAACGAGCCGCCTCAGAACAAGCCTGGCAGCCGCAAGCGGAAGTCAGACAACGAGGTGGCTAACATGGAGCGCAGTCGGTCGCGGCCCCAGCGGAACAACGACTACCAGAAAGTCATGAGCGGGCCTTGCCCCTTTCACCCCAAGGGCCGGCACGCGGCCAAAGACTGCCACATGCTCAAGAAGTTTGCCTCCGAGCAGGCTTCATCATCTGGCGCCGACAAGGACAAGGACAAGCCAGACTCGGGTCCGGCTGATGACTTCCAGGACCCCCAAGCCGAACTCAACCACATCTTCGGGGGGCCACTCACGTACGAATCCAAGCGCAAGCAGAAGCTATCAGCGCGGGATATTAACGCGGTCTCCACAACAGATACCCCCCAATACCTGCGCTGGTCAGAAATGGCTATCACCTTCAACCGCGCGGATCACCCAGATCGGGTTTCCCACCCGGGACGATACCCACTCGTCCTAGATCCGGTTGTCAAAAATATTAGGCTGAAGAAAACCCTCATCGACGGAGGCAGTGCGCTCAACATCCTGTTCGCCAAGACTTTGGACGAGATGAGAATTCCTCGTTCAGAACTACAGCCGAGCACCGCGCCCTTCCATGGGATAATCCTCGGCTTGTCATCAACCCCACTCGGGCAGATAACCTTGCCGGTGACCTTCGGCACGCGGGACAACTTCCGCACAGAAAACATCTCCTTCGAGGTCGCCGACTTCGAGACCGCGTATCACGCGATACTCGGACCACCGGCCCTCGCCAAATTCATGGCGATACCGCACTACACATACATGGTGCTGAAGATGCCCGGGCCAGCAGGAGTCCTCTCCCTCCGCAGCGACGCTAAGCAAGCCTTCACCTGCGACAAGGAGAGCTGCGAGCTGGCTCAAACACAAGAAGCGGCAGTCGGGCGCGACAGCATCCGGCAAGCCGCTACATCTGAAGTCGATCAAGATCCAGTTCCGGCGAAAAAAGCAGCGAAGTCGGGAATTTCAGCGGACTCTGACACGAAGAAGATCCCCCTGGACCCTTCCGACCCCTCCAAGACTGCCTTAGTCGGGACCGGACTCGACCCCAAATAGGAAGACGCGCTCGTCACCTTCCTCCAAGCCAACAAAGATATCTTCGCGTGGAAACCGTCCGACATGCCGGGCGTACCAAGGGAGGTGATCGAGCATGCCCTACATGTAAAGCCAGACGCCAAGCCGGTCAAACAACGGCTGCGGCGCTTCGCTCAAGACCGCAAGGATGCTATCCGGGAGGAAATCACCAAGCTCCTCGCAGCTGGCTTCATCAAGGAAGTCTACCACCCGGACTGGCTGGCCAACCCAGTCCTGGTCCGGAAGAAAAACGGTAAATGGCGCATGTGCGTCGACTACACCGACCTCAACAAAGCGTGCCCCAAGGACCCATTTGGTCTTCCCAGGATAGATCAGGTGGTTGACTCCACGGCGGGGTGCGACCTACTCAGTTTTCTCGACTGTTATTCGGGATATCATCAAATTAGCTTGAGGGAACAAGACTGTTTAAAAACATCTTTCATCACGCCGTTTGGAGCGTATTGCTATATCACAATGCCGTTCGGTCTGAAAAACGCAGGCGCAACCTACCAAAGGGCTATTCAGCGGTGTCTGCACACTCAGATCGGGCGCAACGTGGAAGCCTACGTCGACGATGTGGTGATCAAGTCTAAATCCAGACAAGACCTCATTGCCGACTTGGAAGAAACCTTCCAAAACCTTCGAAGATTCAAGACGAAGTTGAACCCGGACAAGTGCACCTTCGGGGTGCCGTCTGGGAAGTTACTCGGCTTCATCGTCTCGCACCGCGGCATCGAGGCTAACCCGGAGAAAGTCAACGCCATCAAGAACATGGCGCCCCCGACCAACCTCAAAGACATCCAGAAGCTGACAGGCTGCATGGCGGCACTCAGTCGGTTTATCTCCCGACTGGGCGAACGGGGCATGCCCTTCTTCAAGCTCCTCAAAAAGGCGGACACCTTTCAGTGGACCCCGGAAGCCCAGCAAGCCTTCGAAGACTTCAAAGAATTCCTCACATCACCCCCCGTGCTTGCGTCACCCCTGCCCCAGGAACCACTAATGCATTATCTGGCGGCAACAACACAGGTAGTCAGCACGGTGCTGGTAGTGGAGCGATCCGAACAGGGTCATCTTCAAAAAATACAACGGCCAATCTATTTTGTCAGCGAGGTCCTTGCCGACTCCAAAACAAGATACCCGCAGGTCCAGAAGCTGCTATACGGCCTACTCATCACAGTCCGAAAGCTGGTGCACTACTTTCAAGCACATCAAGTCACGGTGGTCACAGCGTTTCCACTCGGGGATGTCCTTCATAATCGCGAGGCCACCGGCCGGATCGCTAAATGGGCACTCGAGCTGATGGCGTTTGACATCACCTTTCAGCCACGGACAGCTATCAACTCTCAAGCTCTAGCCGACTTCGTGGCCGAGTGGACAGAAGTTCAACTCCCAACACCAACAACAAAGCTAGAGTACTGGACAATGTACTTCGACGGTTCCTTACGGATCGGCGGTGCCGGGGCTGGTGTCATACTGACATCCCCCACTGGCGAAAAGTTGAAGTACGTACTACAAATCCACTTCCCGGCTTCCCACAATGTCGCCGAGTACGAGGCTCTTGTTCACGGGCTCCGCATCGCCATATCACTCGGCATACGTCGACTGGTTGTGCGCGGAGACTCCCAACTCGTGGTCAACCAAGTCATGAAAGACTGGACCTGGCTCGACGACACAATGGCGGCATACTGTCAGGAGGTCCGCAAGTTGGAAAACAAGTTCGACGGGCTGGAAATCACACACGTCCTGCGTCAATACAACGACGCGGCCGATGAGCTGGCAAACATGGGATCCAAGCGAGAAGCGGTTCCGACTGGAATCTTCGTCGAGCAACTTATGGAGCCATCAGTCAAGAAGAAACCGGCACAAGAGCAGTCGGGAGGCGAGCCTACTCCGACCACCGACGAAGTGCTGCACATATGTCAAGACTGGAGGGGTCCTGTTCTCAAATTCCTCCTGGACGACGAACTCCCAGAAGATCGCAATCAAGCCGAGCAAATCAAGCGTCGAAGCAAAAGCTTCCTGCTAGTCGGAGAAGACCTGTACCGAAGGAGCGCATCCGGTGTCCTCATGCGCTGTGTCACCACCGAGGAAGGCAAGCAGATCCTGCATTCAATCCACTCGGGCATATGTGGCAACCACGCTGCATCCAGGACGTTAGTCGGAAAAGCTTACCGGCAGGGATTCTTCTGGCCTACCGCAGTCACAGACGCCAAAGATATCGTTCGCAAGTGCGAGGGTTGCCAGTTCTTCGCAAGACAGACAAATCTTCCCGCCCAGGAACTCCAGACTATCCCTATCTCTTGGCCATTCGCAGTATGGGGGCTCGACATGGTCGGGCCATTCAAGAAAGCGCCAGGAGGGTTCACACATTTATTCGTCGCAGTGGATAAATTCACCAAGTGGATTGAGGCTAAACCTGTCGCAACAATCACAGCGGCACGAGCAAAGGACTTCATCTTGAGTATACTATACCGGTTTGGGGTCCCTAACCGCATCATAACCGACAACGGCACTCAGTTCGCGGCAGGCCTATTCCAAGATTTCTACGACGACTTCGGCATCAAGATCTGCTATGCGTCTGTGGCACACCCGCGGAGCAACGGGCAGGTTGAGCGAGCCAACGGCATGGTCTTACAAGGCATCAAGGCCAGGATATACGACCGACTACAACCATATGCGGGTCGGTGGGTACAAGAACTACCATCCGTTCTCTGGTCTCTCAGAACCACGGTTAGTCGGGCAACAGGGCAATCCCCTTTCTTCCTGGTCTACGGTACTAAGGCCATGCTACCGACCGAGATACAGTTCGGCTCTCCGCGAGTCCGGGCTTACTCCGAAGACAATTACAACAGCACCCGACTGATCGAATTAGATCAGCTGGAAGAAGCAAGAGACGCCGCAACAATCCAGTCGGCAAGGTATCTTCAAGGCCTACGTCGCTACCACAATCGCAATGTCCGTGGCCGCGCCTTTTTGGTCGGGGATCTCGTTCTAAGGAAGATACAAACCACCAAGGACAGGCATAAACTATCCCCCATCTGGGAAGGGCCGTTCATTATAGCCGAGGTCACGCGGCCAGGCGCCTACCGACTGAAGACCAAAGACGGCGTCCTCATCACCAACTCATGGAATATAGAACAGCTACGTCCTTTCTATACCTGAGTTTTACTTTTTCCATGTGTACAGTTTTTCCTGACTCACTACGCCGCTTGTTCCAATCGAGTAGTGAGTCGGGGGCTGCATGTATATATGTGTTCTGTCAATAACATACAAGCTTATCTCACCTCGGTTATGAAGCCTTGCCACGACTGATGCGTTCGCCCGAGTATAGCATCTTCCTCCGAACGATTTTTATCAAGTTCTATCGAACTAGCTCGGTGCATGCTACATGGTCGGGTAAAGCTAATGACAACCAAATAATAAGTTTGGCGGCACGACACATATATTCACACATGATCGTATATGAAAGCATATGTATACACCGACTACAAAATATATTGCCTTTACAGACCCAGGTCTCGGGTAATCGCTTCAGCAGTCGGCTTCGCCTGTGAGATCAGCTCCAGCGCTTCCTCGGGCGTCGTCTCCTCGGAAAATCCCTCCCCGATGGCCTCAATGTCCGCCCTCGGGTAGATGGACTTGGTCATCGCTAGGGTCTGGGCCACGCCGGCGGCAACCCGCTCGTCTGAGTACCTTTTCAGGGCACTTGGCGCGTCCTCGAGACGCCCCATTATTTGAGGAACTCTGCTACAGCTGGTCCCCACTGAGCGGGGATCCACAAGGTCAAGGAGCCCCTTCACGGACCCGACGAGGGCCTCCCGTGACTCCCTGATTGACCTTATCTCCTCCGTGTAGAACCGGTACTGGGCCTGGACGTTGGCTCTCATGCCTGCCCAGATCGGCCGGCAAGTAAGCTTGTCAGGTTCGGCTACACACAGGGTGACTAATGTATTGGCTGAGATCGCAGTCGGGTTGAGGACTTACTTTCGTAGTCGGCCTCCCACCCGGCCACGGTCTTCTCCAGTTCGGCCTTCTCCTTACCAAGCTCGACGACGGCCTTCTCCAACTCGGACTTCTCCCGGTCAAGCTCGGTGTTGGCCTTTGTCAGGTCGGCCTTGACCCTTTCAAGCTCGGCCTTGGCTTCTTCGGCCTCCTTCAGCTGCGACTCCCTCTTCCGCTTCGAGGTCTGCACCACAGATTAGCCAAGAGCTCAATCACGCAGTCATGACACCACCAAAGCAGTCGGATCGACGTAGCTGGATGATTACACCAACGGTCCAGTCGGGGAGATATGCTCGAGGATTTTACCTCTGATCTTCTCGGCTAGGGCCCATGTCTCAGCCCTGAGCTGATCAGCGCCGCTCTTCAGCCAGGCCTCCCTCCTCGTGTGACGCGCCTCCATCTCGGCCTTCAATGCCCGGAGCTGTTGTAATTCCGCGAGGTGGGGAGCCATCTCGACCAGGATCTCTGTCATCGCCTCGTTGCGGTCGACGAGCTTCTGCTCAGGACAAGGAACAAACCGACGACAGAGTCAAACATCAAGACAAGAAGATTGCTGGAGCTTCACTACAAGAATCATACCGTGACCCCTTGGGACCCGTTGATGGCGGCACGAAGCAGGCTCTCGCGCTCTCTCCTTGCGACGACTTCATCGAGCCTGAAGCTTTTCATAGTGCCGTCGCGAGTGGTCCACGAGAAGGTCCGGGGCATCACACGTGGGGGAGCTTCGATCCGAGGCAAATGTGGGATCTCCGGTGGCGGCGGCAACGGCGACGATGGCGATGACGATAACCACGATGGCGACGGGGTCCTGGCCTCGGCACCGCCTTCCCCTACAACATTGGGGACCGGCTCGGGGGATCCGTCCCCCGCTTCCGCGACGTATGGTGCCTCGGGGGCTGGGGCCTCAGTTTCAACAGCCACCTCTCGGTCGAGTGGCGGTAGTGGCCCTGTAGTCGGAGCCACCTCGGTTTCAGCGACCGGGCTGGCCGCCGGCTCAGCAGGTGTGTTCGCTGCTGCTGACTCGGCTGGGGCGGACTCATCAAGCAGAGCAGATGGGTCGACCTTTTTGAGGTCGATATCGGCCCGCTTCCTGCACAACGAAGCAAGACATCAGGACTGTATTTTAACATACAACGACTACAGAATGCTCGGAGTAGCGCACCTCTTGGAAAACTTCAGCTTCCTGCTAGCGTGCCCGCTCCCCGGCGAAGCGCTAGCATCGGCACTCGCCCCGGTCGGTGTCGTCGACGGCAGAGGCATATCGGCCTGAGTCGGCCTCGACTCTGGTACGGTTGGATCGGGTTCCTTCACCACAATCGGCCTCTGCTCTGGTTGGCCCCTTGGCGGCGCTGTTGCTGAGTACGACAACGTCGAGCCCAAGCCAGCTGCTCTCAGCCTGGGACTCGACCGCGTGGGCGTTGTGGCAGCGGTGTCCTTTATCTTCAAGCTACCGCTCACGGCACGCGTTGTCATGGCCCCCTCGCCCCGATATAAAATTGGCTTCTTCCCCGCTCTCTTGGAGTCGGGTTGGGCATCAGAGGGACTCCTTGGCCTCTTCCTCGACGCGACCGCAGACAATGGACGAGAATCTTCATCAAATTCCTCATGCCACTACAATCAAGTCGACAAGATACCATCACGCAAAGTTGAACAATCATCGTTCCACAGGCGTTCACCACAGAAGAAAGTAGAAGGTTACCTTGGTCCGTGGTCGGATGAAGCTATAGGCAGCAACTCGGCGGTTATCATCTTCGGTGGCAACGACCCCTTCAGAGAAGTAGCCAAACAAGGTATCGGTTACTGCCCCCTTGTCCGCTGTCTCGTTGCTCACCCGGTCGGGATCGTGTTTACCTCTGAAGGCCCAGCCGAAAGCGCTTCTCAGCTTCAGTGGCTGGACGCGCCTCGTCAGGAAACGACGAGCCACCCAGGGCCCTGTCAAGCCGGCCCTCTTGAGGTCATCTATCTTCGTCAGCAATATGTGTGCCTGGCCCAGTTCTTCAAAGGTTGGCTCCGAAGACCAGCTTGGCAACACCGCCGGCGGCATACCAGTAAACGGGCGCAAGGAAGGAGCTAGATCGGCACAGTAAAACCACTCCTTGTGCCAGCCCTTCAGAGAAGATTTCAAAGGCAAATCGATATATGTTTTTTTCCCATCACTCCTTAGTTGAAGACCAGCCCCCCCAATCACACTGATGTTACTCTTGGAAGGCTGGGGCTTGACATGGAACAAGTGTCGGAAGAGGATGAAATGGGGCTCAACACCCAGAAAGCACTCGCAAAGAGTAACGAATATGGAGATCTGAAGGATCGAGTTGGGATTTAAATGCACCAACTCCCAGCCCGTAGAAATCAAGGATGCGGCGGAAGAAATCAGACGACGGAAGACACAAGCCGATCAAAGAAAGAGGCGAAAACTACCGTTTCACCAGGCCGGGGGTTGGGGCTCGACTCATCCCTCGCCGACCGCCACGGATCACTTCTTGGCTGGGCAACTTCAGCTCGCTCTCCAACCGTCTCAGCTTCACCGAGCCGCAATCCGAGATCGGCCAAGAACTCCCTGGCGCACCCGCAGGATTCGTCGCCTTCGGCATGACTGGAGGTGTTGAGATTTGGGGGAAAGCAAATCGGGGGCTTGGAATAAACGAAGAGGATTGAAATCGCCCGAGTCCGGGTGGGGAACGGCTGCTGCTAACCCTAGCCGGGCGGGAGGCGAAAAGCTAGGCGCGAAGGTGGAAGATGAAGAGATTGGTTGCTTTGGGGAAGACGATGGAATCTTTTTCTCTCTCCCCATCCTTTTATAGCCTGAACCGACTAGATGGGCCCAGGCTTGCACAGTTGGTATTGGGCCGACAAGACATGAGTTCCTACAGTAGCATGCTCCATGTGGGCCGCCCGCAGGCTGAGTTGAAATTATAGCGCTGGTGCTACCCACAGGAATCGATGAGGTAAACAGATATGCTTCATGAAAGCCTCACTGCTAAACATATACGTTTGGGTATCTGTTTTATCCGCCAGGTCTCGAGGATATATCCTTACAAGGATCACAAGCTGGTCTTCATTAAAATTGGGGATGCAGGTATCTTTCTCGGGAACACCTGACCACGTAATGGATTTATTTTCATAAAGTGGTACTCGGCCTACATGCATGGCCATCAGTTGCCATGAGCAACATTATTCCAGCCGACATGACGCTGAAGAGTCTAACTTTCGAGTAGTGCACTACTCGGGAGAGACTATAAATATCTATTCCCGCTGACATGATGCGGAAGAGTCTAGCTTTTGAGTGGGACGCCACTCGGAAAAGACTATAAACTCATATTCCGACTGACATAAAGTCGAAGAGTCCTATATACGAGTAGTCTCCTACTCGGCAAGACTATAAATTATATTCCGGTTGACATGATACCGAAGAGTCATATACCAGTAGTAATCTACTCGGAAAGACTTCCAGGTTAAAGATCTTTGACTTTATGTTTAATTGTCTTCACAATTAAGCACAAAGTCGGGGGCTACACCTAATAGGTGCGCCTATTCGGCGCACACTATTCATATATTTACATGAAGCCCTTCATAGCCTCGCTGCCAGCTGACATGAAGCAGGACTCGGGAAGACTTACTCGGACAAAGAGTACTCGGGAGCATCGCACTCGGGTAACCTTCACCGTGGAGGAAGAGCACTCGGCATCAGCTGTGACTCAACTATGAAGGTCTCAGGGGCTACTGTGGGAGCCATGGGCCCCGGGTACCTCACTACAAGCACATGGGCCACTCGATAGAGGATGGGCCAGATCATGTAATTAGAGATAAGATAGCACCGGCAGGCTGTGCCTTGTACAATAAGGAAACGTAGCCTTAGTCGGATAGGATTCTATCTCTAATAAGGAAATCCCTTGGTCGTATCCGACTGGGATCCTTACCATGTACCCCTGTCCCCTAGTATATAAAGGGAGGCAGGGCGCCCCATGAGGACACACCCAGATCATTGATCACAAATCCACCTCAGAGGAATAACACCTCAACTGGACGTAGGGTATTACCTCACATTGAGGGCCTGAACCAGTATAATTCCCTCGTGTTCCTCTGCAATCCACCGAATTCTAGGTCGCCGAGTACCCCCATAGTATTATTGCCGGTGCAAAGCATCGACACGTAGATAGGCAAATAATAAGCAATGAATAAAATCAATATCGGCTTTATCCAGCTCTCCGAAAAGACGAAACCTAATCACTACCGATGATCATATTGTTAAAACTAACCTTGATAAATCGGACCGAACCGAGACAGTATAAGGTTAAAGTTAACAACACTAAACCGATAGAGACTAGATTAATAGTGCTATCGTTGTAGATCGGCTTGATATAATATAGAGATAACTTATCGGCTAACACTCTGATAAGACACTTGCATGAAAATCTATCGACTTAGCAGGAGCAACTTATCATCGGCAGTCTAGTAGGTCGAACCTAACCGATGCAGCATGAGACTAATATGATAAATTATACCCAGTAGGCTGATAGATCTATGCAAGAGTGATGGATAAATCTAATCGGACTAAGAGATCAATCTTAACTGATGTAGCCTTAGACAAAGTAGATATACCGGGGTAAGCCGACGACCGTAGAGACTAGTTGGAATATCGGACCGAACCGAGGAAGTCCCAACCAAGCCGATATGATCGCCGGGGTGACGAGACTTACCCTCCCGCTCAAGTACTCGAGCTTGTCCGCAGGTGCAGCCGACTGAATCTCTGTCCACTTGGCTATGAAGTCGGCGAGTACTTGAGACTTGACTGTTGTCCCTGGTTGGAAGGTGATGTCAAACACCATCAACTCGTGTGCCAATTTAGCGATTTTGCCAGTGGCTTCGCGATTGTGTACAACATATTTGAGTGGGACCGACATGACGACTGTAACCGGGTGCGATTGAAAATAGTGCACCAACTTCTGACAATGATGAGTAGGCCATACAACAATTTATGGACTTGGGGATAGCACATCTTAGAATCTCCAAGGGCTTCGCTCACAAAGTAAACTGACCGTTGAACCTTCTGGATATGACCTACCTCTACACGCTCCACAACCAATACTGTACTGACCACATGTGTTGTCACCGCGAGGTAAAGCAAAAGTGGTTCCTAGAGCATAGGTGATGCCAGCACGGGTGGTGTGGTGAGAAACTTCTTGAAGTCTTCGAAGGCTTGTTGGGTTTCGGCCGTCCATTGAAAATTGTCAATTTTCTTTAGGTGCTTGAAAAAGGGCATGCCCCGTTCTCCCTGTCAAGAAATGAATCGGCTGAGTGCCGCCATGCAACCGGTCAGCTTCTGTACATCCTTCTGGCAAGTCAGGGGAGCCATGGTCATGATTGTGTTGATCTTCTCTAGGTTCGCCACTATGCCGTGATGTGATACAATGAAGCCAAGTAGTTTTCCAGAAGGTACTCCAAAGGCGTACTTTTTCGGGTTCAGCTTCATCTTCAATTGTCGAAGGCTTTGGAAGGTTTCCTCTAAGTCAGCAATGAGGTCGCCTTTGAACTTGGTATTAATCACCACATCATCGACATATGCTTCCATGTTGTGCACGAGTTGAGTATGAAGACATCGCTAAATAGCATACTGATATGTTGCACCAGCATTCTTTAACCCAAATGGCATAGTGATATAGCAGTATGCCCCGAACGACATGATGAAAGAAGTCTTCAAGCAATCCTCCTCCTTAAGACTGATTTGATGGTATTCCGAGTAGTAGTCGAGAAAGCTAAATAGTTCGCATCTCGCGGTAGAATCAACCACCTGATCTATCTTGGGAAGACCAAATGGATCCTTGGGACACGCCTCGTTTAAGTTAGTGTAGTCGACGCACATGCGCCATTTACTGTTCTTCTTCCAGACCAAGACTAGGTTTGTCCGCCAATCCGGGTGGTAAACCTCCTTAATGAACCCAGCTGCCAGGAGCTTGGTTATCTCCTCGCGGATAGCATCTTTGCGGTCTTGTGCGAATCATCGTAGTCGCGGTTTGATAGGTTTGGCGTCTGGCTTGACGTTAAAGGAATACTCGATCACCTCCCTTGGTACACCAGGCATGTTGGAAGGCTTCCAAGCAAATATATCCCTGTTCGCTTGGACGAAGGTGATGAGCTCTTCATCCTATTTCAGGTCGAGTCCGGTCCTGACAAGCACTGTCTTGGTGCGGTCGAAAGGGTCTAGGGAGATCTTTTTTGTTTCTGACTCCACTGAAATTTCCAACTTGACTGCCTTCTTTGTTGGGACTTCCTCGTGCTCTTCAGAAGTTGTTGCCGCTAATCGGATATTGCTTCGTCCAAATGCTGCTTCTTGAGATTGTGCCAATTTGCAGCTCTCGTTATCGTAGGTAAAGGCTTGCTTGATGTCGCTACGTAAAGAGAGTACTCCCGTCGATTCTAGCATCTTGAGAATCATTTAAGTGTAATGGGGAACTGCCATGAATTTGGCGAGTACTGGCCGCCTGAGTATGGCATGGTAGGCTATCTCTAAATCGGTGACCACGAAATAGATGTTTTCCGTGCGAAAGTTATCCCGGGTGCAAAGATGACTGGCAAAGTGATTTGACCGAGTGGCGTTGAAGACGGGCCGGGGATTACCCTGTGGAAAGAAGTAGTACTCGACCGGAACTCGGATTGAGGTATCTTCATCTCGTCGAGTGTCTTGGTGAAAAGGATGTTGAGAGTGCTCTCGCCATCAATTAGAACCTTCTTCAGCTTGATGTTCTTGATGACTGGATCCAGGACAAGTGGATAATGCCCCGGATGTGCCACTCGGTCAGGATGATCCGTGCGGTCAAACATGACAGCAACTTCAGACCACTGCAAGTATTGGGAGGCGTCGGGTAAAACGGCATTGACCTCCGCGCAATCAGTTTTTGCTTATGCTTGGACTCGTACGCCGACGGCCCTCTAAAAATATGATTGAGCTCAGCGTGGGGGTCTTGATACTCTCCTACTAGGCCCGAGTCCGGCTTGTCTTTGTCTTTAGCTTCGCCGGATGATGATGTTTGCTCGGTGACGAACTTCTTGAGCATGAAACAATTCTTGGCCGCGTGCTTCCCTTTGGGGTGGAAAGGACATGGTCCGTTCATGACTTTCTGGTAGTCGTCCATCTTGGGAGCTCATGGACGATTGCGGTCCATGGTAGCTGCGATGTCCTCCGACTTGCGCTTGCAGTCCCTGGGCTTGGATGGGGCCATGTCGTCGGCTTCGCGTTTGTCCTTCTGACGGGGCCTGTCTTCGAGTGCCTCAGCAACAGCGTTGGCTGAGGCGGTGTATTTATTGGCCATCTCAAAGAGAGCCTTGACAGAGCCAGCTGGCTTCCGACTGAACTTGGCGATTAACGGTATGTCTCTAACTCCCTTGCGAAAAGCCGCTATCACCATCTCGTCTTTGTTCTTGGGTATGTGTTCCTCTTCTCGGAAATGCGCTTGATGAAGTCCTAGAGTGACTCGTTCTTCCTCTGGTGACATTGGTATAAGTCATTCTCGGATCCCAGCTGCAGGTAGGTGCCTTGAAAGTTGGCTATGAAACGCTCTTGGAGTTCCCCCTAGAAATCAATAGACCCTCTAGGAAGCCCCGTTAGCCATGTCCGAGCCGAGTCGGCGAGGGTAGCCGGAAGATAGTTGGCCATGGCCTTGTGGTCTCCTCCAGCTGCTCCAATTGCCAAGGTGTACACTGCCAACCAGGATTCGGGGTCGGTCTTGCTATCGTATTTGTCAATCCCAGTTGGCTTGAAGCCTGATGGCCAGTCGGCTTGGCGTAGCTCGCGTGTGAAAGTTAGGACTCCTTCGTCCGAGTAGGGTGAGTGACGTGGGCTCTGGCCCCGACTGCGACGATGGAACCGCTCATGGTGGAGTCCGAACCGGTCATGTTCATCTTCCAGTCGGTGATGTTCGTTCTCAGCACGTTCGTGACGGCGAGAGTTGATGTCGTGGCAAAGATCACGGCGTAGTCGTTCTCGGGCGTAGCGGTTGTCATGGTGTCGATGTTTTGTATCGGCAATAATTATATAAGGCTACTCGGGAGATGGAAACTTGATGGATTGCAAAGGAACACGAGACGATTTATCCTGGTTCAGGCCCTCGAGGTGAGGTAATACCCTACTTCCAGCTGTTGTGTATTCCCTTTGAGGTTATCTCTGGTGAGAATATGGTGTACCCTCGGGTTTCTCAATATGAGTTGGCTCTCTGTTGAGCTCCTGCCCTCAGGGGCGCCCTGCCTCCCCTTATATACTGGGGGACAGGGTTACAGGTAGGAATCCTAGTCGACTACGACCAAGAGATTTCCCTCTAGAGATACAACATGCCCGACTAGGACTATGATTTCCTTGTCGTATAGGATAAAGTATGCCATGCCCTATTGCATCCCTAATTACAAGGTTAGGCCCATCCTTTGTCCAAGTGGCCCAATTACTTCTCATGAGGTACCCGGGGCCCATGGCATCCACACATGGCATCCATCATTGTGGTATCGCCGACGATCCTCACTGTGTTCTTGTAACCCGCACAGAGACCCCGAGAACTATCGGTTGTAGCCCGTTGTTTGGCGTCTGGCCGCGGTCGATGAAGTTGCAGCGTCAGGAGTAGTATGTCCCGAGTTGATTAGGGTATCTCCCGTTTCCTGGCGCTGTTGTACTGCTGCAGCAGTTATCATCGCCTTGATTTTTGCAATAGTCGGCGTTGCCTGGTGGTTAGGTCCTAGCGGCATGGTATCCAGTAGTGTTGCAGCAGCCACGACATTTTGTTGTGGGGTAATGAAGATGTTGTGGTCGCCTACTCTGGTCTGGAGGGGGATTTATTGTTGTGCTTGCCGCCTGGTTTTGGGTAGCTCACGATTGCACGCCTCCCGTTCGGCCTGTTGATGTTGGTCTTCTTGTTCTTTTTCTTTGCGCAGTCGGCGTGAAAGTGCATCTTAACCCCTAAGTGGGTTTTGGTGGATTAATGACAAAGCGGTTAAGGGACTAATGCGTTTATCGAGAATTGTGCAGAGAATTAGTCCCAGGTTGCTTAGGGTGGTGCATGGAGACCCCCACAAAGACATGACGCAAAACGGCGAAGCGACTCGGAGTTTATTTTAAATTCTTTTGAATTTTCTTTTGAGTCGAGGAAAAACCGTACTATCAAGAGGGGTTGCAGGCAGTGTTCCAAGACCACTCAAGTGCTTAAGATCCAAATAGCTGAGAGTCAAACACTTTGGCACAACACATACACTTGAGATGGGCTTTTTCCAGTGTTAGGGTCGGAGGCTCCGACCAGCCAACTCAGCCAGAGACTAAGTGTTGGCCAGAGGTTCCTACCCCTGGGGTTGGAACCTCCTGGCCAAAATCTGTGAGTAACGGCTAAGTGACGTAAGCCATGTCCTATAAAGCCCAAACTCTGATTCTAGCCGTTGTTGAGGATTCCACTTCATTCCAACTGTTCCCTAGCCTCTCCTAAGGTTCTTTGAGCTCTCCCAACTAGTTCTAGTGCATCCTTGGTGATTTTTGTGAAGATCTAGTGGGAAATTGAGTGAATTTTGTTGAGAGAAGGTTAGGAGGATCTTGTGCACTTGAGGAGGACGCGGATTGGCTACTTGGGGCTTATTTCTCTTGGAGGGAAACCTCCTAGACGGTTAGGCGTCTCCCGCAAGCTTCCTCTTGTTGTGGATTGTCCTAGGAAAGTTTGTGAAGGTTAACCTCGCCTCCGCAAGGAAAAGAGGTAAATTCTAGTGGATGCCAAGTTTGATCTGTGTGGTCACTTGGTGAGGCAAGGGGTTGAAAACGACCCAGCTCTTTGGAGCTCCTCAACGGAGACGTAGGATCTTTGTGGTCCAAACTTTGGAAGAAAATCTTTGTCTCCGTTGTGTTTTCTTGTTATTGCCTCATTTTGTATCTTACCTTGCTAGCATTTATCTCTTATATTATTACTTACATCACACTTAGTCTGTATCAAAATTATACATTATTGAAGTGTCTTGGTAGAGTCAGAACTCCAGGGTCGGAACCTCCGGCGTTCTTGGCCGGAACCTTCGACCAGCACTCTCGGCCAGACCGAGAGAGCCGGTCGGAACCTCCTACCATTTTGGTCGGAGGTTCCTACTAGAATTTTACCGTTGCATTTTGAAGAATTTTTCAGAAACGCCTATTCACCCCCCCTCTAGGCGACATCAACGGGCTTTCACGGCGAACCTCTTCCTCTTGTTGATCACGTAGTCGGCATGCTTCTTGGCTTGGGGTAGCCCCTTTTGATGCCATGAAGACTTCATGTGGAGGTGAGAAGTTTCCCGAGCTGCCCTCCGGCTGGGAGTCGGAGTCTGTGTATTGTAGTGGCGTGATGATGACTCTAACCTCCTTGGACCCGATCCCGAGCGGCTCAGGGCCATATCCGAGTTGAATTCCAGAGGATTAGAGATGTCGTGTCATATTGGAGTTGAAGACGGCTGCGGTGTTTGCAAGTCCGAGTAGGGGATTGATGATCTCGTCGAACAGTAGGAAAGAGAGTTGCCCCAGGACTCGTGGATCTTAGATGTCGCCAAAGCAGGTTGTTGAAGATTGCCGCAGTGTTGATGAGGCCAACTAGCGTGAAGTTGGTTTGATCCCTGGCCAATCTGATTGAAACCAAGTCGGACAGGTGAGGTTGCCGAAGTCATCGGTGATGAAGTCAAGGCTCCCAAAGCTGATGGCTTGTCCAAGAGGGATGGCGATGCCGGTGACTCTAGTGGTTGAATCCATTGGGGTTGATGACGATGATCTTGATGAGGCAACTGTCGATGTTTTGTATCAGAATATTGAATATGGGGTTACTTATCGGATCTAAATTCAATGGACTTCGAAAGACAAGACAATTTTATTGGTTCAGACCCTCGGGGTGAGGTAATACCCTACTTCTAGTTGTGGTGTATTGCTTTGGCTGTATGGATTGATCTGCCCCGGGGGCTCCTTACCTCTCCTTATATACCGAAGAGATAAGGTTACAAAGTAGGAAACTCAGTCGAATACGACCAAGGGTATTCATTATCAGTACATAGAGAATCCGGCTAGGATTATATCCCTTCCCTTGTCGTGTAAAGTTACATGAAGCCGAGTACTACTCTATCCCTAATCGTATGGGTCGGCCCACCCTCTGTCCGAGTGGCCGTAATTGCTTTCCTTAAGGTACCTGGGGCCCGTGGCCTCCACATCGATCACGTTTGCTTTTGGAAGAGCGGCCTTATGTCACTAACGAGCCTGGGGGCGAGCCTAGTGGCGAGCCTTGTGGTGAGTCTGTCGAGCCATGAGTCCGCGCCCACCAATCCTGTCCCAGAGAGCTCCTCGCTGACGAACTTGGGCATGGGCTTGGCCTTGTCGTGGGGACTTTCGCGGATCTAGAATTTGACGAGCCGGTTCCACGCGACGGCGACCTTGTGGGCACTGGCCACCCAAGGCATGAGTGAACAGTCGCCGAACCAAATCGTCAAGATCCGGCTCCAGAAGACGGCAACTGCGACATGGGCCCTGGACGACGCGGATCCCTGCATGATGCGTTTCACCGACTCGATGAGAACCGCCACACCAAGGAGGAGGCGCACGAGCACCTCCTTGAACTTCTCGACGGCAGCGGCGGTGGCGTTCATCATCTTCTTCAAAGGCCCCTCCTCCTTGGTCTGCTCGGTAATGGCGGCAGCGTCCTTCACCTCGTCCCCGTCGCCTGCGCCTGTACCTATGCCGGTGAGGCCCTTCACCACGTCCCCGTCACGAGAGGGCAGCGACGAGGCGCCCTTGCCCCTGATGCTGGCAAAAGCCGCAAGCTTCAACCGCTGCAATGCGGTCGCTACGCCCTAGGCACCGTCGCCGGTAAAAGGTCCATGCTTGAATCCCGTGCTGCTGTCGGCGAAAGGCAGCACCTTGGTCTTGGTGCCAGTGGTAGCGCCACCCCATTGTAGCCTGCGGAGGGAGAGGACGCCTGCTGGGCGACGATGCGAGACCGGTGCGGCTTGCCGAGTCCATATGTCGCCGCGCTTGAGGACTAGGCGGCCCCATCCATGGCGACAAAGGTGCCGACGAGGGTCGACGGTCGCGTCAACCCAGACTTGATGGCGTTCGTCACTAGGTGGAGCATGGCGGCGGCGGCGGCGGAAGTGGATTGTAGGAGTGGTAGTGGGAGCTTAACCCTAGAATCTTGTGTGAGGAAGAGGAGAGGGGAGGGGCTTATGCTTAATTATTGGCATGGGATAGACAGGAGGGGGAGGGAGAGAGAGAGAGTGGGGCAGCGAGCCACTGTGACTGCAACACGTACTCCCTCTGTGCAAAACAAAAAGAAAAAGAAAAAAAGGAAGAGGTAAGGGAGAGGAAGACCAAACACCAAAAGACCCAGAAAAATAGTATTGGTAGGTGGGTATCTAATAGGTATTGAAGTAATAAAATTTCTCGATTCATAAACCAAGGGTAGATAAAAGGTACCACTCCCTTCGTTTCAAATTACTCGTCATTCTAGGTTTGTCCTAAGTCAAATGTTTATATCTTTGACCATCAATTTTTAGAAATTCATATAGTTTAACAACATGTGATATATATATTATGAAAATATTTCTCATAGTAAATCTAAAAACATAAATCTTATGATGTTAAACTGTCACAGCCCCAAATCTAACTTCAGGTAATTAGTGCCATAACCTACTGCCACTAGAGTGCACAAGCAAAATCCTTGCAATGTCGCTTCATGCGAAATTAAAGTTTGCAAATATTTTCAAAACTCTCAATAGTAAAACCCTATCGGCAAAAATGGACCAACTCCTAACAGTGCAACAAACTTCACAGAAATATATATGGAAAATAATTTATTCAAATACTAGATTATATATCATGAATTAATATAATTTTTCCAGAATTTATTTCATTAGTTTAGACCTCTTAAAAATTCCAAACAAGTTTCAGCCTGTGTCCTTCTCTTCGACATATGCATTTGTATAGTCTAAGGATTTCCTAAAGGTGTTTGGTTGCACATAAAATCATGGAAAAATTCCTAGAAGCACTATCTCACCAAATCAACCCACTGTAAATTTTACATAATTTTATCACTTCAATAAGTACTTCAACCAAATCCCTCAAATCAGCAAAGCTAGGAAGCTAGCTGAAATAAATTGGTTTACTTCTAAAATTTACCACATGAACATGAAGACTAATTAGACAGAGCCCTTTTGCCAAAGTATGTGCCAACATGAACCCTATCATCAGGAATTTTGGATTAATTTATCTCCCAAAGAAAACATATAAAATGATAAGATCAAGGCACTGGAGAAATGAATTACACTGCAGAAAGACTGGATTAGTATGCCTACTTTGCAATTTTACCAAAGATGAACCAGACCACTTCTAACCACGAAATTTGGTCAGCACTTTGAACACATCTTTCTCTACCTCCAGTAATTTTTCCATGAATTATGCTCCTCATTAACTTAGTGAAACAGTAATGCAATGACTGCAAGTTTGACAGCTCACTAGACTTAATCTCTAGAGGCTTCTTCTCTCAAAGTCTCTGCCCAGTGGGACCCACAAGAACAGGGCCCACTTGTAAGCCATAGCACAGCATGGGATAGTGAGTTTCACCCCATTTCTACCCATGCCTCTCTCCTCTCCATAGGAATTAACTCCAAGGACCCACATGTCATAGGCTAAGCCTAACCACAAATGTGTAGAAAAGTATTCTCTGACGTGTGGGATCCACCAAGAATACTGTAGAAATGGAGCAGCTCAGTAGTGCATGTCACACGTGTCAGAGCCCTGTTCTTCTCCTCCCTCACAGCACACATAGAGAGACCTAGATGAGCTCAAACCTTGGAGACCTCGACCATTTCGCCTCTAATCTCGCCAGAAGAACCTCCTCCTCATCCTCTTCACGCTCCCACCGAGAAAGCCGACGGAATCCCCAAAGATCACCGGAGACAGAGCCATTTTCCCTACTGCCGAAGGTGTTCGGTTGAGCTCGAGCTTGCTCTGGTGAGCTCCATCCTTTCCCAACCACTGGAACACGATCCACCACTCCTAACCATTCCATTTTTGCACTTGGTTGCCCTAGGATCACTGGTCGAAGCCGCCGTGCTTCGCTCTCCGATCTGCAGCGCCACCGCCGGCGTCATCTCGCCGTTCCGGCCGATCCAGTATGTTGCCGGCCGAGCCCTTGCGCCTCCAGCATCACCTTGTCTCCAGAAGACCACCGGCAGAAGGAATCAGGAAATGATGTAGTGAAGCTCAAGATCAACGTCGTCTTCCCCAAGTCCGGCCGCCTGCCGCCGCCCGTCGATTCCTCGCTCCCCGGTGAGCCTCTTTCCGACTCCTCACTCTGGAAGCACCCCTAGGGTCCCAGCAACCTCATTTGCTCCTTGGTTTGCTAGCTCCTAGACCGAGTCGAGCAAACGCCGTCGTCCCATGGGATTTCACCGCCGCCGGGCTGTCTTCACCGCCACTGCCGCTGTCCGGTGTTCCTCCGCCTCGGGCCATCGCAGGGTGAACATCCTTGCACCCAGTAGTAGCTTATGCATGCACTGGCTGGACCGGTTTAAGCCCGTAGGGCGTTTTGCCTCAGTGTCCCGAGAGCATCCGCCGCTTGCGCCGCCTTCACCGTCGATTCCGGCCACCGCCGGCGATGAGAAGACCACCTACAGCTTCGCCATGAACTCCTCTGTCTTTTCTCTTTTGGCCCTGATTGCAGCCGACGCCGCCATCGCCGCCACCACCACAGAGAAGCTCGCCGACTAAACCTCCTCTGTTTCACCCCACCGGACCATCCTCTCCGTGTTTGGACGGTCCGATCCGTTGTCGCCGGCTCTGCTCCTTGCCTCGCCGGACCATCCTCTCTGTGTCCGGACAGTCCATTCCATTGTCTCGTTCGCTCTGCTCTGTTCTGTCTCTATGGCACACTGGCCCCACCTGTAAGAGAGAAAGAGAGAAAGAAAAGAAGAGAAATGTTAAACTGAAATATTTTTCCAACAGAAAAATAGCCAAACTTTGCAAATCCATAACTTTGCCATTTTAACTCCTTTTTGAGTGAAACCAATTTTGTTAGTTCTGTAAAATTGTGAACTTTAATACTGTAAAATAAAATATGACAGCTTCTGTACAGAAAATACCTCTAGAAATTAAAGTAGCAATAATAACTTATTTGGTGCCTAGGAGATTGAAATATTTCTATAAAATTCACTGTAACTCCTTTTGAGGTAAACCAAATTTCTGTGGATTCATAAAATTGTGCTCTTTAATTTGGTAAAATAAAAAGTGAGAACTTCTGTGTAGGATTATTCTCTAAAAATGGAAATATCTATTATATACATCTTTATACCTTAGAAGTTTATAAATTTCTAGAAAATTCACCCTAATTGCTAAAAATGTGAAACCACTTTTGTTAAACTTAGAAATTTGTAAAATTTCTGTGAATAAAATATATTTGACAAAACTACCTCCCAATATGGGCTTAAGTATTTTTCTATCCCTTCTTTTTGGTAAACTTGTAAAATTCACAACTAAATCATCTTAAATCCATTTTTAGTGAACCAAATTTTATTGGAACCAGTAGGTTATGTTCTTTTTTATAAAAGTACATGCCTTTATGAAATCTTAATAGAAAAATATCAGTTAACTATAATAGCTTGAAGTTACAATATAAATAATTACAAAACTGCCATTTTCAGCCCTTCTACCTTGTTATTTTTGTATCTCCCAATCCAGAGATGCAAATGACTTGGTTCTTTCTCCTGAAATCTTATTAGGACATGCCCTACCTTCTGTAATTATATCATAATTTATTGATCATTTTTGCATAGGCATATTTAATTGATTCTTATTTGCATATTGCTTCTTATCGATAGATTCTGAGGATACGGAGTACGTGGAGACTAACCCAGAGCTTGAGAGTGACCCATCGCTGCAGCAAGGCAAGCATCTATGAAAGCAACTATGCAAGCATCTAAGCATATTGAACCTATATTTTTGATAAATTGATTTGTTTGCAAAGGCAATATCGATATGCATATTTTGGTCCGCTTAAAATGGGGAAATGGGTAGAGTTAATATTACCCAATTGTATGCATTTTCATTCCTTGATTATTGATGCCATGTTTATACCTTGTCACCCCTGGTTAAGGACTTTGGGATATTTTTATTTTACCGAATGCTTAGCCATGCTTATTCTAGACTTAGCAAAATCCGATAGATGGAGCTATTGGTTCAAAACTAGTTTAATGCGAATAGATGGGTTAAAATCTGAAAAGAATCACTTCTAATGTATAATTGAGAATATGTTTGACTTGGACGGATGATAGGGCAATGAAGGGATGGTGTTTCCCCGATGCACGTAGCTCCGTCTAGGTCGTTAAGGACCGAACATGTTGACATCTATTCAAGCACCCTACGTACTTCTGCACGCCGTTATGGGACGGCTTAACTCAGTAGCAGGGGAGGCTGTGACCATCTACGCCCGTCCGTCAGTCGTGAGGGGAGACCTTTGGAGGACCTCAGTGCGAGCCTGCACTTGGTGAATCCATAACTTGGCCGGAGGTGCCTCCCGCGACGGTGAGCCCGCCTTAGTTGCCACGCACGCACGCTACTAAGTCGTCGGGGGCCCAGACGTGGTTTAGGTGGTTGGGGCTAAGCGTGCGAAAGGTTCTGTTGTGACCTCTAGTCCACACTCAATGTGTAGAGTGTGGGTACTGACGGGTACAGATCAAACTAGAGTGTAGCCGTTTGGCTTCTATCACATCGTGTGGGTAAAGATGTACACCTCTGATCAGAGTAAGAACTATTCGAATAGCCGTGTCCACGGTCACAGGACGACTGCTTGATGTGTTAGTCAATGTATGTTAGCGACAAACTTGGGAGATATAGTCACAGGATTATGTGGCTATATCATGACTTAGGATAGTCATGGATGGATGGATCTATATAAGGGAATTGGATGGATGGATCTATATAAGGGAATTTTGATGTTAAATGATGAATGGGTTTATATGAAAGTTCTATTATTAAATATGACTTGGTTTAGTCATAAAAGATGATATGCTTGTGTAGCATAAGTGTTTGGGCAATGGTGGCCCATAGATGATATTAGAGCATGGGATTATGCTCATTTTACTTATATTTCAGAACTATAAGCTTACTGTCCTAAATCTTTAGATTGAGCTATCTCACAAATGCTTATGTTTTAAATGTATTACTTGCTCAATAAAATCAGCTTTATGCAAAATCAGATCAACATAGCCATACTCCTTGATGTAGAGACCAGCATGATTCCTTTGAACTATTAATATCGTATAAGTCTAGCTGAGTACTTGTGTACTCACGCTGCATCTTTCAAGTGAGGACACGACGAAGATGATGTGGTCTACTGTTATCCCGCCGAGGGTGGCGAGGATAATGTGTAGTTGAAGTTGAGCTCTATCCCCAGTCGGTTGCCCTGTGTATGGGTTTGGCACCACTGGTTCTTGTCTTTTGTGTTTATATTCCGCTGCAAATCTTTTGTGTCACTTTGTAATGAATTAGGGTGTGAACCCTCTATGTAATATTTGTAACTCTGCTGCTCGTTTATCCATATTTAGAGTACTTGTGATGTTTATCAATTGCTTGCGATGAAAGTGTGAGGCTAGTCGCTTTCCTGGAGACTAGCTGAACATGAGTATGAGTTGTGTATAATTGAGATGGTTGGGGGATAGCTATTGTAGTTCGAGTCCTCTAGGGTACTGTTGACGCCGAAAATCGCCGGGGGCCGACGACCTGGTTCGGCGTCTTAATGACATGCGAAGGCCTGAGAGATCTGCTTAACTTCAGTGCAGGTCCTAAATCTTCGAGGTTCGTAGGCGTGCCAGTCAATTTGACCCTGCAATTGACAAGGAGATAAAAAGAATTAGATCGGTGAGCCAATCGGCTGAAAGCCGATTTGGACTTGTTTCATCGGCCTATAGCCGATACGAACTGTAGCACTTATACACTGATTGGAAATCGATGACGGCATAAATAATGACTGATAATAATAAAATAACAAACTGGCTGATTACCGAAGGGATGCTCGGATACCGGCCGCAAGCCGATGATAAAATAAATAAACAGGAGACATAAATAAATGGATCGGCCGATTGCAATAATAACTATCAGAACTGTGTCTAAAGCATTGCCAACACTCATACCCGTTCTCGGGACCATGATCATACCCGGGGACTCGCTGTACCCGTGCCCGGGACCTTACCTGTGCTCATGCCCGGGTACCTTGCCCGTGCTCGCGCCCGAGTACCTGTGCTCGTGCCCGGGTACCTTACCTGTGCTCGTGCCCGGGGCGTTACCTGTGGTCGTGCCCGGGTTGGCAAGGTAAACTAATTGGCTAGCCTTAGCCGATCGTGATAAAAAGCAGACAAACTAGATAACAAAGTAAATAGTATAATCGGCTGCATTTAATCAAGAGATAACTTATCGGCTAAGCACTCCGATAAAACATCGCATATAGATCCATCGGCTCATTAAGAGTAAAGTTATTACCACCAGTCTAGTAGATCGGACCCAACCGTTGCAGCACAGATTGATGGTGATAACAGGACCTTGATAAGCCAATATATCTAATACGATCGTGATGTAAAATAAGATAACTTATCGGCTATACACCCCGATAAGACGCTTGCGTAAAAACCATCAACCTATCAGGAACGACTTATCACTGGCAGTTTAGTAGGTCGGACCGAACCGATGCAGCACAAACTGAGGATAAATCGCGCCCGATAGGCCGATAAGATCTACGCACGCGTGATGTGATATACCTGATCGGCCTAAGAGATCGAACCAAACCGATGCAGCTGTAGACAAAGCAGATATATCGTGGTAAGCCGACTACCGTAAACCGACTAGAATATCGGACCAAACCGAGGAAGTCCTAGCCGATGCGGTAGCCAGGGTGACGAGACTTACCCTCTCGCAGGAGGTCGAACTTAACCGATGCAGCCCGGCTCGAGAAGCAAGAACCCGTCGAAAGAGTGGCGATGCGCCGAAATTGTATTGATCGATTAGATGATTTACAGAGCACCCGTGCATACGTATTTATACCCCGAGTTGACACGAGTCCTTATTGGACACGACACAAGATTTCCTAATTACAGAAGGAAACATTAACAGGACCCGATCGGACACGAGATCAGGTTTCCTAAAGATAAAAACTAATATTGCCTAAATAGTAGACATGGACAATAACTGTCATATGTGGTCTTCACGATCCTTCCTTAAACTCGGTCTCTTCCGGCCCAATTTCAACCAGTTATCTGTGATTTTCCTTTCAACCGAATCTGATAAGGTCCGCACCAAATTTTGGCGTTAACACATGCCCCCCAATTTCGGAGTTTTCCATAAAATTTCGAAATTCCCTTATCTGGGCTTTAGATTCCTTCACACCGAGGCAGCCCAAGGTAGCCCACTTCCCATAAATGTTTGAAATAGTGCCAACAGCCTCGATTCCCGCCAAGTCATCATGCCTCTATAAACCGCTTCGTCTTCTAGCCTTTTTTACGCTTTCATATCACCAGAGCACTACCGCTTCATCTTCCGAGACCTCGATGAGCTCCGGCGAACTTAGACGGACCGTCGCAGTTTTCTTCTCCGACCGCCGATTCCTGTTCATCTTCTCCTTGCGCCATGGCATCAGCATCCGCAGTCCCCGAGGTAACCTCTGATCGATTATTTTTTCCGGCTTCGCAATCTAGGTGAACCCAATCTGCCATGTTCTTCATCTGTTCTTCATTGTGTTCTTATTTACTGTAGAACCTTAGAAGCCAAGTCTTGATTCCGGCCGCTGACTACCCAAATTACTTCTATCACGGCCCGATGTGGAGCGAAGATCCCACAGATTTTATCAGTGCTGAGACCCAGCGCATCCCCTTCAAGAACTCCACCATGTTAGTCAGCGATTGGGCCAATAGCTTCAGATCATGGCCGAGCAAGCTCCCTAGGTGGAGAAACTGGTATATCAGGGTATCGGCCGCAAAGAGAACTCTTTGGGATGAATCACACATCGGCCACTGCATCAACCTTTCTTTAGCCGAGATGGAGAAAAATGAACCTCTGCTTGCATCGGCTTCATATTTCTGGTCCGATGCCCTCAACGCCTTCATGTTCGGACATGGGCCGATGACCCCCACCTTGATGGATATCACTATGCTCACCCGCCTCAATACGACAAGTTACATCAACCCCTTGAGGCTCCGGTTGTTAACGCAAAATTTGGTGCGGGCCTTATCAGACTCGGTTGGGAGAAAATCACAAAAGGCTGGTTGAAGTTGGGCTAGAAGAGGCCGAGTTTAAGAAGGATCGTGAAGACCACATGCGGCAGTTATGGTTCATGTCTATTATTTAGGCAGTGTTAGTTTTTACCTTTAGGAAACCTGATCTTGTGTCCGATCGGGTCCTGTTAATGTTTCCTTCTGTAATTAGAAAATCTTGTGTCGTGTCCAATAAGGACTCGTGTCAACTCGGGGTATAAATACGTATGCCCAGGTGCTTTGTAAAATATCACAATCGATCAATACAATTTCGGCGCATCGCCACCCTTTCGACGGGTTCTTGCTTCTCGAGCCAGGCTGCATCGGTTAAGTTCGACCTCCTGCGAGAGGGTAAGTCTCGTCACCCTGGCTACTGTATCGGCTAGGACATCCTCGGTTAGGTCCGATATTCTAGTCGGTTTATGGTAGTCGGCTTACCACGATATATCTGTTTTGTTTATGGCTGCATCAGTTTAGTTTGATCTCATAGGCTGATCAGGTATATCACATCACGCGTGCGTAGTTTCTATCGGCTTATTGGGTGTAACTTATCGATAGTTTGTGCTGCATCGGTTGGGTCCGACCTACTAAACTGCCCCGATAAGTTATTCCTTCTAGGTTGATGGTTTTTACGCAAGCATCTTATCGGGATGTATAGCCGATAAGTTATCTTATTTTACATCACGATCGCATTAGATCTATCGGCCTATCAAGGTCTTGTTATCACTATCAGTCTGTGCTGCAACGGTTGGGTCCGATCCACTAGATTGGTAATAATAGCTTTACTCTTAATAAGCCGATGGATGTCTATGCGATGTTTTATCGGAGTGCTTAGCCGATAAGGTATCTTTTTAAACACAGCCGATTACACCGCTTGCTTTTATCTAGTCTGTTTTGTTATTACGATCGGCTAGGGCTATCCATTCAGTTCTCTTCGCCGACCCGGGCACGAACACAGGTAAGTACCCGGGCACGAACACAGGTAAGTACCCGGGCACAAACACAAGTAAGTACCCGGGCACGGGCACGAGCGAGTTCCCGGGCATGAGCACGAGCGAGTCCTCGGGCACGAGCACGAGCGGGTCCCCGGGCACAGGTATGAGTGAGTTCCCGGGCACGGGTAAGCGTATAGGCTATGTTTCAGATTTATTGCAATTAGCCGGTTCATTTGTTTATGCATTTTAACTATTTATTTTATCATTAGTTTATAGCCAATTTTCAAGTATCCTTCCGGTAATCGGCTAATTTATTATTATTAGTTATTGTTCATGCCATCATCGATTTCCGATCGGTGTATAAGTGCTACAGTTCGTATCGGCTATCGGCTGATAAAACGAGTCCAAATCGGCTTCCAGCCGATTGGCTCCCTGATCTAATATTTTTATCTCCTTGTCAATTGCAGGGTCAAATTGACTGGCACGCCTACGAACCTCAAGATTTTTAGGACCTGCATTGGAGTTAAGCAGATTTCCCAGGCCTTCGCGTGTCTTTAAGACGCCGAACTAGGTCGTCGGCCCCCGGTGGTTTTCGGCGTCAACACGTTTTTGGCACGCCTGGTGGGACACGAAAGTTTCGACACAAGTTTCAGTCCAAAGGTTCAACATGACTGGAAAAGAGATCAAGCAAGACAACATAATTCCGGTCACCATGGAAGATCTGACCGAAGAACAAAAACAGCAAGTCGAGCAAACTATGGCTAACTTTCAAAAACTTTGCTTAGAATCTTTCGGTATGACGCGACAAGGGCCAGTTCAGAAGACCCAGTTTCCAAAACCAGTTCTAGTCGGTGAATCGAGCCGTACGCCGCCTGAAAGTCCATCAAGACCCTTACAGGATATGGTAAACGAAGCAGTACATCATGCACTTATCAACCAATCAGGAGTTTTGGTGAACACATTGCATAATCTGATCAAGAAGACGGTGGACGGATCAATCGCTCAGGAGCCTGTTCGGGGTCCAATATATCTTCCGCCCAAAATGGAACCAGGCCAGGTTACTTATGGAATACACAAAGATATACCAGAACACCTGTTTACACAGAACCAGGCTGGGGGGCAACAGGATATTCCTGCTGGATACCATCGGACCGCTTATTATGGGGGATATCAACAAAACTATCCAGGAGGTGGAGCCGATCCAGGAAATTACCAAAGAGAATATCCTAGACAGAATCGGCAGCCAACCCCACCTGTACAATATCAACAAGACAACCCAGTGGAAGAGGATCTATCAACAAGGGTTGCAGAGATTATGAGGGAACAATTTGGGATAAAACCGAAAGAACAAACTTTTATGTATCGGCGTCCATATCCCGAGTGGTTTGACAGGGTGCCGTTGCCACACCGATACAGAATCCCAGATTTTTCCAAATTCTCAGGGCAAGATAACATATCTACAGTTGAACACATCAGCTGATTCTTAGCATAGTGTGGAGAAGCATCGGCTGAGGAAGGTTTAAGGGTTAGGTTCTTTCCCTTGTTGTTGTCTGGATCGGCTTTTACCTGGTTTTCTTCTCTTCCGCCAAATTTAGTGCGGGGATGGGCCGATCTGGAGAAACAGTTTCATAAATATTTCTTTGCTGGAATCCATGAGATGAGACTGACAGATTTAACATCGGTTAAACAGAGGCCAGACGAAACAGTACCGGAATACATCCAGCGATTTCGGGATATCAGAAACCAATGTTACAGCTTGACTTTGAGCGATGGGCACCTAGCCGATTTGGCTTTCCAGGGGCTTTTGGCTACAATTAGAGAGAGGTTCTCGTCGCAGGAATTCGAGAGCTTGGCGCACGTCGTACAGAAGGTATCGGCTCATGAAAGCCGATTTCAAGAGGCGAAAAAGGAGAAGTTCTAGAGACGAGTTGCCTAGGTGCAAGTTTATTCATCGGACTCAGACGGTGAGGGATCCGATGCTGAGGTTGGATTGGCGGAGTGGGCCAGGAATAAGAAATCAGTATCATGCCCGTGGGTGAAGGACGTCGGCAAAGAGGAGCGGTATGACTTTGACATCAACAAAGCCGATAAAATCTTCGACCTGCTACTGCAAGAAAAACAGATACAACTTCTGCCAAACCACGTGATTCCATCAGCCGAAGAACTGAAGAAGAAGAAATATTGCAAATGGCATAATACGATATCGCATCACACGAACGAGTGCAAAGTTTTTCAGCAACAAATCCAATCGGCTGTTGAGCAGGGCAGAATCAAGTTTGAAGACAAGAAGCCGATGAAGATTGATGGACACCCGTTCCCCGTGAACATGGTCTATGTGGGATCGTCGTCAAGAACTCAAGCCGATGAGGGAAGGCATCGAAGGAATAAATCAAGGATTACTTCATCGGAAATGATAGAGAAATATTCAAGATCTGAGGAATGGTGGGTTGAGCCAGAGAGATATAATCCGCATTGGAATTGCCCGTTCTTCCGATTCTGCTGGGATCAAGGGATGAGGTTACCGTCAGTTGAAGATTGCCCTGAATGCGATAATCTGCGACCTTGGCAGGATCGGTAGGAGAGATTCTCACCAGATCGGCCTCATCAAAGACGGGCATCGGTGCACAGCCGATTAGGGCCGGTCCAGGAAGAGTGCTTTGAGGAAGATGATGAGGAAGTGCATGATGAACAACAAATCCAGAATCCTCAATGGTGTCCTAGTGGAATATTCACAAAAAATCAGAAGAGAAGGGCACAACGGCTGCGGCATCGGGAGCAACAGGAAGAGCAACGGCAGGATCAGGAAGAAGCCGATCATCATCATAAGTGGACTAAACAAGTATGGCGAATTAAGAAGAAAGACGATGAGGAGGATACATCGGCTCCGGTGAATATGGTTTTCATTTCGCCCTGGGAATATAAAGCGCTCTCATCGGACGAGGATGGCAATGAAGAAATTTTTGCTCAGTTAGTGTTGCAACCCGATTAGGCTGTGTTTGATAAACCTGATGAATCGGAGCATCGGCATCTGAAGCCATTATATATCAAGGGCTATGCGAACGGAAAGCCGATGACGAAGATGCTGGTTGATGGGGGAGCAGCTGTCAATTTGATGCCGTATGCTACATATCAGAAGCTTGGGAAGACTGCCGAAGATTTGATCAAGACAAATATGGTACTGAAAGATTTCGGCGGGAATTCATCGGAGGCGAAAGGTGTACTAAACGAAGAGTTGACAGTAGGATCTAAGACATTGCCGACTATGTTTTTTGTCATCGATGGAAAAGGATCATACAGTTTGCTACTCGGCAGGGATTGGATTCATGCGAACTGTTGTGTACCCTCGACGATGCATCAATGTTTGGTACAATGGCAAGGAGATCAAGTCGAGGTAGTCCTAGCAGATCGGTCGACCAACATCGCGATGACCGATTTGCCGGTATGGGAGGCCGATGGAGTTGACTGTTTGTCAGGGAAAATATGGGAAGGAGACTATCTCAAGGTCACCAGTCAAGGGATACAGCCGATTCGGCAAGTCGGCTCCGAATTGTTACTCTAATAGGCTCCATTGAAGATTTTGAAGGAAAATTGGGACAAGGGTTTACGTCGGCCGATGATTTGGAAGAGATTGATATCGGACCAGGGGATAGACCAAGGCCGACGTACATAAGCAAAAAGTTATGCTCTGAATTCCGAGAAGAATTGATCAAATTATTGAAAGAATTTCGGGATTGTTTTGCCTGGGAATATCATGAAATGCCAGGGTTAAGCTAATCGATTGTTGAACATCGGCTTCCTATTAAACCAGGATATCGGCCATTTAAACAGGCTCCAAGGAGATTCAAGGCAGAGTTATATGAGCCGATCAAAGCGGAGATCACAAGGTTATATGATGCAAAGTTTATAAGGCCGTGCCAATATGCTGAGTGGGTTTCTAATATTGTCCCGGTGGAGAAGAAAAAGGAAAATTAAGGATATGTATCGATTTCCGGGATCTGAATAAAGCTACCCCCAAGGACGAATACCCGATGCCGATAGCAGATCTGTTGGTGGATGCCGCATCAGGCCACAAGATAATCAGCTTCATGAACGGCAATGCAGGATACAATCAGATTTTTATGGCAGAAGAAGATATACACAAAACTGCGTTCCGATGTCCGGGAGCTATCGGTTTATATGAGTGGGTAGTAATGACGTTTGGATTGAAAAGTGCCGGTGCGACTTATCAGAGAGCAATGAATTACATATTTCATGATCTCATCGGCGCGTTAGTAGAAATTTACATAGATGATGTGGTGGTTAAGTCCAGAAATAATGAAAGCCATATAGCCGATTTAAGGAGGGTGCTAGAAAGGGCAAGGAAATATGGACTAAGGATGAATCCCAATAAATGCGCTTTTGGTGTATCGGCTAGATAGTTTTTGGGTTTTATGGTGCATGAGCGAGGGATTGAGGTTAGTCAACGAAGCATCAGAGCCATCAAGAACACAGAACCACCAATCAACAAGACAGAGTTACAGTCATTGATCGGCAAGATTAATTTTGTAGGGAGATTTATATCGAATCTATCAGGAAGGATTGAGCCTTTTACTCCATTGTTGAAGTTGAAAGCCGATCAAGAATTTGTGTGGGGGGCAGAGCAGCAGAAGGCATTTGATGAGATCAAGAATTATTTGAGTTCCCCGCCTGTTTTAATTCCACCGCAGAAAGGAGTGCCGTTCAGATTATACTTATCGGCCGATGAGAAATCCATCGGGTCTGTTTTGATACAGGAGTTTGAAGGGAAGGAGCGAGTTGTGTTTTATCTGAGCAGAAGGCTTTTGGATGCTGAGACAAGATATTCTGTGGTGGAGAAATTATGCCTTTGTTTATATTTTTCATGTACAAAGTTAAGGCATTATATCCTGTCGGCTGAATGCACAGTGGTTTGCAAGGCCGATGTAATAAAATATATGTTATCGGCTCCAGTTTTGAAAGGACGAGTTGGCAAGTGGATTTTCGCTTTGACAGAGTTTGACCTGAGGTATGAATCGGCTAAAGCAGTCAAAGGGCAGGTGGTAGCCGATTTCATCGTACAACATAGAGGGGTTCATGAAGATTATGTGGAGCTGATCCCGTGGACATTGTTTTTTGATGGATCAGTTTGCAAACACGGATCTGGTATCGTCCTTGTCATTATATCGCCTCAGGGGGCAAGTTTTGAGTTTGCTTTTACAATTAAACCCTATCGAACTAATAATCAGGCAGAATACGAGGCGGTGCTAAAGGGGCTTCAACTTTTAAAGGAGATCGGGGCCGATATCATAGAGATTGTTGGAGATTCTTTATTGGTGATCAAGCAATTATCTGGGGAGTATGAGTGCAGAGATGATATTTTGAGGTCATATTACGAGGAATGCAGAAATTTGTTGAAGGGTTTCAGGATAGTGTCGATGGATCATATTCCTACAGAACAGAATTTAGAAGCCAATGATCTTGCACAAATTGCTTCCGGTTATCGGTTGAATAGGCAGGTTGAGGTAGAAATAGCCGATAATGATATCCAGGATAAAGCCGATGACTGGAGACAAGAAATAGTCGAGTATTTACAAAATCCGTCGCAATCGGTTTCCAGGAAACTTCGTTACAAAGCTACTAAATATGTGTTGCTTGATGGAGAGCTATATTATCAGACTTTTGAAGGAGTTCTGCTGAGATGTCTGAATTTAGAAGAAGCCAAAGTAGTTATGTGCGAAGTACATGAGGGCATTTGTGGGACTCATCAATCGGCTCATAAGATGAAGTGGATATTGAGAAGAATAGGATATTTTTGGCCGACGATGTTGGAAGACTGCTTTAGATATTATAAAGGATGTCAGGATTGTCAAAAATTTGGAAATATACAGCGAGCACCAGCATCGGCTATGAATCCTATTATCAAACCATGGCCGTTCAGAGGATGGGGAATTGATATGATCGGCTAGATTTTTCCTCCATCAAGTAAAGGACATAAATTCATATTGGCAGCAACAGATTATTTTACAAAGTGGGTAGAAGTGGTTCCTTTGAAGAAGGTTACGTCCAAAGAAGCAATCGAGTTCTTAAAGGAGCACATAATTTATCGGTTTGGAATTCCTCAGACGATAACTACCGATCAGGGATCTATTTTTGTGTCCGATGAGTTTCAATAGTTTGCTGCCAGCATGGGAATCAAGTTATTGAATTCATCGCCTTATTATGCTCAAGCTAACGGACAGGCAGAAGCTTCTAATAAGAGTTTGATCAAGTTGATTAAGCGGAAAATTGATGAACAGCCGCATCAATGGCATACTACATTAGCCGATTCATTATGGGCCTATCGGATGGCATGTCATGGATCTACTCGGGTGCCACCTTATCAGTTAGTATATGGACATGAAGCAGTTTTGCCTTGGGAGACTAACATCGGCTCTAGGAGAATTTCTTTGCAGAATCAGTTGACAGCCGATGATTATTATAACTTGATGACAGATGAACTTGAGGATTTGGCTCAAAATCGGTTAAGGGCATTGGAAAGGATCAAGGAAAACAAAGCTAGAGCGGCTAGACATTATAATAAAAAGGTGATGAATAAATCGTTTGCTGAAGGAGATCTTGTGTGGAAATTGATTTTGCCGATCGGGTCCAGAGATAGTCGATTTGGAAAATGGTCACCTAATTGAGAGGGGCCCTATCGGATTAATCGTTGTGTACCTGGTAATGCCTATGTATTGGAAGATCTTGAAGGGACAGAATTTGCTAAAGCGCTCAATGGGAAGTACCTCAAGAAATACTATCCGAGTGTTTGGATTAACTCTTAAATCAGTTAAGTACAGCCGATTCCTAAATAGTTCAGAGCGAAGCCGATGTTATTACATCGCCTATAGATAGCCGATATCAACCGATATCGCCTTAAGACCAAACAAAGATAAAAATCATCAAGGTTGGAACACGCGACAAAGCCGATTAGATTATATCACAGCAAAAAGTTGATCGGCAGGTTTGGGAAACATCAGCCGTTAATGTTAAGATTTACAAGAATTTTTGAATCATTTCAATCGCACGCAGGCGGATTTGGTCAATTTCATTGATAGCCTGGGTATCGTCTTCATCGGAGCCTGGGATAGTCTTCAAGCTTTTGCGCCGATGAATGACTTGACGAACCGCCGTGGCGACCTTGGCCTCTTGATCTTGTATGGCTTCTAGTAGGCCGATGAGCTGAGCTTCTGTGGATTCAAGATCCTTCTGAGTTTTCTCAAGTTCTGCTAGCAAATCGGCCTTCTTTTTCTTTAATTGGTCCAGTTTGGACTGGAGCTCTTGAGGGGCAGCGGCCATATCATCAAGCCTTTTCTTTTCTGTCTGGGCTAACAGCCGATCGGCTTGGATATCTTGAGAGGCGTTCCATTGGTCAGCACGATCGGCTATGCGCTGCCTGAGCTTGATGAGTCGGAACCTGTGCGATTCCAGAAATGCTGCAAGAGTTAATGCGTCGATAAGCTCTTCGGGCAGATGATTTTCAACATCTACAAGTCTTGCCCGGATCGGCCCGCAATCTTCTACTAGTGCGTCGATCGGATTTTGTAGCCGATTAAGAATGTCAGTCAAGTGTTCGCGCACGTCGACTAAAAGGGATGGTTTGGTGATTGCACTAGTAGCCGTTTCTTCTTCTGCCTCTAAGTACTGGCCGATGTCAAAAGAAAACAGATCGGCCAAGGACTGTAAATTGGAATCGGTAAGAGAGTTAGTAGGAGATCACAGATGGAGTACGGATATAAAAAGATTACCTGAGGCAGAACATCGGCAGTGTGACTGACATCGGCCTCAAGTGGGTGAGTAGATTGTTCTTCAGGAAGGCCGATGTCAGGCGGTGTAGCAGGAGCGGTATCGACGGCAGCTTGAGGACTGGGTGCTGAAATCGGATCGGCTGGGGAGATCATCGGCTCGGTATTTGGAGAGACGTCAGCAGACGGTTGCGGTTCAGGAGCCGATGACTTGAGCTGGGGATAAAATCAATGATGAGCAAATAGGAAGCAAGATAACAATGTCAAAACAAGAGTACATACCCGTGGGGGTGAGGAGGATGGTGTTGTTTGAGTAGCAGGTGGCGCCGGGACTACGACATTGGTAGCAATTTTCTGCTTTTTGGAAGAAGGGCGATGCGCCAGCTTCTTTTGTTTCTGTCCTGTCGGCCGGGGCACTTGGAGAAGGGCCGATGGAGAAGGAGCATCGCGCCCTAAGTTTGGAGTGGCCGATGGGGATTGATACAAGATCGGCCGGCCACTAGTGCTTGTCGTCAGTGGCTCGACGTTGGCAGCCTGCAAAAATAAGAATTTGAGAGGTGATCGGAGATGATGATTAAGGCTTATGGGTATTACCTCTTCGTCGGATTCGATATAATCGGTGTTAAGGCAAGAGCAATAATGGATGGCTGCCAAGCTGCATAGATGTTTTTTCCATTCCGACCACCACCGAGCGAAAAGCTTTGTATTGGCGGTGCATACGATCACATCGGTGGCGGTGCCCAGCGAGAGAGATTCTGTTAAAGATCGCATCCGATGATACTCTAGGGCGCTGTTGACGTTACCTCGGGCCTGAAGTTTGTCGATGAAGAACAAGCCGATGGGAAGTTGTCCAAGGCCGAGCTGGCGGGAGCAGACCGATGGATGATAGAACTCATATGATAGCTGCGTTCGGCCTAGAGAAAAGCCAGCCGGCAGCAGACAAGGGGAGATGGCCGATAGAAAGATGGCCTTGGATACATCATCTTCGAGAGCATTAAGCGGGTTGAAATTAGAAGGCATCTCAAATGATGACGCGTCATCATATGCAAACCACAGTGTGGCCTCCCTGGTGAAGCCATAATATAGGCCCTTGAACCATTGACTGAGGCCGACAAGCGTCATCTTGCCACCAGGGAGGGCCGATGCAGCTTCGCCCATAGAGATGCATCGGCGATAGATGGGATCCTGATCCTCTGTGTGATCGACTGGAAAAGATTGCTCAAGGAAAGAAGTACCAGAAAAGGCCTTGGAGGTGTAAACATTGAGCCATAGCTGCATGAACCACCAAGGACCCCCGATGTGGCCGACGGGCTGACCGGCTGATAGCTTGACTGCCACCTGATGAAGTAGTTGATAAGTGGCTCCAAGGAGATATTGCCCCAGAGGGACCTGCTTCCGATTGGCCAGACATTCTACTAAGCATTGCATATTGGTCGTCGGGCCGAGAGTTGCGCCACCAAAGACGAACCGTTCCAACCACAGATTCAGGAAGGCGACATGCTCTCGATTGTCGACTGGTCCAGTTCCCTTATTGTGGAGTGATATGTACTTGGACCAGCCGCCGATGTTTTTCGTCTGGAGCCGATGAGTAGGTTTGAATCGGAGCCTGAAGGGGTTGGTGTAGCTTGTCGTGTCAAGGCAAGTGAGCATGGTTACATCCATCAGGGTGGGAGTCATCGGCCCGTGCCCGAACAAGAAGGCGTTGAGGGCATCAGACCAGAAATATGAAGCCGATGCGAGCAACGGTTCATTCTTCTCCATCTCGGCTAAAGAGAGATTGATGCAGTGGCCGATATGAGATTCTTCCCAGAGGGTCCTTTTGGCAGCCGATACTCGGATGAACCAGTCCCTCCACCTGGGAAGCTTGCTCGGCCATGATCTGAAACTATTGACCCAATCGCTGACTAACATGGCGGAGTTCTTGAAGGGGATACGTTGGGTCTCGGCACTAATAAAATCCGTGGGGTCTTCGCTACCCATCGGGCCATGATAGAAATAATTTGGGTAGTCAGCGGCCGGGATCAGAATTTGGTTCCACAGGTTCTACAGTAAATAAGAACACAGCGAAGAACAGATAAAGAACATGGCAGATTGGGGCTATCTGAGTTGTGAAGACGATCGGATGAAAAGTTACCTCAGGGACTGCGGAAGCTGATGCCATGGCGCGAAGAGAAGATGAGCAGGAATCGGTGGTCGGAGGAGAAAAACTGCGGCGGTTTGTCTAGTTCGCCGGAGCAGGTCGAGGTCTCGGAAGATGAAGCGGTGGTGCTCTGGTGATGTGAAAGCGTAAAAAAGGCTAGAAGACGAAGCGGTTTATAGAGGCATGATGATCGGGCGGGAATCGAGGCCGTTGGTACTGTTCAAACAATTAAAGCAAAGTGGGCTATCTTGGGCCGCCTCGGTGAGAAGGAATCTAAAGTCCGGATGAGGAAATTTCAAAATTTTATGGAAAACTCCAAAATTGGGGGGCACGTGTTAACGCCAAAATTTGGTGCGGGCCTTATCAGACTCGGTTGGGAGAAAATCACAAAAGGCTGGTTGAAGTTGGGCTGGAAGAGGCCGAGTTTAAGAAGGATCGTGAAGACCACATGCGGCAGTTATGGTTCGTGTCTATTATTTAGGCAGTGTTAGTTTTTATCTTTAGGAAACCTGATCTCGTGTTCGATCAGGTCCTGTTAATGTTTCCTTCTGTAATTAGGAAATCTTGTGTCGTGTCCAATAAGGACTCGTGTCAACTCGGGGTATAAATACGTATGCCTGGGTGCTTTGTAAAATATCACAATCGATCAATACAATTTTGGCGCATCGCCACCCTTTCGACGGGTTCTTGCTTCTCGAGCCGGGCTGCATCGGTTAAGTTCGACCTCCTGTGAGAGGGTAAGTCTCGTCACCCCGGCTACTGTATCGGCTAGGACTTCCTTGGTTAGGTCCGATATTCTAGTCGGTTTACGGTAGTCGGCTTACCACGATATATCTGTTTTGTTTATGGCTGCATCAGTTTAGTTTGATCTCATAGGCCGATCAGGTATATCACATCACGCGTGCGTAGTTTCTATCGGCTTATTGGGTGTAACTTATCGATAGTTTGTGCTGCATCAGTTGGGTCCGACCTACTAAACTACCCCGATAAGTTATTCCTGCTAGGTTGATGGTTTTTACGCAAGCGTCTTATCGGGATGTATAGCCGATAAGTTATCTTATTTTACATCATGATCGCATTAGATCTATCGGCCTATCAAGGTCTTGTTATCACTATCAGTTTGTGCTGCAACGGTTGGGTCCGATCCACTAGACTAGTAATAATAGCTTTACTCTTAATAAGCCGATGGATGTCTATGCGATGTTTTATCGGAGTGCTTAGCCGATAAGGTATCTTTTTAAAAACAGCCGATTACACCGCTTGCTTTTATCTAGTCTGTTTTGTTATTACGATCGGCTAGGGCTATCCATTCAGTTCACTTCGCCGACCTGGGTAAGTACCCGGGCACGGGCACGAGCGAGTTCCCGGGCATGAGCACGAGCGAGTCCCTGGGCACGAGCACGAGCGGGTCCCCGGGCACGGGTATGAGTGAGTTCCCGGGCACGGGTAAGCGTATAGGCTATGTTTCAGATTTATTGCAATTAGCCGCTTCATTTGTTTATGCATTTTAACTATTTATTTTATCATCAGTTTATAGCCGATTTTCAAGTATCCTTCCGGTAATCGGCTAATTTATTATTATTAGTTATTGTTCATGCCATCATCGGTTTCCGATCGATGTATAAGTGCTACAGTTCGTATCAGCTATCGGCTGATAAAACGAGTCCAAATCGGCTTCCAGCCGATTGGCTCCCCGATCTAATATTTTTATCTCCTTGTCAATTGCAGGGTCAAATTGACTGGCACGCCTACGAACCTCAAGATTTTTAGGACCTGCACTGGAGTTAAGCAGATCTCCCAGGCCTTCGCGTGTCTTTAAGACGCCAAACTAGGTCGTCGGCCCCCGGCGGTTTTCGGCGTCAACACCGGTTCAAGCCCACTCATCGGCTTCGGACAAAGAACATCGGCGGCTGGTCCAAGTACATATCACTCCACAACAAGGGAACTGGACCGGTCGATGATCGGGAACATGTTGCTTTCCTGAATCTGTGGCTAGAACGGTTTGTCTTTGGCGGCGCAACTCTCGGCCCGACGACCAATATGCAATGTTTAGCAGAATGTTTGGCTGATCGGAAACAAATCCCCTTGGGGCAGTATCTTCTTGGAGCCACTTATCAACTGCTGCATCAGGTGGTAGTCAAGCTATCGGCCGACCAGCCCGTCGGCCATATCAGGGGTCTTTGGTGGTTTGTGCAGCTATGGCTCAATATTTACACCTCCAAGGCCTTTTCTGGGACTTCTTTCCTTGAGCAATCTTTTCCAGCCAATCACACAGAAGACCAGGATCCCATCTATCGCCGATGTATCTCTATGGGCGAAGCTGCATCGGCCCTCCCTGGTGGCAAGATGACGCCTGTCGGCCTCAGTCAATGGTTCAAGGGCTTGTATTATGGCTTCACCAGGGAGGCCACACTATGGTTTGCTTACGACGATGCGTCATCATTCGAGATGCCTTCTAACTTCAACCCGCTTAATGCCCTCGAAGATGATGAGTCGAAGGCCATATTTCTATCGGCCATTACCCTCGGTCTGCTGCCGACTGGCTTTTCTCTAGGCCGATCGCAACCATTATACGAGTTCTATCATCCAACGGTCTGCTCTCGCCAGCTCGGCCTCGGACAACTTCCCATCGGCTTGTTCTTCATCGACAAACTTCAAGCCCGGGGTAACGTCAACAACGCCCTAGAGTACGATCGGATGCGAACCTTAACAGAAACTCTACCTCTGGGCACCGCCACCGATGTGATCGTATGTACCGCCAACACAAAGCTTTTTGCCCGGTGGTGGTCAGAATGGAAAAGACATCTATTCAGCCTGGCAGCCATCCATTATTGCTCTCGCCTTAACGCCGATTACATCGAATCCGATGAAGAGGTAATACCCATAAGCCTTAATCACCATATCCGATCACCTCTCATGTTCTTAATTTTGCAGGCTGCCAATGTCGAGCCACCAACGACAAGCACTAGTGGTCGGCCGATCTTGTATCAACCCTCATCGGCCACTCCGAACCTAGGGTATGGTGCCCCTTCCCCATTGGCTCTCCTCCAGGCACCGCGGCGACAGGACAAAAACGAAAGAAGCTGGCGCATCGCTATTCTTCTAAAAAGCAGAAAATCGTTGCCGATGTCGTGGTCACGCTGCCACCTGCTACCCAAACAACGTCGGCCTCTTCACCTCCACGGGTATGTGCTTTATTTCAGCATCGTTATCTTATTTCCTATCTGTTCATCATTGATCTTATTTTCAGCTCGAGTCATCGGCTCCCGAACTTCAACCTTCGGCTGATATCCCTCCAAATACCGAGCCGATGACCTCTCCAGTCGCTCCAACTACAACACCCAGTCCCCAAGCCGCTGTTGAGATCGCCCCTATTATTTCCTCACCAGACATCGGCCATCCTGAAGAACAACCCACTCACCCACTTGAGGCCAATGCCACTCAAACCGCCGATGCCCTGCCTCAGGTAATCTCTTTATATCCATACTCCATCTTTAATCTCTTACTGATTCTCTTACCGATGCCAATTTACAGTCCTTGGCCAATCTGTTCTCTTTTGACATTGGCCAGTACTTAGAGGCAGAAGAAGAAACAGCTACTAGCGCAGTCACCAAGCCATCCCTTTCAGCCGATGTGCGCGAGTACTTGACTGACATCGTCAGTCAGCTGAAAAATCTGATCGACGCACTAGTGGAAGACTGCGGGCCGATCCAGGCGAGACTTGTAGATATTGAAAATCATTTGCCCGAAGAGCTTGTCGACGCATTAACCCCTGCAGCATTCTTGGAATCGCACAGGTTCCGACTTATCAAGCTCAGGCAGCGCATAGCTGATCGTGCTGACCAACGGAATACATCTCAAGACATCCAAGTCGATCGGCTGTCAGCTCAGACAGAAAAGAAGAAGCTTGATGATATGGTCGCTGCCCCTCAAGAGCTCCAATCCAAATTGGATCAATTAAAGAAAAAGAAGGCTAATTTGCTAGCAGAACTTGAGAAAACTCATAAAGATCTCGAAACAACAGAAGCTCAGCTCATCTCATCGGCCTGCCACAAGCCATACAAGATCAAGAGGCCAAGGTTGCAGCAGCGGTGCGTCAAGTCGTTCATCGGCGCAAAAACTTGAAGACCATCCCAGGCTCCGATGAAGATGATACCCAGGCTATCAATGAAATTGACCAGATCCGCCTGCGTGCGATCGAAACGATTCAAAAATTCTTGTAAATCCTAACACTAATGATTGATGGTTCCCAAACACGCCGATCAACTTTTGCTGTAATATAATCTAATCGGCTTTGTTGCCTGTTCCAACCCTGATGATTTTTATGTTTGTTTGGTCTTAAGGCGATATCGATTGATATCGGCTATCTTTAGGCGATGTAACCACATCGGCTTTTCGCTCTGAACTGTTTAGAAATCGGCTGTACTTAACCGATTTAAGAGTTGATCCAAACACTCGGATAGTATTTCTTGAGGTACTTCCCATTAAGCGCTTTAGCAAACTCTGTCCCCTCAAGATCTTCCAATATATAGGCATTGCCAAGTACACAACGATTAATCCGATAGGGCCCTTCCCAATTAGGCGACCACTTTCCGAATCTACTATCTCTGGACCCGATCGGCAAAATCAATTTCCACACAAGATCCCCCTCAACAAACGACTTGTTCATCACCTTTTTATTATAATGTCTAGCTGCCCTAGCTTTATTCTCCTTGATCCTTTCCAATGCCCTTAACCGATTCTGAGCCAAATCCTCGAGTTCATCTGTCATCAAGTTATAATAATCATCGGCTGTCAATTGATTTTGCAAAGAAATTCTCCTAGAGCCGATGTTAGTCTCCCAAGGCAAAACTGCCTCATGTCCGTATACCAATTGGTAAGGTGGCACCCGAGTAGCTCCATGACATGCCATCCGATAGGCCCATAACGAATCGGCTAGCGTAGTATGCCATCGACATGGCTGTTCATCAATCTTCTGCTTAATTAACTTGATCAAACTCTTATTAGAAGCTTCTACCTGTCCGTTAGCTTGAGCATAATAAGGCGATGAATTTAATAACTTAATCCCCATACTGGCAGCAAACTGTTGAAACTCATCGGACACGAACACAGATCCCTGATCGGTAGTTATCGTTTGAGGAATTCCGAACCGATAAATTATGTGCTCCTTTACAAACTCGATCGCTTCTTTAGACGTAACTTTCTTCAAAGGAATCGCCTCTACCCACTTTGTAAAATAGTCTGTCGCTACCAATATGAATTTATGTCCCTTACTTGATGGAGGAAAGACCTGACCGATCATATCAATTCCCCATCCTCTGAACGGCCACGGTTTGATGATAGGATTCATAGCCGATGCTGGTGCTCGCTGTATATTTCCAAACTTTTGACAATCCTGACATCCTTTATAATATCTGAAACAATCTTCCAGCATTGTCGGCCAAAAATACCCTATCCTTCTTAATACCCACTTCATCTTGTGAGCCGACTGATGAGTTCCACAAACGCCTTCATGTACCTCGCACATAACCACTTTGGCTTCTTCTAAATTTAGGCATCTCAGCAGAACTCCTTCAAAAGTCCGATAATATAACTCCCCATCAAGCAACACATACTTCGTGGCTTTATAGCGAAGTTTCCTGGAAACCGACTGCGACGGATTTTGCAAATACTCAACTATTTCCTGTCTCCAATCATCGGCTTTCCCCTGGATATCATTATCGGCTATTTCTACCTCAACCTGCTTATTCAGCCGATAACCGGAAGAAATCTGCGTGAGATCATTGGCTTCTAAATTCTGTTCTCTAGGAATATGATCTATCGATACTATCCTGAAATCCCTCAACAAATCTCTGCATTCTTCATGATATGACCTCAAAATATCATCCCTGTACTTATACTCCCTAGATAATTGCTTGATCACTAATAAAGAATCTCCAACAATCTCTATGATATCGGCCCCGATCTCCTTTAGAAGTTGAAGTCCTTTGAGCACCGCCTCATACTCTGCCTGATTATTGGTCCGATAGGGCTTGATTGTAAAAGCAAACTCAAAACTTGCCCCCCGAGGTGATACAATAACTAGTTCGATACCAGATCCATGTTTGCAAACCGATCCATCAAAAAACAAAGTCCAAGGAATCGGCTCCACATAATCTTCATGAACTCCCCTGTGTTGCACAATGAAATCGGCCACTGCTTGTCCTTTGATTGCTTTAGCGATTCATACCTCAAGTCGAACTCTGTCAAGGCAAAAACCCACTTGCCAACTCACCCTTTTAAGACTGGAGCCGACAGCATGTACTTCACCACATCGGCTTTACAAACCACTGTGCACTCAGCCGATAGGACATAATGCCTCAACTTAGTACATGAGAAATATAAACAAAGCATAATTTTCTCCACCACAGGATATCTCGTTCAGCATCCAAAAGCCTTCTACTCAGATAAAACACACTCGCTCTTCCCTTCAAAATTCCTGTATCAAGACTGACCCGATGGATTTCTCATCGGCCGATAAGTATAATTTAAATGGCTTTCCTTTCTACGGCAGAATCAAAACAGGTGGGGAACTTAGATAATTCTTGATCTCATCAAATGCTTCCTACTGTTCTGCCCCCACACAAACTCTTGATCGGCTTTTCAACTTCAACAATGGAGTAAAAGGTTCAATCCTTCCTGATAGATTCGATATAAATCTCCTTACAAAATTAATCTTGCCGATCAATGACTGTAACTCTGTCTTATTGACTGGTGGTTCTGTATTCTTGATGGCTCTGGATGCTCCGTTGACTGACTTCAATTCCTTGCTCATGCACCATAAACCTAAAAACTGTCCAGCCGATACACCAAAAGCTCATTTATTGGGATTCATCCTTAGTCCATACTTCCTTGCCCTTTCCAGCACTCTCCGTAAAATCGGCCATATGGCTGTCATTACTCCTGGACTTGACCACCACATCATCGATGTAAATTTCTACTAACATGCCGATGAGATCATGAAATATATAATTCATCGCCCTTTGATAAGTCGCACGGCACTTTTTAATCCAAACGTCATTACCACCCACTCATATAAGCCGATAGCTCTAGGACACCGGAACGCAGTCTTATGTATATCTTCCTCTGCCATAAAAATCTGATTGTATCCTGCATTGCCGTCCATGAAGCTAATAATCTTGTGGCCTGATGCGGCATCCACTAACAGATCTGCTATCGGCATCGGGTATTCATCCTTGGGGGTAGCTTTATTCAGATCCCGGAAATCAATGCATATCCTCAATTTTCCCTTTTTTTTTCCACCGGGACGATATAAGAAACCCACTCGGCATATCGGCACGGTCTTATAAACTTTGCATCATATAACCTTGTGATTTCTTCTTTGATTGGCTCGTACAACTTTGCTTTAAATCTCCTTGGAGCTTGTTTGAACGGCCGATATCCTGGTTTAATAGGAAGCCGATGTTCAACAATCGATCGGCTCAAGCCTGCCATTTCATGATATTCCCAAGCAAAACAGTCCCGATATTCTCTCAACAGTTTGATTAATTCTTCTCGAAATTTAGGGCATAACTTTTTGCTTATGTACGTCGGCCTTGGTCTATCTCCTGGTCCGATATCAATCTCTTCCAAATCATTGGCCGACGTAAATCCTTGTCCCAATTTTCCCTCAAAATCTTCAATGGAGCCCATCAGAGTAGCAATTCGGAGCCGACTTGCCGAATCGGCTGTATCCCTTGATCGGTGACCTTAAGATAATCTCCTTCCCATACTCTTCCGGAAAAACAGTCAACTCCATCGTCTTCCCAAACCGGTAAATCGGTCATCGCGATATTAGTCGACTGATCCGCTAGGACTATCTCAACTTGATCTCCTTGCCATTGTATCAGGCATTGATGCATCGTCGAGGGCACACAACAGTTAGCATGAATCCAATCCCTGCCAAGGAGTAAACTGTATGATCCTTTTCCATTGATGACAAAAAACGTGGTTGGTAATGTCTTATTTCCTACTGTCAACTCCACGTTTAACACGCCTTTTGCCTCCGATGAATTTCCACTGAAATCTTTTAGCACCATATTCGTCTTGATCAAATCTTCGGTGGTCTTCCCAAGTTTCCGATATGTAGCATACGGCATCAAATTAACAGCCGCTCCCCTATCAACCAGCATCTTCGTCATCGGCTTCCCATTCACATAACCCTTGATATACAGTGGCTTTAAGTGCCGATGCTCTGACTCCTTAGGTTTATCAAATATGGCCTGATCGGGTTGCAACGTTAGTTGAGCGAAAACTTCCTCACTGCCATCTTCGTCCGATGAGATCGCTTTATATTCTCGGGGCAAAAAGAAAACCATGTTCACTGGAGCTGATGCATTATCTTCATCGTCTTTCCTCTTTACTCGCCACACTTGCTTAGTCCTCTTACGACGATGATCGGCTTCTTCCTGATCTTGCCATTGCTGTGGGTGCCATGGGCCCCGGGTACCTCATGACAAGCATATGGGCCACTCGGATAGAGGATGGGCCTAGCCCTGTAATTAGAGATATAGCTAAATTCGGCAGACTTCGCCTTGTATAGAAAGGAATATACAGTCCTAGTCGGGTGCGTTATATCTCTAAGGGGAGATCTCCTAGTCGTAATCCGATGGGGACTCCTACCTTGTAACCCTGTCCCCCAGTATATAAGGGGAGGCAGGGCGCCCCATAAGGGCAGGTTGAGTTGGTTCACCAGAATCACCACCACAAATCCTCAAAGGAATAACACCACAACTGGACGTAGGGTATTACCTCACATCGAGGGCCTGAACCAGTATAAAATCTCCCTGTGTTCCTTTGCAATCCACCGAGTTTCCATCCGCCGACTAGCCCCATATATTTATTGCCGGTGTAAAACATCGACAGTTGGCGCGCCAGGTAGGGGCTTCGGCGCGATCTACATCTACAAGCTCGATGGATCTAGCAACCGAAGTCGACGGCGGCAAACTCCCCCCCGGAGATGCAATCGCATTCAGAAGCCTTGACTTCGTCGCCGACCAGATCGGCAATCTCACCCCGGCCGACACGGACCCGATCCAACCGGCCGAGGAACCAGCTGACTCCGCGCCAGTCGGCCCACACGACGCTGCGGCAATCTTCGACGACATGTTGCGGCGATCTCCAATACGCCCGAGTCCAGGGACAACTCTTCCTTTCAGTGTTCGACTCGGACTCGGTTCTGAGCCGGCCGAGATCGGGCCGAGAAGGGAAGAGATCGTCAACTTCCCGTTCGGACTCAGCGACGCCGCGGATATCTACAATCTACATCCGACGCGGCAAACCCGATCCCCTGGAGTTCGACTCGGATACGGCTCCGAGCCGCTCGAGATCGGATCTAGGGAGGTCGGAGTTGTAATCACCCCCATCAACTATTCCGACTACGACTCTCAGTCGGACTACGACTCCCAGTCGGATTCCGGCTCCAAGTCGGATACCAGCTCGGCAAGCTTCACTCCGCCGCGAGAAATTTTCATGGCATCCAGAGGCTCTACTCCTATTCAGGAATCACGCCGACTACACGAACAACAAGAGGAGGAGGCCTGCCGTCTGCGAGAACAACAGGAGGAAGAAACAAGACGCCTGCACGCCCACAACGACGGCCTACGCAGGGCTGGGCGAACCGCTCAGCAACAAACCCTCCAAACAAAAGTCGGCGACCACAACGTCTTCGTCACGCCACAGCAGAACGTCGTGGCAGCCGTAACCCTACTGGACACGATCCAGGTTGGGCCTAATCACCAGGCCACCCTGACGATCGCAAGGATAAAAGCCATGCTTACTGCTGCCGCATGTCAGCAGCACCAACAGTCGGGCAACACACTCGTACTGACCAGTCGGTCAACTTCCCCAGCGGCAGTCTCATCCACCTCAAAGCGACGTCGAGCGGCCGGCTCTAGTCGGCAGCACGCGGAGTCAAGCCGGACGTCACTCGGCAACCACAACAACCGGCAACGTCGAAGCGACCGTCGGGACAGCCAGGACCTCCGAGACCGACTGCGGCGCGACCTTCAGCAAGACATTAATGCTCGGCGCCGCAAACGAGAAGAAGACGAGCAACGCCAACTGGAAGACGAGAACGAGCAATTCGGCCTCCACTACGAGCGGTTTCGCCGCCGTAGTCGAGGTCGGAGTCCTCATGAAGACGACGGATTACCGGCCTTCACTCAGGAGCTACAACAAGTCGACTGGCCGTCAAGTTTCAAGCCTACAGGCATCAACAAATACGATGGCAAGACTAATCCCGAGTCCTGGCTCACGGTCTACACTCTGGCGATTCGAGCAGCTGGGGGAAATCAGAAAGTCATGGCTAACTATCTCCCAGTCGCTCTAGCCGACTCAGTGAGGACATGGCTAATAGGACTCCCAAAGCGATCAATCGGCTCTTGGGGAGAACTCCGGGAACGGTTCATCACCAACTTCCAGGGAACATACGAGAGGCCATCTTCCGAGTACCACCTATATCAGTTGCGCCAAAGGAAGAACGAGTCTCTTCGTGACTTCATCAAGAGGTTTTCTGAGAGGAGGAACTCAATCCCGAACGTCAAGGATGAGGTCGTCATCGCCGCCTTTCGAAAAGGAGTCAAAGACACCTCGTTCATCGACAAATTCACTCGGAAGCCTCCCAACTCTGTCAAGGCCCTATTCGACATGGCAAACAAGTACGCGACTCGGCCACGCTGTTGCCGAGGCCCTCGATGACAACAAGTCACCCTGACAGAAGAAGCGGGACGACACCGACGACGCGGTCCCAACTAAAGCTGGGAATCGCAAACGCAAGTCAGACGGCTCCATTGTGGCAGTCGGTCACGACCACCTTCGACCTTCAACAACTGAGGATTATCAGAACAACAAGTGACACGCTCGGGGGCTCACAAGCTCAAACACGAGGATGGCATCCCCACTCCCAAATACCGAACAGCTAAGTCGCTTTCTGATAAACATCTCCTCACTCGGCCTTGCTAGTGCCACAGCCGCTTACACCTAATAGGTGTATAAGCTGCGCATTTACTTTTTTCCGTTTTTGCTCTTAAATGATTACAAAAGTACTCAAGTAGCATAAATCTCGATCCGTGAAACTCTGCTCCATGTAAGACGAACTCAAGTCACCCAAAACGCGTGCCTGGGAAAGAGCCATGAGCCAACTCCCGACGCTAGGGGGCTATGACTAGTCGGGCAGAGTGCTTAAACGTAAGGGGTCAACTACTCGAGGAAATTAATATCAAAAAGAGGAAGAACACGTATTTACATACATTGTAAAATACATTTTATTCGGGTGATTATTTCCATCATCAGATGCTACTCATCCGATATTTTTATATTGCAGGCCCAGCTCCGGATACGCGTGACAGGAACTCAGGGCTGCGAGCCCATCTCCTACGCTCGGGGGCTGGACAAGTCTGCCAAAATACACTCGGGATGCTCCATGAGGGCTACTCACCGAGTACTTGCGCCAGTCGGGACGTCATCTTCCCCGACTGCGCTCCATGCGAGCCAACAATCGGCCCCCGGCGCCAGTCGGGGCTGTATACCACTCGGCTAAATAGGGTATGCCCCATGAGGGTCGCCAGCCGAATCCTACGCTAATGCTAGGTTCGGATACCTTATTTGGTCACGGTTCTGTCAGGTTGGGTACGCCCCATGAGGGTCGCTAGCCGAATCCTATGCTAATGCAAGGTTCGGGTGCCTAGCTTGGTTATAATTCTGTTGGATAGGGTACGCCCCATGAGGGTCGCCAGCCGAATCCTCTGCTAATGCAAGGTTCGGGTACCTTGTTCGGCTTTACCCAAGTCAGAGAAGACTTATATCGTCAAAGTGCATCCGGAGTTCTCATGCACTGTGTCACACCTGAGGAGGGCAAGCAGATCCTGCATTATACCCACTCAGGCTTACGTGGCAACCAGTTTGCATCCAGAACGTAAGTCGGAAAGGCTTGCGAATAAGGATTTCTCTGGCTGATTGCGGTTACCAACACCAAAAAACTCATCCTGACATGCGATGGATGATACTTCCCTAGAGCTATGCTGGATAGGTCGGCTCAGGCCGGCTTATTTGGTAGCAGCCACCAAGATATGAGTTCCTACAGTAGCATGCTCCATGTGGGCCGCCCGCAGGCTGAGTTGAAATTATAGCGCTGGTGCTACCCACAGGAACCGATGAGGTAAACAGATATGCTTCATGAGAGCCTTATTGCTAAACATATATGTTTGGGTATCTGTCTTATCCACCAGGTCTCGAGGATACATCCTTAGAAGGATCACAAGCTGGTTTTCATTAAAATTGGAGATGCAGGTATCTCTCTCGAGTACACCTAACCACGTAATGGATTTATTTTTCATACAGTGGTACTCGGCCTACATGCGTGGCCACCAGTTGCCATTGGCAACATTATTCCAGCCGACATGACGCTGAAGAGTCTAACTTTCGAGTAGTGCACTACTCGGGAGAGACTATAAAATTCTCATTCCCGCTGACATGACGCGGATGAGTCTAACTTTCGAGTAGTTCACTACTCGGGAGAGACTATAAAATTCTCATTCCCGCTGACATGACGCGGATGAGTCTAACTTTCGAGTAGTTCACTACTCGGGAGAGACTATAAAATTCTCATTCCCGCTGACATGACGCGGATGAGTCTAACTTTCGAGTAGTACACTACTCGGGAGAGACTATAAAATTCTCATTCCCGCTGACATGACGCGGATGAGTCTAACTTTCGAGTAGTTCACTACTCGGGAGAGACTATAAAATTCTCATTCCCGCTGACATGACGCGGATGAGTCTAACTTTCGAGTAGTTCACTACTCGGGAGAGACTATAAAATTCTCATTCCCGCTGACATGACGCGGATGAGTCTAACCTTCGAGTAGTGCACTACTCGGGAAAGACTATAAACAATCTTCCAGCTGACGAGCTGAAGAGTCTAACTTCCGAATGGGACGCCACTCGGGAAAGACTATAAACACCTTTTCCGGCTGACATGATGCCGACGAGTCTAATTTTCGAGTAGTATACTACTCGGGAAAGACTATAAACACCCCCTTTTCCAGCTGACATGACGCTAAAGAGTCCCATGTACGAGTAGCATCCTACTCGGCAAGACTATAAACACACATTCCGACTGACATGAAGTCGAAGAGTCCTATATACGAGTAGTTCCCTACTCGGCAAGACTATAATCATATTCCGGTTGACATGATACCGAAGAGTCTCATGTACCAGTAGTAATCTACTCGGGAAAGACTACAAGGTTAAAGATCTTTGACTTCATGTTTAATTGTTTTCACAATTAAGCACAAAGTCGGGGGCTACACCTAATAGGTGCGCCTATTCGGCGCACACTATTCCAACATCTACATGGAGCCCTTCATAGCATCGCTGCCAGCTGACATGAAGCAGGACTCGGGAGAAGCAGCACTCAGACAAAGAGCACTCGGGAGCAATGCACTCGGGAAGACTTCACCGTGGAGGATGAGCACTTGGCATCAGCTGTGACTCAACTATGAAGGTCTCGGGGGCTACTGTGGGTGCCATGGGCCTCGGGTACCTCATGACAAGCATATGGGCCACTCGGATAGAGGATGGGCCTAGCCTTGTAATTAGAGATATAGCTAAATTCGGCAGACTTCGCCTTGTATAGAAAGGAATATACAGTCCTAGTCGGGTGCGTTATATCTCTAAGGGGAGATCTCCTAGTCGTAATCCGATGGGGACTCCTACCTTGTAACCCTGTCCCCCAGTATATAAGGGGAGGCAGGGCGCCCCATGAGGGCAGGTTGAGTTGGTTCACCAGAATCACCACCACAAATCCTCAAAGGAATAACACCACAACTGGACGTAGGGTATTACCTCACATCGAGGGCCTGAACCAGTATAAAATCTCCCTGTGTTCCTTTGCAATCCACCGAGTTTCCATCCGCCGACTAGCCCCATATATTTATTGCCGGTGTAAAACATCGACAATTGCTCTTCCTGTTGCTCCCAGTGCCGTAGCCGTTGTGCCCTTCTCTTCTGATTTTTTGTAAATATCCCACTAGGACACCATTGAGGATTCTAGATTTGTCGTTCTTCATGCACTTCATCATCATTTTCTTCAAAGTATTCTTCATGGATCGGCCCCAATCGGCTGTGTGCCGATGCTCGTTTTTCAAGTGGCCGATCTTGCAAAAATCTCTCCTGCCGATCCTGCCGAGGCCGCAGATTATTGCATTCAGGGCAATCTTCAATTGACGGCAATCTCATCCCTTGATCCCAGTAGAATCGGAAGAACGGGCAATTCCAATGCGGATTATATCTTTCTGTGTCCTGCTCAACCCACTGTTCCTCACGCTTTGAATACTTTTCTATCATGTCTGATGAAGTAATCCTTGATTTATACCCTCGATGCCTTCCTTCATCGGCCTGTCCTCTTGACGTCGACCCCGCATAAACCATGTTCACGGGGAATGGATGCCCATCAATCTTCATCGGCTTCTTGTCTTCAAATTTGATTCTTCCCTGCTCGACAGCCGATTGAATTTGTTGCCGAAAACTTTGCACTCATTGGTGTGATGCGATATCGTATTGTGCCATTTGCAATATCTCTTCTTCTTTAGTTCTTCGGCCGATGGATTACGTGGTTTGGCGGCAGTTGTATCTGTTTCTCTTGTAACAGCAGATCGAAGATTTTATCGGCTTTATTGATGTCAAAGTCATATCTCTCCTCTTTGCCGATATCCTTTACCCACGGACATAATATTGATTTCTTGTTTCTGGCCCACTCCACCAATCCAACCTCAGCATCAGATCCCTCATCGTCTGAGTCCGATGAATAAACTTGCACCTAGGCAACTCGTCTCTGGAACTTTTCCTTTTTTGCCTCTTGAAATCGGCTTTCATGAGCCGATACCTTTTGTACGAGGTGCGCCAAGCTCTCGAATTCCTGCGACGAGAACCTCTCTTTAATTGGAGCCAAAAGTCCCTGGAAAGCCAAATCAGCTAGGTGCCCATCGCTCAGAGTTAAGCTATAACATCGGTTTCTGACATCTCGGAACCGCTGTATGTACTCTGGTACTGTTTCATCTGTCCTCTATTTAACCGATGTCAAGTCTGTCAGTCTCATCTCATGGATTCCAGCAAAGAAATATTTATGAAACTACTTTTCCAGATCGGCCCATCCTCGGACTGAATTTGGCAGTAAAGAAGAAAACCATGTAAAGGCCGATCCAGATAATGACAAGGGGAAAAACCTAACCCTTAAAGCCTCTTCAGCCGATGCCTCTCCACACTGTGCCAGGAATCGGCTGATATGCTCCACTGTAGATATGCTGTCTTGTCTTGAGAACTTGGAAAAAATCCGGGACTCTGTATCGATGTGGCAATGGAACTCTGTCAAACCACTCGGGATATGGACGCCGATACATAAAGGTTTGCTCTTTCGGTTTTATCCCGAATTGTTCCCTCATTATCTCTGCAACCCTTGTTGACAGATCTTCTTCCCTCGGGTTGTCCTGCTGATACTGTATGGGTGGGGTCGGCTGCTGATTCTGTCTAGGATATTCTCTCTGATAATTACCTGGATCGGCTCCACCTCCTGGATAATTCTGTTGATATCCCCCGTAATAAGCAGTCCGATGATATCCGGCGGGAATATCCTGTTGCCCCCTAGCCTGGTTCTGCGTAAACGGGTTTTCCGGTATGTCTTTGTGTACCCCATAAACAACCTGACCCGGTTCCATCTTGGGTGGGAGATAAACAGGACCGCGACTAGGCTCGTGAGCGATTGATCCATCCACCGTCTTCTTAATCAGATTATGTAGCGTGTTCACCAATACTCCTGACTGGTTAATAAGCGCATGATGTACTGCTTCGTTTACCATATCCTGTAAGGGTTTTGGTGGAGTTTCAGGCGGTGTGCGGCTCGATTCACCAAACAGAACTGGTTTTGGAAATTGCGTCTTCTGAATCGGCCCTTGTCGTGTCATTCCGAAAGACTCTAAACAAAGCTTCTGAAAATTGGCCATAGTTTGCTCGACTTGCTGTTTTTGTTCTTCGGTCAGATCTTCCATGGTGACCGGAATCATATTATCCTGCTTGATCTCTTTTCCAGTCATCTTGAATCTTTAGATTGAAATTGTGTTGAAAACTTCGTGTCCCACCGGGCGTGCCAAAAACGTGTTGACGCCGAAAATCACCGGGGGCCGACGACCTGGTTCGGCGTCTTAAAGACACGCGAAGGCCTGGGAGATCTGCTTAACTCTAGTGCAGGTCCTAAATCTTCGAGGTTCGTAGGCGTGCCTGTCAATTTGACCCTACAATTGACAAGGAGATAAAAAGAATTAGAACGGTGAGCCAATCGGCTGAAAGCCGATTTGGACTCGTTTCATCGGCCTATAGCCGATACGAACTGTAGCACTTATACACCGATTGGAAATCGATGACGGCATAAATAATGACCGATAATAATAAAATAACAAACTGGCCAATTACCGAAGGGATGCTCGGATACCGGCCGCAAGCCGATGATGAAATAAATAAACAGGAGACATAAATAAATGGATCGGCCGATTGCAATAATAACTATCAGAACTGTGTCTAAAGCATTGCCAACACTCATACCCGTGCTCGGGACCATGATCGTACTTGGGGACTCGCTGTACCCGTGCCCGGGACCTTACCTGTGCTCGTGCCCGGGTACCTTGCCCGTGCTCGCGCCCGAGTACCTATGCTCGTGCCCGGGTACCTATGCTCGTGCCCGGGTACCTTACCTGTGCTCGTGCCCGGGGGTCTTACCTGTGGTCGTGCCCGGGGCGTTACCTGTGGTCGTGCCCGGGTTGGCAACGTAAACTAATTGGCTAGCCTTAGCCGATCGTGATAAAAAGCGGACAAACTAGATAACAAAGTAAACAGTATAATCGGCTGCATTTAATCAAGAGATAACTTATTGGCTAAGCACTCCGATAAAACATCGCATATAGATCCATTGGCTCATTAAGAGTAAAGTTATTACCACCAGTCTAGTAGATCGGACCCAACCGTTGCAGCACAGACTGATGCTGATAACAGGACCTCGATAAGCCGATAGATCTAATGCGATCGTGATGTAAAATAAGATAACTTATCGGCTATACACCCCGATAAGACGCTTGCGTAAAAACCATCAACCTATCAGGAACGACTTATCGTTGGCAGTTTAGTAGGTCGGACCGAACCGATGCAGCACAAACTGAGGATAAATCGCGCCCGATAGGCCGATAAGATCTACGCACGCGTGATGTGATATACCTGATCGGCCTAAGAGATCGAACCAAACCGATGCAGCCGTAGACAAAGCAGATATATCGTGGTAAGCCGACTACCGTAAACCGACTAGAATATCGGACCAAACCGAGGAAGTCCTAGCCGATGCGGTAGCCGGGGTCGCCACCATCGAGTAGTTTGACGGGCGTATGATGGGGAGGACTGGCAAGCTATCCTTATGATTATCTCTTCTGTATACTTCTCGGCATTTTGGATTTGTATTGTGAGTGGGTAAAGATTATGGCAAGGCTGCGATGAGGATGGATGGTTACCGCATTTATTCGGGTTTTATTCGAGACCTCATCCATCTAGATATTTCGCATTGCCGTAATAGTTACTCTTCATAATGTACTTTCGGGGTGCCCACATAAACTATATAAATTATAGAAATTAAAGGTCAAAGATTTAAACGTTTGACTTAGGACAAACATAGAACGACAAGTAATTTGAAACGGAGGGACTAAAAATTGATTTATTTTGGAACAAGGTTTGAACTCTACGAGTTGATTTATTTTGGGACGGAAGAAGTACACTGTGTAGATGCATTTCATATCTGCATCGCATATTTAGGCCCTCTTTGAATCAAAGGATTTGTGGAGGATTTTTATAGGATTCAAATCCTATAGGAATTTTTTCCTATTTGGTTCTTTCAAATTAACAAATGATTGGAGCTCTCCAAATCCTATGAAAAATTCCTAAGGAATGGCTCAATACGGGCCCCTTTGAAATGATTTGTAATGTATTTGCTTTGTACTCCTATATTGTACCTCCATTCGAACTTTGACCAGGCGAGAGCATATACAAGATTTTTTTTATGATGTGTCGATGTTTTACACCGGCAATAAATATATGGGGCTACTCGGCGGATGGAAACTCGGTGGATTGCAAAGGAACACAGGGAGATTTTATACTGGTTCAGGCCCTCGATGTGAGGTAATACCCTACGTCCAGTTGTGGTGTTATTCCTTTGAGGAATTATGGTGGTGATTCTGGTGAACCAACTCAACATGCCCTCATGGGGCGCCCTGCCTCCCCTTATATACTGGGGGACAGGGTTACAAGGTAGGAGTCCCCATCGGATTACGACTAGGAGATCTCCTTAGAGATATAACACACCGACTAGGACTGTATATTCCTTTCCATACAAGGCGAAGTCTGCCGAATCTAGCTATATCTCTAATTACAAGGCTAGGCCCATCCTCTATCCGAGTGGCCATATGCTTGTCATGAGGTACCCGGGGCCCATGGCACCCACAGTAGCCCCGAGACCTTCATAGTTGAGTCACAGCTGATGCCAAGTGCTCATCCTCCACGGTGAAGTCTTCCGAGTGCATTGCTCCCGAGTGCTCTTTGTCTGAGTGCTGCTTCTCCCGAGTCCTGCTTCATGTCAGCTGGCAGCGAGGCTATGAAGGGCTCGATGTAGATGTTGGAATAGTGTGCGCCGAATAGGCGCACCTATTAGGTGTAGCCCCCGACTTTGTGCTTAATTGTGAAAACAATTAAACATGAAGTCAAAGATCTTTAACCTTGTAGTCTTTCCCGAGTAGATTACTACTGGTATATGAGACTTCGGTATCATGTCAACCGGAATATGATTTATAGTCTTGCCGAGTAGGGAACTACTCGTATATAGGACTCTTCGACTTCATGTCAGTCGGAATGTGTGTTTATAGTCTTGCCGAGTAGGATGCTACTCGTATATGGGACTCTTCAGCGTCATGTCAGCTGGAAAGGGGGTGTTTATAGTCTTTCCCGAGTAATATACTACTCGAAAATTAGACTCGTCAGCTTCATGTCAGCCGGGATGATTATTTATAGTCTTTCCCAAGTAATATACTACTCGAAAATTAGACTCGTCAGCTTCATGTCAGCTGGAATAATGCTGCTCATGGCAACTGGTGGCCACGCATGTAGGCCGAGTACCACTGTATGAAAAATAAATCCATTACGTGGTTAGGTGTACTCGAGAGAGATACCTGCATCTCCAATTTTAATGAAGACCAGCTTGTGATCCTTGTAAGGATGTATCCTCAAGACCTGGTGGATAAGACAGATACACAAACATATATGTTTAGCAATAAGGCTCTCATGAAGCATATCTGTTTACCTCATCGGTTCCTGTGGGTAGCACCAGCGCTATAATTTCAACTCAGCCTGCGGGCGGCCCACATGGAGCATGCTACTGTAGGAACTCATATCTTGGTGGCTGCTACCAAATAAGCCGGCCTGAGCCGACCTATCCAGCATAGCTCTAGAGAAGTATCATCCATCGCATGTCAGGATGAGTTTTTTGGTGTTGGTAACCGCAATCAGCCAGAGAAATCCTTATTCGCAAGCCTTTCCGACTTACGTTCTGGATGCAAACTGGTTGCCACGTAAGCCTGAGTGGGTATAATGCAGGATCTGCTTGCCCTCCTCAGGTGTGACACAGTGCATGAGAACTCCGGATGCACTTTGACGATATAAGTCTTCTCTGACTTGGGTAAAGCCGAACAAGGTACCCGAACCTTGCATTAGCAGAGGGTTCGGCTGGCGACCCTCATGGGGCGTACCCTATCCAACAGAATTATAGCCAAGCTAGGCACCCGAACCTTGCATTAGCATAGGATTCGGCTAGCGACCCTCATGGGGCGTACCCAACCTGACAGAACCGTGACCAAATAAGGTACCCGAACCTAGCATTAGCGTAGGATTCGGCTGGCGACCCTCATGGGGCATACCCTATTTAGCCGAGTGGTATACAGCCCCGACTGGCGCCGGGGGCCGATTGTTGGCTCGCATAGAGCGTAGTCGGGGAAGATGATGTCCCGACTAGCGCAAGTACTCGGTGAGTAGCCCTCATGGAGCATCCCGAGTGTATTTTGGCAGACTTGTCCAGCCCCCGAGCGTAGGAGATAGGCTCGCAGCCCTGAGTTCCTGTCACGCATATCCGGAGCTGGGCCTGCAATATACAAATATCGGATGAGTAGCATCTGATGATGGAAATAATCACCCGAATAAAATGTATTTTACAATGTATGTAAATACGTGTTCTTCCTCTTTTTGATATTAATTTCCTCGAGTAGTTGACCCCTTACGTTTAAGCACTCTGCCCGACTAGTCATAGCCCCCTAGCGTCGGGAGTTGGCTCATGGCTCTTTCCCAGGCACGCGTTTTGGGTGACTTGAGTTCGTCTTACATGGAGCAGAGTTTCACGGATCGAGATTTATGCTACTCGAGTACTTTTGTAATCATTTAAGAGCAAAAACGGAAAAAAGTAAATGCGCAGCTTGTACACCTATTAGGTGTAAGCGGCTGTGGCACTAGCAAGGCCGAGTGAGGAGATGTTTATCAGAAAGCGACTTAGCTGTTCGGTATTTGGGAGTGGGGATGCCATCCTCGTGTTTGAGCTTGTGAGCCCCCGAGCATGTCACTTGTTGTTCTGATAATCTTCAGTTGTTGAAGGTCGAAGGCGGCTGTGGCCGACTGCCACAATGGAGCCGTCTGACTTGCATTTGCGATTCCCAGCTTTAGTCGGGACCGCGTCGTCGGTGTCGTCCCGCTTCTTCTGTCAGGGTGACTTGTTGTCATCGAGGGCCTCGGCAACAGCGTGGGCCGAGTCGGCGTACTTGTTTGCCATGTCGAATAGGGCCTTGACAGAGTTGGGAGGCTTCCGCGTGAATTTGTCGATGAACGAGGTGTCTTTGACTCCTTTTCGAAAGGCGGCGATGACGACCTCATCCTTGACGTTTGGGATTGAGTTCTTCTTCTCAGAAAACCTTTTGATGAAGTCACGAAGAGACTCGTTCTTCCTTTGATGCAACTGATATAAGTCGTACTCGGAAGATGGCCTCTCGTATGTTCCCTGGAAGTTGGCGATGAAACATTCCCGGAGTTCTCCCCAAGAGCCGATTGATTGCTTGGGAAGTCCTGTTAGCCATGTCCTCGCCGAGTCGGCTAAAGCGACCGGGAGGTAGTTAGCCATGACTTTGTGATTTCCTCCAGCTGCTCGGATCGCCAAAGTGTAGACCGTGAGCCAGGACTCGGGATTGGTCTTGCCGTCGTATTTGTCGATGCCTGTAGGCTTGAAACCCGACGGCCAGTCGACCTGTTGTAGCTCCTGGGTGAAGGCCGGTACTCCATCTTCATGAGGACTCCGACCCCGACTACGGCGGCGAAACCGCTCGTGGTGGAGGCCAAAGCGCTCGTTCTCGTCTTCCAGTTGGCGTTGCTCATCCTCCTCTCGTTCGCGGCGCCAAGCGCTGACGTTTTGCTGAAGGTCACGCCGTGGTTGGCCTCGGAGCCGCCGGTCGTCGTTGGGGTTGCCGAGTGACGTTTGGTGTGACTCCGAGTGCTGCCGACTAGAGCCGGCTACTCGGCGTCGCTTTGAAGCGGATGAAACTGCCGTTGGGGAAATCGACCGGTTGGTCGGTATGAGGGTATCACCCGACTGTTAGTGTTGTTGACATGCAGCAGCTGTAAGCATGGCTTTTATCCTTGCGATCGTCGGGGTGGCCTGGTGATCAGGTCCGAACTGGAGTGTATCCAGTAGAGTTACAGCGGCCACGATGTTCTGTTGGGGTGTGACGAAGACGTCGTGGTCGCCGACTCGGGTTTGGAGGACTTGTTGCTGAGCAGTCCGCCCGGCTCTGCACAGATCGTCGTTGCGGGCGCGCAGGCGTCTTGCTTCTTCCTCTTGTTGTTCTCGCAGTCGGCGGGCCTCCTCCTCTTGCTGTTCGCGTAGTCGGCGTGATTCCTGAGTAGGAGTAGAGCCTTTGGATGCCATGAAGATTTCTCGTGGCGGAGAGAAGCTTGCCGAGCTGCTGTCCGACTTAGAGTCGTAGTCCGACTGGAAGTCGGAGTCCGACTTTGAGTCGAAGTCGGGATGGTTGATGGGGATGAGTGTAACTCCGACCTCCCTAGATCCGATCTCGAGTGGCTCTGGGCCGTATCCGAGTCGAACTCCAGAGGATCGGGTTTGCCGCGTTGGATGTAGATTGTAGATATCCGCGGCGTCGTCGAGTCCGAACGGGAAATTGACGATCTCTTCCTTTTTTGGCCCGATCTCGGCCGGCTCAAAACCGAGTCCGAGTCGAACACCGAAAGAAAGAGTTGTCCCTGGACTTGGGCGTATTGGAGATCGCCGCAGCATGTCGTGAGAGATTGCTGCAGCATCGTGTAGGCCGACTGGCGCGGAGTCGGCTGGTTCCTCGGCCGGTTGGATCGGGTCCATGTCGGCCAAGGTGAGATTGCCGATCTGGTTGGCGGCGAAGTCGAGGCTTCTGAATGCAATTGTATCTCTGGGGGAGAGTTTGCCGCCGTCGACTCCGGTTGCTGGATCCATCGAGCTTGTAGATGTAGATCGCGCCGAAGCCCCTACCTGGCGCGCCAACTGTCGATGTTTTACACCGGCAATAAATATATGGGGCTACTCGGCGGATGGAAACTCGGTGGATTGCAAAGGAACACAGGGAGATTTTATACTGGTTCAGGCCCTCGATGTGAGGTAATACCCTACGTCCAGTTGTGGTGTTATTCCTTTGAGGAATTATGGTGGTGATTCTGGTGAACCAACTCAACATGCCCTCATGGGGCGCCCTGCCTCCCCTTATATACTGGGGGACAGGGTTACAAGGTAGGAGTCCCCATCGGATTACGACTAGGAGATCTCCCCTTAGAGATATAACACACCCGACTAGGACTGTATATTCCTTTCCATACAAGGCGAAGTCTGCCGAATCTAGCTATATCTCTAATTACAAGGCTAGGCCCATCCTCTATCCGAGTGGCCCATATGCTTGTCATGAGGTACCCGGGGCCCATGGCACCCACATGATGTTTACGAGGTACTGAAGATATTGCAATGTGGACCATTGAGATCAGAAACGGGGCAAGCTATGGAATTGAAATTATGGTAACTGATGACATTGGAGTAATAACCTACTCTAAGTACATAATGCTTTTTTTTCTTTTTTAGTATACTATACCTCTATGGACCTAACCGATGGTTCTGTCGTATAACACCATAAAATTCTCTTCTCAGTTATCATGTTCTTCTTCTCTCCCATACGTTCACCTTGATCTAGGGTTTGGATATGGAAACCTGAAAAGAGGTATGTTCGAGGGACCTAAGAGCGAGATGGGCTTGGGATTTAGTACGAGACAGGCCTGTGCAAGAACAGGTACATCCTGTTGACGCCTGGGCGCCAATGCACCGATAAGATCTCTCTTGTTCTTATTTACTTAGTTGATTATTTGTTTACGTAATTCATGGTTCACTTGGATTAACGTGGATCAAGAGAAACCTGGATCTGGAGAGGCCTAGATCGAGTGTGCGAGACCAAGATTAAGAGGAAAAGGAATGTAATTAATTCTTGATCTTGTGGAGATGAGGAAAGGTGAAGTTCGGCAACGAGAGAGTGAAATGAATAAAAAAAAAATATGTAGATGAGCTTGGGTTCTAGATCTTAGCGGGAGGAGAGATCAGGACCTTTTGGAACAGATAACGTAAATCTTAGAAAAAATGCAATATATGGATTCTAGATCTCAACAGGAGGAGAGACCAAGACCTTTAGGAACAAACAACATAGATCTTGGGGCAAAAATGCTATATATAGATTCTAGATATCAGCGGGAGTAGAGATCAAGTTCTTTAAAAGCAAACAAAGTAGATCTCGAAAAAGGGCAATCTATATTTGTAGCGGTGTCGAGCAACCAAGATCGATATATCCTATGCCGTTACCTTTTTCTACACCGGTACGTATTCATATTACGAAGACATTTTTTTTCCTTGTCCATCTACTTATGTTGCCAAGCAAATTATGTTTTTACCTTCCTACTTAAGAATCTCTATCAATATTTATATAAATATTTAGGTACCTTTTACCTGGTATCTTTAAACTATAGAGCATTAGATTTAAACCAATGGACAACTCACATTATTTACAAACACTGTAAAACATCTCGATATATAGATGCAGGTCGAAAGTTGAAACACATCGTTTTTTTCTGATATCTTCAGAGATTAAATTGATTTGTGTGAAAAGCTTGCAAAATTTGCGTCATACTCGTAGTGCACAGTATGTATGTGCCAGGGCGCTCCAGCTCCACCAAATGAAACGAAACTTGTAGCAGTACTAACATGTCAAAAGCGCATTGGGTGTATGTGTATACAGCCACGTTTTGTATTGAACACATCACAGTATCACATAGACCAACATCATATTGCGTCTCAGATTCCCTCGCACCCTTGGTTTTGGCGCTTGGTTCATTTGCTTCTCACGCTTGCACTTCAAGATGACAATAGAGACCCATTACCCGCCCGATAGGTAATTAATCTCATTAGGAGGTGTAAAAGGGTTAAAATGTATCCTCATGGCCTCATGGGTCTACTAATGAAAAAAAACACCACCCAATGGGTTAGCGGTATGGGTATGGTTATGTACTACCCATACCCATTACCCAATGGATACCCATATAAATTAAGAGGAGTGATTCTCAACCTAGGGCCTAGCTACTAGCCTAAAAAATTAGGTCCAAAACAGTCTGGCTCAATTAAAACCTAAGATATAAAGCAAGTGCAACTCAGCAACATCTTTTATGCAAGTTAGCAAGGGCAAGGGCAAAAAATATTTGCAATAATTATTGTGATGAATGAACTTGTAAACTGTTATATATATGACAAATTATAGACCACTGGCCTTTTGCTCTACTTGGTGACTTGTAGCCTCCTATTAGGCTCATGCACTATTTAACTAAAATGGTGATTGGTGAATTTGGTTGAAGTTGATACACTATAGTTAAATTTGCATCTCACCTTCTCATATATATATGCGTTCTTTATTTTTGTTAAATTGGATGCACAGTTTAACTTAATTTGAATCTTTGGGTCCTCCAACAGAAGGGTTTTTTTTTTCTCATGGAGGAGGGTTTGGAGTAGCGAAACCCAACGGGTATAGACCCGTTACCATCCTTACTTGGACACATGCAATAGCGGTCTCGCTCATAGCAGGCTAGCAGCAGTGGCTACCTATAAGCCCACATGTAGTAAGGTATTCCCTCCGTCTAAAAACAAGTTGATTTGTACTAGTAGAGTTTTTTTCAAAAATAAATTGATTTCTATCATCTTACCTACATTCGGTTCACAAATATAAAAGTTATCACCTCAATACCCCTTATCTACCATCCATAATAGTTTCTTATTAATAGGAAGCATTTTGGTCTTTCTCCTAACTCCTAAAATTTTCTTGAGATGCTAGCAATTCATTTATTTTAGGACAGACGGAGTAGGTGCCGACGTACAAAATTTTTATTATTTAACGACAAATTTAAAACCATATTTTATAAAATAAGAGGTTGGTTAGTTGGTTGGTCGTCAAAGGTTGCCATGCCAAATCTTGGGTGTGCCACAATTTATTTGTATTTGTTTGGTTGATTGTCATATTATGATATTCTACACTTTACTAGTCTTTTGGCCCACGCGTCATTGACTCAGTTTGTTGCCAAATGTTGCCACACTTGTGGCCACATTTTGTGTGTTATGCACTACTTTTGGCAAAGTGAGGGTATGACAAATTTATTTAGCCACTATAACCAAATAGGCCCTAAACCTCCACAACTATATTTTCGACAATAATGAACTAGTATATTTTGAAAATGTGTCTATGTATCACTAGTAGTTACATTAATACAATGGCCTTTGCATATCGTTGATATCCGGCTGCATCGCGCAGCTCTCAGCACGCAGGTATTACACACTACTGCCTTGGAGTTCCTTGGATGCCACACATAGAGATGTCCAAATGGGCCGTGCCCCGTCGGGCCGGCCCGGGCATGGTGCTACAGTAACCGTGCATGGGCCGGCCCGTCACGGTTGGCCGTGGGCCGTGCCGGCACGGCCCGAGTAGCCGTGCCGTGCCTGGGCCGGCGGTGCGGCACGGCGGGCCGGCACGGCATGGCCCGTGGACTGTAGCGGGCCGGCACGGCACGGCATGGGGCACAGGCACGGCACGGGGCACGGGCACAGGGGCACAGGGCACGGGCATGGGGCATGGGGGCACGGGGCACGGGCACGGCGGCAGGCGGCTGAGGGGACGGCGCGCAGGTGGGGAGGCGGTGGCGGAGGGCGGCGGCAGGCGGCGGAGGCCGGGGAGGCGCGCGCGGGAGGCGGCGGCGGAGGGGGCGGAGGAGGCCGAGGCGGCGGGAGGAGGCGGAGGAGGCCGAGGCGGCGGGAGGAGGCGGAGGAGCCGAGGAGGCCGGGAGCAGGCAGGCGGCGGACGGGGCGGCGCGCAGGCGGGGAGGCGGCGGCGGAGGGCGGCGGCAGGCGTCGGCGGACCGGGCCGGCCCGGGCACGGTGGGCCGCCGACGGGCCGTGCCGGCACGGCACGGCCGCCGACCTCGGCATGCTGTGCCTGGGCCGGGGGGGAGGCACGTGGGCCGGCACGGCATAGCCCGCTACAGGAACCGTGCCTACACGGGCCGTGCCGGCCTGGTCCGCCCGTTTGGTCACCTATAGCCACACACTACTATCTTGTGCAAAGGCTATACAAATATACGCTACATGCACATGAACAAAGTAAACATTACACCGATGCACTAGCTGCTTCAGACCATTAGCGCAATACATTTGATATGTCAGAGCAACATTTGTAAATTAGTGGATGAAATAAGTGATTAGAATTTCCTTGAAAAAACAAGTGATTACAAGCTCTCCTAAATTAGTCGGTCGTTAAGGTTGTTGTGGGTATCATTGCCATCTCTACGGCTTGGGATTTGAGGTGGTATCAACTATCGATCGAGTGAAGTACTACGTCATCGCTGCAGCCTGCAAGTGCCTAGCGCCTCCCTTTTTTTTTAAGACTCATATAGTTTTATTAATAAGAAACGTTTAGAAACAAAGTGCATGAGATATTTGTACACCATCATTAGCAAAGCCTCGAAGCACTTTGCTTGGTAGGACAAACTGGAGCATAACAAATATGATTATGATTAGAGCACTCCCTAGTCCCTCCCTCCAGTTAGTATTATAGTTTGGCGCGCAGTAGCCAGGGTGTGTTGCATGGGAGTATGTTATGGGTTGTGCCTAATCAGATCTATAGGTATGAACGGTGGATGACGCACTTCCACAGGCGTGGCATTCTAGATCATCTTTAATTACTCCTCCAGTCCATAAATATAAGGGATTTTGACCATTTTATTCATCCATAAATGTAATGGATCTTAACAACAAGAAAAAAAATACAACGAACAAACATAACCTTAGTTGTCTATCCAATCCCTTAACATATCAGTTTTTATACTTTATTCCTATTAAATATACAAAAAGTACAACATGTACCACTTCAATTATACTTTTAAAGTAAATTTCATAAAACCCCGGCCTCGCCTCGGCGCCGCCGCCCTCTCCTCTTGCGCGCCTCCCGCCGGCCTCGGCCCCTGCCGCCCTCCTGCGCGCCTCCCCGGCCTCCTCTCCGCCGCCTCCCCGGCGCCGCCCTCCGCCTGCACGCCTCCCTGTGGCCTCGCGGCGGCGCAGCTGTCACAGCCCTAAATCTAAATTAAGGTAATTAGTATTAAGCCCTAGCTAATCTTTTGCTTTGTGCTAGTTGTCACTTCCCAAGTTCTATATATCTAAAAATCCTACAAAAATTCCTAAACATGTCAGGTGATGTGAGTAAGCCCCTGTAAATTTTACATAATTTTATCACTTCAATAAATACTTCAACGAAATCCCTCAAATCAGCAAAGCTAGGAAGCTAGCTGAAATGAATTATTTTACTTCTAAAATTCACCACGTGAAAATGAAGACTAATTAGATAGAGCCCTTTTGCCAAAGTGTGTGCCAACATGAACCCTATCATCAGGAATTTTGGATTAATTTATCTCCCAAAGAAAACACATAAAATGATAAGATCAAGGCACTGGAGAAATGAACTAAACTGCAGAAAGACTGGATTAGTATGCCTACTTTGCTTTTTCACCAGAGATGAACCAGACCTCTTCTAGCAACGATTTTTGGTCAGCAGGTTAGACACATCTTTCTTTACCTCCAGTAATTTTCCCATGAATTATGCTCCTCATTAACTCAGTGAAACAGTAATGCAAAGACTGCCTGCTTGACAGCTAGCAAAACTTAGTTTCTGGAGATTTCTCCTCTCTCAAGTCACTGACCAGTGGGACCCACAAGACCTGGCCCACTTGTCAGCCTTACTGCAGCCTGGGACAGAGTGTTTCACAGGAAATTCACCCATACTCCTCCACTCCTCCTAGACCATCACTACTTGGACCCACAAGCCATAGAGTAAATATAGCTAAATATGAGTAGAACTTTGTTGCCTGACATGTGGGACCCACCAGAGGCACTGTGGAGATGGAGCAACTCAGCATTGCATGAGCCAACGTGTCACTGCCTCCTTCTTCCTTCCCTCCTCTTAGTTTACAGAGCCCTGGACAGCTTAGCTTGGAGAGCATCGACCACTTCATCTCCAATCTCGCCATCAGAACCTCCTCCTCATCCTCTCCACGTTCCAACCGAGAAAACCCACGAAACTCCCAAGAATCACCGTCGGCAACTTCATCTTTCCCGGCGCCGTCAGTGTTCGACAGAAACCCAGCTAGCTCCAGTGAGCTCCATCCCTTCTAAGCCTCGGGAACATGATCTCCATCTTCTGATCGTTCCATTTTGTCTTTGGTCGCCCTAGGAATTGCTGGCCGAAGCCGCCATCGTCCTTACCTTTGGTCCAGTGAGCGCCACCGCGACATCGTCGTTGTTCCGGCGAGCTCAGGTGATCCCAGCCCGAGCCACTGCGCCCCTAGCGTCGCATAGTCTCCAGGAGCTTGCCGACCAGAGGAATTGCGCTGCAAAGCCCCGAGCAAGGATATCGGGGTCATCTTCTTCCTCTCCGGCCAACTGCCGCCATACCCGATCCCGAGCCATCCGGTGAGCCATGATCCGATTCTTTGCACTGAGACCATCTCTCCGAGGTCTCTAACCTATTCGACACCTCAGTTCCGTCGCAGAACCCCGGGAGAAGGCCAACGACGTGAGCCCGAAGCTTTCCGTCGCCACCGAGCCATCCTCGACGTCGCTGCTGCTGCGCCGACTCTGCCGGACCCCGCGCGTCGCTTGGTGAGACTCCTAGAGCTCTAAGATAGTGCCTGCATGCATCAGTTTAGCCAGCCTGAGCCCGTAGCCTCTTTTATCTCGTCGGCCCGAAAAGACCCGCCGCTGGAGCTCGCCGCCGGCAAGATTCCGGTCACCCGAGGTGTCAATAACACCACCCTTAGCTCCACCGTGAACTCCTCTATCTTTTCTCTTTGGGGCCCGACTTCAGCCGATGCCACCATCGCCGTCGCCGCCGTCGAGAAGCTCGCCGGCTCAGTCCTCCTCTGTTCGCCACGCCGGACCATCCTCTCCGGGAATGGACGGTCCGCTTCCTGGCGCCCTCACACTCGCGCCCGGCTTCCGTGGCCTGCCCGCGCCCTCGCGCCCTGCTCGCGCCCGGCTCCCGCGCCCTCGCGCCCGCGCCTGGCTCCCGCGCCCTCGCGCCCGGCCCGTGCCCTGTGCCCGCGCCCTGCTCTGCTTTGCCTCGCTGGCCTGCGGGCCCAGGCTGCAAGGGAAATCAGAAAAGAAGAAAGGAAGAAGAAATAGGAAAAATAATTAAAAGATTTATCTTACAACAGAAAAATGGCTAAACTTTGCAAATCCATAACTTCTCCATTTTGACTCCAAATTGAGTGAAACCAATTTTGTTAGCTCTGTAAATTTGTGAACTTTATTACTGTAAAATAAAATAGGACAACTTCTGTACAGAGAATATCCATAAAATAATATGAAGCAAAATTGACTTATTTTGGGCTTAATAACTTGAAATATTCCCATAAAATTCATCCTATTTGCTAAAAATGTGAAACCACTTCTGTTAAACTCAGAAAATTGTAAACTTACTGTGGAAAATTTGTATTTGATGAAAATACCTCCTAAAATAGCCCTAAGTAATTTAGTAACCTTTCTTTTTGTTAAACTTGTAAAATTCATATTTATTTCATTTTAAATTGAATTTCAGTAAACCAAATTTTGTTAGAACCAGTAGGTTATACACTTTCATCTAAAAATGATCATACAAATAGAACCTTAATGGGAAATGCAAATTACCCCTAATACACTGGATAATACACAAATAATTCCAAATCTGCCATTTTCAGCGTATATGGCTTGTTATTTTTGTATCTCCCAATCCGGAGATGCAAATGACTTCGTTCTTTCTCCTAAAATCTTGTTAGGTCATGCCCTACCTACTGTATTTATCTCATAATTAATTGATCACGTTGCATAGACATGTTTAATTGCTTCTTATTTGCATATTGCTTCTTATCGATAGATTCTGAGGATACGGAGTACGTGGAGACTAACCCAGGAGTTGAGAGTGACCCATCGCTGCAGCAAGGCAAGCGTCTAAGCATATTGAACCTATGTTTTCAATAAATTGATTTGTTTGTGAAAACAATATCTATATGCATGCTTCAGTCTATTCAAAATGGGGAAAACGGGTAGAGTCAATATTACCCAATTGTATGCATTTCCATTCTTTGGTTATTGATGCCATGTTTATATATTGTTACCCCTGGTTAAGGACTTTGGGATACTTTTATTTTACCAAATGCTTAGCCATGCTTATTTCTAGACTTAGAAAAATCCGATAGATGGAGCTATCGGTATAAAACTAGTTTAATATGAATGGATGGGTTAAAATCTGACAAGAATAATCTCTGAATAATAATTGAAAATATGTTTGACTTGGACGGATGATAGGGCGATGAAGGGATGGTGTTTTCCCGATGCACGTAGCTCCGTCTGGGTCGTTAAGGACCGAACATGTTAACATCTATTCAAGCACCCTACGTACTTCCACACGCCGGGAGTGGGACGGCTTAACTCAGTAGCACGGGAGGCTGTGGCCATCTACGTCCGCCCGTCAGTCGTGAGGATGGATTTCCGTTGGAGGACCTCGAGCGCGCCTGGACTGGCCGGAGGTGCCTCCCACGACGGTGAGCCCGCCTTAGTCATCACACACACGCACGACTAAGTTGTCGGGGGCCCAGACGTGGTTTAGGTGGTTGGGGCTAAGCGTGCAAAAGGTTCTGTTGTGACCTCTAGTCCGCACTCAATGTGTAGAGTGTGGGTACCGGCAGGTACGAACCAAACTAGAGTGTAGCCGTTTGGCTTCTATCACATCGTGTGGGTAAAGATGTACACCTCTGATCAGAGTAAGAACTATTCGAATAGCCGTGTCCACGGTTACAGGACGAACGCTTGATGTGTTAGTTAGTCATGTTAGCATCCAACTTGGGTTATGTGGTTATACCATGACTTAGGATAGTCATGGATGGATGGGTTTATATAAGGGATTTTTAATGTTAAATATGACTTGGCTTTAGTCATGAAAAATGGTGTGCTAGTGTAGCACAATTGTTTGGGCAAGGGTGGCCCATGGATGATGCTTAAAGCATGATTTATGCTCATTTATATTCCATTTTCAGAACCATATACTTGCTGTCTTAAAATTTCAGATTGAGTTATTTCACAAAATGCTTATAGTTTCAAGTATTACTTGCTCAATAAAATCAGCTTTGTGCAAAATCAAATCAATATAGCCTTTTTCCTTGATGTAGAGACCAGCATTTCTCCTTTGTACTATGAATATTGTGTAAGTCTTGCGAGTACCATTCGTACTCACGTTGCATCTTTTCAGGTGAGGATATCGACGATGATGGTGTGCTCTACTATTATCCCGCCGGGGATGGTGAGGATAATATGTAGTCGAAGTTATGCTCTATCCCCAGTCGGTTGCCCTGTGCATGGGTTTGGCACCACTGGTTCTTAGCTTTTGTGCTTATATTCCGCTGCAAATCTTTTGTGTCACTTTGTGATGAATGAGGGTGTGAACCCTCTATGTAGTATCTATAACCCTGCTACTCGTCTATCCATTTTTAGAGTACTTGTGATGTTTATCAATTGCTTGCGATGAAAGTGTGAGGCTAGTCGCTTTCTTGGGGACTAGCTGAACATGAGTATGAGTTGTGTATAATTGAGATGGTTGGGGGATAGCTATTGTGGTTCGAGTCCTCTGGGGTACGTATCATGTTTGGTCGCCACCATCGAGTGGTTTGACGGGCGTATGACGGGGAGGACTGGCAAGCTATCCTTATGATTATCTCTTTTGTACACTTCTCGGCATTTTGGATTTGTATTGTGAGTGGGTAAAGATTATGGCAAGTCTGCGATGAGGATGGATGGTTACCGTACTTATTTGGCTTTTATTTGAGACCCCATCCATCTAGATAGTTCGCGTTGCCGTAATAGTTACTCTTCATAATGCACTTCTGGGGTGCCCACAGCGGCCTCCGCCGCTGCCCCCCGGCCGGGCCGTGCCCCGTGCCGTGCTGTGCCGGCCGCTACAGTGCCCGGGCCGTGCCGTGCCGGCCTGCCGTGCCGCACCGCCGGCACAGGCACGGCCCGGCTACTCTGGGCCATGCCGGCCCGGGCACGGTTACTGTATCACCGTGCCCGGGCCGGCCCGACAGGGCACAGCCCATTTGGACATCTATATGAGCCGTCCACGCGCGGCCTAACGGGGCGACAAGGGCGACGCGCCCCGTCGCCTCGTCATTAATGCAGGTAGTTGGGGGGTAGATCCACCCGAGTCGGCCTCGTGCCCGGGGTAGAGAGCTCATCGAGCCCTCCACGCACACAAGGCACCAAGCACCTCGGGGATCGAGGCTAGTGGGCCCCGGGACCGGGGGACGAGACCTGGGCCCGGGAATGTCCCAGTAATGTGCTCAGGAACGCGTCCCGGGAATGAGACTGTGGGTCCCGGGCCTGGTGGTGAGACCCGGCCCCGGGAATGCCCTCGGGGCCGCGGGGCCCGAGGTGGATGCCGGCGGTCGTCGCGGCGCGCCCGGGGATGGTACACCCAGGTCCACACAGTGCCCGGGCCCCAGGTAGTTAGTGGGAAAACGGCTGTAGCCGGCCGTCACATGTGCAGAATGTGGGCCCCGGAGAAACTGACGTGGCCGAAGACCCACACATCCCCGGGGTATGTGGGCCCCAGTCCCGTTTCGCCGACAGTGGCCCCTGTGCCTGTTGCTCCACCGGGACCCAATCCGGGCAGGAACAGGACCATGTCTCGGGGAAACGAAGAGAAGCGAGGCCCACCTGGTTTGACAGAAAACGAGACGGGGCCGCCATAATCGCCCGAGATGGGACAAGATGAGAGGAGAGTTTCCACTGGGCGCGGATCCTCTAACGTCACGTGGAGCTACTTCTCTCGGCAGTCGTGGCATCTGTGCCGTCAGCTTGTAATCCAAGGGCGACCTCACATGATTCTTCCGTCAGGTGGGCCTCGGCCCAACAAGAGAATGGCCTCTTTCCTTTTCGCTCGTAGCTGCGCCGATGCTGTTTATTTGGCGCGATTTCTTGCTTTTTTGGTGCGAGGCAACGGCGCTCATGCTTTTGGCGCGAGAGGGAGCCTGAGGCGGCGATCGACTGGTTCTCCTCGGTCTCCATTCAGGTGCCAAAACATCTCAGCACTCCTATCTCATCTATTCCTATGTACTCGAACTGCAATGATGTTGTTCTAATTTGATTGTTTTCATCCTCTCTCATTTGATTGTGCTGGAATTGCTTGAAGAAAATCTTCTATATCAAAACGAAATCTGTATGTTTGAGATGAAAGATTGAAGGAAACTTCAACTTGCTTGCATCAAAACGAAATCTGATATTTGAGATGGAAGAAAATAGGTGAATCTGCTATTCTTTTTTCTCCATCAGATTAAATATATTTTAGTTGTTCAGTTTAACAACAAATCAAAGATATATTTTACAGCACAAATATCCTGTCATCATTATTTTTTTTCTTGTAGGGAGGATTTGCTTCCTAGTATTTTACCTCAAGTTGGCATGGAGTTCGGTAGTATAGAAGAGGCTTGGATGTATTGGATTAGCTATGGAGGTCAAAAAGGCTTTGAGGTTAGAAAAAGATACACAAACAAAAGAAAGTCAGATGGGAAGGTTAGGTCTTGCAGATATGTTTGCGCAAATGAGGGTCACAGGGTACAAGATAAAAGGGATCTTCTAACAAAGTGTCCAAGAGCTGAAACTAGAACCAATTGTCAAGTTCACATGGGTCTTGTAGTAGACCAGGAGAAGGGAAATTATAAAGTGTCAGATCTGATTTTGGAACACAATCACATCCTTCAATTGCCACAAACATCGCACTTGATGTTGTCTCACAGGAAAATTTCAGAATTACAAGGTTTCGAAATAGAGATAGCTGACGATGCAGGCATTGGGCCCAAAGCTGCACATGAGTTGGCTAGTATCCAAGTTGGTGGCTCACTTAATCTCAGTTACACTCTCCGTGATCACAAGAATTATTTACGAGGCAAGCGCCAACGGGAGATGGAATATGGTCAAGCAGGAAGCATGCTTATGTATTTTCAAGACAAAATTACCGAGAACCCATCATTCCAATATGCATTATAGATGGACCGAGAAGAACAAATAGCAAACATATTCTGGGTTGATGCTAAAATGCTCACTGACTATACATACTTTGGTGATGTTGTTAGTTTTGACACTACTTTTGGAACAAACAAGGAGAGTAGGCCTTTTGGTGTATTTGTTGGGTTCAATCATTTTAGGGAAACAGTGGTTTTTGGTGCTGTCCTCTTGTATGATGAGACATTTGAGTCCTTCAAATGGCTATTTGAGACCTTCCTGAAAGCACATAATGGTAAGCAACCTAAAACAACATATACTGATCAGGATTCTGCAATGGGAAAGGCTGTCCAGGAAGTGTTTTTAGAAGCATGGCATGGTTTGTGTACTTTTCACATAATGCAAAATGCTGTCAAACATCTAGCTGAACCAAGTGTTCTCTCAGATTTTAGTGCATGTATGTATGAGTACGAAGATGAGGCAACATTTGAAGATGCATTTAACATCATGAGGACAAAGGTCACCAAGCAAACTTGGTTGGACAGCATATACAAGGTGAAAGAAAAATGGGCTACATGTTAAATGAAGGATGTGTTCACATTGGGGATGAGGAGTACACAATTGAGTGAGAGTCTGAATAGTGACCTAAAGAAACATTTCAAATCTGATTTTGATATCATTCGATTTCTTAATGCTGATTATTGTTCTAGTGATCTGAATGCCATTTTCTGAATGCTGATTATTGTTCTACTATTACTGTTCTTTAATTTTACAGAGAGCAAACACCGATGATCTGAATCCTGATTTCTAATTGCAGTAGCCTTCAGAGAGCTTGTTTTTGGAGAATAGCTTTTGGTTTTGTGGTTCAAGTGTAAATTTCAGCCTATTTACATTTTGTGCAATCTCTAAAGTTTAGCAGTTATGCCATCTGAAGTTTCAAAAATTCAGCAATGCCTTCTCTGTATTTCAGTCATAACATTCCAGAACCCAATCTATATAATTTGCTCTGGCTATCTGTTCCTATACAATCACAATTTACTTGCTCTTTTGCTGCCTACTTAATTCCCTGCACAAATTGCTAACAATTTCCAGAACACAATCGAAGCACAATTTACAGAACACAACCCAAGTGCACCAGTCTCCCTTCTCCCAGTCCAAGCTTGAAGGCCTCGATGCAACTCTTAGCCCCGCACCGAAGGTGCGCCCGCGCCCGGGACCTCGCCCGGGCCCGGCACATCCACGTGTGACCCGAACGTAGCCGCCGCTTGAGCTCATCGCCGGCGAGATTTCCGGTCACCCGAGGTGTCAAGAAGACCACCCTTAGCTCCGCCGTGAACTCCTCTATCTTTTCTCTTTGGGGCCCGACAACAGCCGACGCAACCATCGCCATCACCGCCATCGCCGTCGCCGCCGCCGAGAAGCTCGCCGGCTCAGTCCTCCTCTGTTCGCCACGCCGGACCATCCACTCCCCGAATGGACGGTCCGATCCATGCTCTCGCGCCCTCGTGCCCTGCTCCCGCGCGTGCCCGAGCCCTCGCGCCCGGGAACTCGCCCGCGCCCGGGCCCTTGCCCGCACCCGCGCCTGTGACAGCCGGAGGCTCCGATCGGGATGATGAAGACCACAAGAACAACCGCGAACCCTTGGAACACAGAGAGTTTGGTGCTGCCTAAAACCCGCGGCGTTTTCTGTTCTTTCCTTCTCCTTTTATTGCGAATTTACAAGTGCAAAGCTTCCGCACGTCGCTGCTCACGACGCGTCCATCCCCACGTTCGTGCCTGGCCAGGCGGCGGCGGCATCAGAACGAGCCAGGGCGCCGAGTGGAGGAGATGCAGGAGGCTGACGCATGAGCTCGAGGGAGAGAAGCAGCTTGAGCTGACGTGGCGAGGAAAACGACGGCGGAGGTGAAGACCAAGTCGCCAATGGCGACGGCGACAGAGGGGAAGCTCGAATTTTTTTTATTTTTATATTTTTTTAATAAAAGATTTACAAAAGTATACCTTCATTTCAAAAATTTACAAAAATAGATTCCCAACGCCCTCTAAGAGGGCGTTTTTTAAAAATCACCCTCCCATAGGGCGATTTAATGACGTGGCAGACGGCCGTCGACGCCCCCAAAAACCGCCCTCTCAGAGGGCGGCAAGGGGGCCGCCTGCAAAATGGCGGCGAGGGCGCGGGCACGGGCGAGGGGCGCGGGCGAGGGAACCGGCTTGCGAGCGCGCGGGGAGGGAGGCCGGCCCCCAGGGCGCATTTTGCAGGCGGCCCCCTTGCCGCCCTCTTAGAGGGCGGTTTTTAGGAGCCACGTCATAAAATCGCCGTCTAGAAGGGCGATTTTTAATAAACGCCCTCCCACTCGGCGTTGGGAGTCTATTTTTGTAATTGTTCCAAACAAAAATCTAGTTTTGTAAATCTTTTAATAAATAAATATAAAAATAAAAAATTTTCGGGAAGCGCCAAGTCTCATTCAGCCAAGCCTCGTGCGTGGGACTTTTACTATTACTAATTTAATTTTTTTTGAATTTACAAAACTAATTTTTATTTTTTCCTTTTTACAGAAGTAGACTCCACGGCGGTATCTAAAAACCGCCGTGGCCCAGGGCGGCGAATGGCCGGGCCCGCCCCGGCGTCACCAGGCCGTGACGGCGGCCCACGGCGTCAGCGGGCACGGGCACGGGCGCGGGCACGAGTTGGTGGAATTTTCACCTGCCCTTGCGCGCGCCCGTGCCCGCTGACACCGTGGGCCGCCGTCACGGCCTGGTGACGCCGGGGCGGGCCCAGCCATTCGCCGCCCTAGGCCACGGCGGTTTTTAGATACCGCCCTACCCCACGGCGGCAAGAGTCTACTTCTGTAAAAAGGAAAAATTAAAAATTAGTTTTGTAAATTCAAAAAAAAATTAAATTACTAACAGTAAAAGTTCAAAAATTAAAAATTAGTTTTTGTGGCCCAGGGCGGTGAATGACCGGGCCCACCCCGGCGTCACCAGGCCGTGACGGCGGCCCACGGCGTCAGCGGGCACGGGCGCGGGCACGAGTTGGTGGAATTTTCACCTGCCCTTGCGCGCGCCCGTGCCCGCGCCCGCGCCCGTGCCTGTGCCCGCTGACGCCGTGGGCCGCCGTCGTGGCCTGGTGACGCCGGGGTGGGCCCGGCCATTGGCCGCCCTGGGCATGGCGGTTTTTAGACACCGCCCTGCCGTCTACTTCTATAAAAGGAAAAATTAAAAATTAGTTTTGTAAATTAAAAAAAAATTAAATTAGTAACAGTGGTCATGCCCGTGCCCGTGCCCGCTGACGCCGTGGGCCGCCGTCATGGCCTGGTGACGCCGGGGCGGGCCCGGCCATTCGCCGCCCTGGGCCACGGCGATTTTTAGATACCGCCCTACCCCACGGCGGCAAGAGTCTAAGGAAAAATTAAAAATTAGTTTTGTAAATTCAAAAAAAATTAAATTAGTAATAGTAAAAGTCCCACAAAACGGCGAGGCTATAAGCGGCCTCGGTTACGGTGTAAAACTGTACGCCATGTCATATGCATGCCATGAACAACAATGGGGATCAAATCGTCAATATTGTCACACTAACTCGTGGAGTATTATTATTTCATCAGGGAAGTCCGCCAGTATCCCGCCGATCACCGCGGCGGCGGTGCAGCACCTCACCAATGCCGCCCTGAAGATTCCGATATAGCAGGCGCAAGGCAGCAGCATACACGCAGCTACTGAAGGAGGCAACGAGGCGGCCGGCATCCTCCGGCACGAAGCCGACTCCGGCAAACTTCTAAAACTTGACCTCGATCATGTTTTCCTATTCACACCAATCAACTATAAAGTTCTGTCTTTTCGTGCAAAACAGACACCCACCTACATCACCTCCCTCCATAGAAAGAGCGGAGGAAGAACCGGTGGTGCATTTTGTTGAGAGGCACAACTCCGATGAGGCAATAGGGGAACAGAGCACCCAACTGCCGCTTTCTCCATAGCTGACCGTTGAATTTGCCGTTCGTCTTTGTGCCGTTCACTCCTAGGGGTGGCAATTTCCCCAGTAAGGTGAGGTCCCTACCGGGGAACGCCCCAATAGGGCCGGGGCGGGGCCCCGAAAATTTGCAGGGGTAGAGACGGGGGAGGGGAGTGACCCACACAGTCTCAGGGGCATGTGTTACCACTCTAAAGATAGCCTATTCTAAGACCCACCCAGCTAGCCTATTCGGTGGAGGAATTGAGGCAACATTATATAAACCGAGGTAGTCAACTCAACCTTAATTCCCCCACCCTCACTCCCTCACCCACTAATTGTGATTTATTTTCTATTGGGATTGTAAATCACCTTAAAGACTAAGTTTATCTATTATGCATCATGCATATGTTCTACTTTGCCCGTTATTTAGTGTATTGACCATGTGCTTATGTCATTGTGTGATGAGTACATGTGGCTATTGAAATTTTAGCATATTATTATTCAGTGTGTTCTGCTGTTTCTATAGAGTATTGACTCCATGCGGTCATGCGGGCCCCGCTCATCCGCTGGGTCCCCAGCGGGGGTGGGGCTGGGTGTTTTCCACCCGACTAGCTTTGCGGGGTCATGGACGGGGGAGGAATGCGGGGGGGGGGGGCAAGGACAGGGGTGTTCTTGTCCAACCTAGCCCCTCCTCGTTGCCACCTCTACTTGCACCTTTGTGCTGCTCGCACTTTAACTGACCCCTCGCTTGAGCTGCCACCGTTGCTGAGCTCAAGCCTCTCTCGGTGAATCCTGCAGGATCTGGGCAAAGAAGAGCGATAGTAGGGACCAGCGGGGGATGCAACCTTCGACGTGGATGATCTTGTTGGACAGGCAGGGATGGCGTGCAGGGGCAATCCCTAGGGTTGAAAACGGTCAGAAAACTATCTTTCACATTTCCATTTCCATATTATTTCCTCAGAAACGGAAACAGAACGGTAAATTCGGAAACGGAAACGATATCGGTACTATCGGTATTTCGAAAACAAAACTATCGGAACGAAAATATACCAATATTGGTCGGAAGCCGAAAGTTCATGTTGAAAACAACGAACAATAACATCGGATATTTAACTATGCATGACTATATAAATTCATCCTCGCATCATGTCATTCATGACTTATTGAGTACATAAGTATAGGCATAGCATCATGTCATTCATGATTTATTGAGCACATAAGTATAGCCGCATAATACCGCTATGTTATGATCACATAATAAAATGAAATAAGTCGATAATTAATATTGAACTTTGGAGTCTGTAGACAGGAGACTAGACTGGAGATTGGAGAAAGGCTTCCGGAAATTTGCCGAAAATTTTTGGAAATTACCGGCCCAATACGATTACTAACAAAATAGTCGGAAAAATAGCTCTCCCATTTTCGTTACTGTCGGAGGATGTAACTCTAACCGCGGGGAGTCTGGGGACCCCCCCCTTTTGAGTTTGGCCAGGGGAGTTTGTTCACAGGACGCAGGACGGCTTGCGGCATCGGATCGGTGACACACAAGGGAGACAGGAGGTAGACAGGTTTGATAGACGAGACGGGGTCGCCATAATCGCCCGAGATGGGACGAGATGAGAGGAGAGTTTCCACTTTCGGCCCGCAAATCGAGGGCCATAATGGGGGATTCGAAGCGGCGCTCCACGGGTGCTCCGAGGCTATAAGCAGTAGTGGGCAACGGCTGGCTTCTCTCATCGCCAAATCCGAATCGCCGCCGCCCCCGTTGCTCTTTGCGTCCAGAGCCTGGAGCCCCCATTCGCACGCGCTTCTCACTTTCTTCTTTCTCCAACCGCCGTCGCCGCTGCATCAGCAATGCCTCGTGCCGGACACGGAGTAAGGCCTCTGGACGGCGGTGCAATCCCGCCGTCGCGCGTGAACGACGACGCCGAGATGGAGCGGGTGAAGGGAATGATGCCGGCCGCCACACAGCGGAGGGCAGCGATCGAGGTGCGCCCCGGCGAGTCGAAGCCGGCGCCGAAGGGGCCCAACGAAGCAGTGTACTTCATCGACTACGCGGCCGGCGGGTTAGTTCCGCCGTTCTCTGACTTTTTCCTCCAGGTGCTGGAGATTTTTGCTCCAGGTGCTGCAGACGTATCAGGTGCAGATGTTGCACTTGACCCCCAACGCCGTGATGGTGTTGGGGGTTTTCGCACATTTGTGCGAGATGTTTGTGGGCATCATGCCCTCGGTGGACCTCTTCCGGCGCTACTTCACCATGAGGAGCGCGCCAAAGAACAAGGCCACAGATTTGCCGGAACGAGTAGGCTGCGTGTACTTCCACGGCCGCCCCGGCGTCGAGTTTATCCCGATGGCGCTGAAGAACAAATGGGATTTGTGGCGCCAGAACTGGGTCTACATCGGCGTCGACGCCAACGACCGGCTCCGGCTCCCGGCCGAGGCGGCCCAGAAGGTGAAGAGCTGGATCGAGTCACCGCCGGAAGACGTGCGGTTAGCGCCGGTGATGGCTCGCATCGACGGCCTGGTGACGGCCGGGCTGAATGCGTATATGGTCGTCGGCGACTTCCTCAGCCGGCGACTGGCGCAGCTCAACAGGAGGTCCCGGGCCTGCTGGCTATACACCGGGCCCAAGGACATCACCAGGACCCACCCCGACGACCTGAGCGAGACGGCGACGGGCCTGTTGATGGCGGCGATGTTGGAAGGAGGGGGCGTGGCGGACCGCGTGCTCCCGCACGGTGTCACGCCGCTCTGCGCTGACCGCAGGCGGGCGAAGATCCAGAAGGATCTCCCACAATTCAATGCCGTGGGGATCGCTAGCTTGCAGGTCACCCCCAAGATCGTTGAGGTGCCTGACGCCTCTCAGGGAGAAGATGGCACCGGCTGAAGAGTCGGTATTGTCGAAGGAGGGGAAGCGGCTGGCGGGGCCTGACCCAGGACTGCCGACGACCAAAAAGGTGAAGACCGTCGCCCTGGCGGCCGTTGTCCCGGCCGCTACTTCCCCGAGCCGCACGGACCCCGGGCGGACCGAGGCCGCCGTCGCGGTCCCAGGCACGGGAGGAAGCGAGGCCCCCCGCCGATACAGGGGGGGTGTTGGGCCGGCGTCGGGAGCGTCAGCGGCCCCGGCCAGCATTGCCGCCCCTGGCGCGTCCCCGGAGAGGGCGGGATCCCACGGCGGCGCCCGGCCTCTTTTGAGGCTGTCGAAGGATGAAACTCCGACGGCGGGAAGTCGGGAGACCCCCCTTTTTGAGGTTCGGCCAGGGGAGCTGTTCTCAGGCCAATGCGGCGTCCGGTGGATGATAGATGGTTCGAGGAAGAAGATGGTTCACCAGGAAGACAGGAGGCGTATACAGGTTCGGGCCGCGCGGAGGCGTAACACCCTACTCCTGTGTGTTTTGCTATATGGGAGATATGAATGTGGTATGCTGTTACAAGGAGTTCCCGAGGGGTGCAGTAGCTAGCGCGAGCTCGGGAACGAACTGGAGCTGTTCAGGAAGCTCTACCCAAGCTAACTAAGTTGTGGAAGAAGCTCTTCAGGTTGTCTCCATTGTCCCAGAAGCTCTCCCAGAGCAGAAGAGTTTGTGAGTTGGCTAAGCCGTCGTTTAGACCCCTAGGAGTCCCCTTGCTGTAGGCTCGGATCCTCCTTTTATAGGGTAAGGGAATCCACAGTGCCTCGTGTACAAGCTGAGAGAGAGAGAGAGGGTTTTTCTAGGTATGGTCTGTCTCGTCTGTCTTATCCGCCTGCTCTCGCCATGCCGGAGTTGGTGCTGCACGCTCGGTCAACTGCTGAGGGCGGTTGGAGCGTGGGGATGTGACGGCGCACGCCTCTGCTGCGGTCCCACGGAAGCCAGGCGCGTCACGCCCCGTCGCCTCGTCATTAATGCGGGTAGTTGGAGAGCTGATCCGCTTGAGTCAACCTCGTGCCCGGCACGGAGAGCTCTCTGAGCCCTCCGCGCGTACAAGGCGCCGAGTCAGTCGGCACTCGGGACACGGGACTGAGGCAGTCAGCACCCGAGACCAAGACTGAGGACCCGAGACCGGGGAAGTCGGCACCCGGGACCAGTGACCGAGCCTGTCTTGCCCGGGACCCGGGACCGGGAAGGTCGGCACCCGGGACCCGGGACCGAGGCTGTCGTGCCCGGGACCCGGGACCGTTGAATGTCCCCGGGCCACGGGCCCGGGGAAGACACACCGGGGGGGCGCTCCCGGGCCCGGGGAAGGCGCACCCGGGCCCAGGCAGCGCTCGTGCCCCGGGCACTTAGCAGGAGAGCCGGTCGCCAGTTGTGCAGAATGTGGGCCCCGGAGTAGCTGACGTGGTAGAAGACCCATGCGACCCCGGGATCCGTGGGACCCCCAGTCCCGTTTCGCCGACAGAGGCCCAAGCCATGGAGCTTCAAGGGGCCCCAGGCGAAGTAAGTGCTTCCATCCCATTTGGTTCTTTTTGCCGTTACATTTTCTTTGGCGTTTCTTGACCTAGCTCTTGTCTGTTTGGTTTCGGTTTTTGCAGGAAGGATCGGGGGCCGACGACGGCGCCACCAACCCTGGTCGCAGGCGGCACCGGGGGGGCGCCAACGGCGCTGCCGCGTCCCACTACGCCCCCGACCTCGCCGAGTGCTACGGCGAGCATGGAGGCCGCGGCGGCCACGCCGGAGCGGGCCCTCGCGGAGTCAGCCGAAGTCCCTGATTTCCAAGTAGGGGGAGATGCCGGGGCCTAGCAGTCTCCCGCGAGGGGGGAGCGGGCCCTGGTCCTTTTAGCTGCCCGGCGACCGGGCGCGGTGCAAGGACACGAGACGCTACAGTCCGCGATGTGGCAGTTGGCGATCGCCGCCGGCCAAGTGCAGGCAGCGGCCCGTCGGGAGCAGCGGGAGTCCGCCCAGGTCCAGGAGGACCTCGAGAGCAGGCGGGCAGCGATTGCGACAGCGATGTGAGTGCTCACCGCCCGCACCGTCGCCACCGAGATCTTCGTGGCGACGCGCCAGCTGGAGATCAATGTCAGCGCCGCACCGAAGGTCGCGCCTGCCCGGGCCCTCTTTCGCGCCCTCGCTCCCACGCCCAGTCCCTCGCCCGGGACTGTTCCCGTGCCCACGTCTGCGCCGCCTGCGTAGCGAGAAGTAGAGGAAAAACGGAGAGATGCGATTTTATGCCGCCCCAACTTGGCAGCGTTTTCTGATGCATATTTCCAATATAAATAGCAAGTACATGGATGAAGATAAGTTGCACGATCCCCCCGACTGGGCCGCGCCACGACGGCCGAAGGAATGCGCACGATGCCCCTAGGACTCGGATGAAACTCCCGCACGAACGCAGCATGCGTCAGAGCCACGATATATATGCACACGATCACCACAATGGAGTCGTGTGCTAGAAAATAGGAAAGTGGAGCAGAAATAGGAGATGGCGCTAGGATTAATCTCAACAATCAAGGCGGCGGAGAGGCGCATCGCCCAACTGGAGGCCACCGCCAAGTCTGCCGCCGACGATGCCTCCCGCACCCGGTCCGAGATGGAGGCGCGGGAGAATGAAATATCCTCCCGGGAGGGCCACGTCCAGGCCCAAGAGGCCGGGCTCGCGGCCCAGGAGGGTGAGATCACCGCGCGCAAGGAAGCCGCGGTGGTTCACGAGGAGGCTGTCGGCCTTTCTTGCGCTATGGTCTGGGACAGCATGAACCGCCTCTTGAACGAGAGGAAGAGGCTGGTGTCCTGGGAAAATGATCTCGAGGAGCTCGAGGCCGACCACAGGCGCGAGGGGGAGCAGGCGAAGCTGCTGGCCGCCGACATCGACGCCAAGGCCGAGGCCCTCGCAATGCGGGAGGCGGCCCTGGAGGAGAAGGAAAACTCCCTCGCCCCACGCGAGGCCGCGGTGAAGACTGCGGAGGCCCGGCTAGCGGAGTTGGAGCGGGAGGCTGAGGCCTCCCGGAAGCGCGCGGCCGACTTCGAGGCGGAGGCGCGCGGGGCCGCGGTGCGGACTGCGTCGAGCGGCTCCCCGACGCCGGCGGGCGCGGCCAGCTTAGCAGAGAAGCTGGCCAGAGCGGAGAGAAGGTTGACGATGGCGCAAAACCACCTCGCCCTCCTGAGGGGCATCGACCGCCACGTCGCGGACCGCCTGGGGCAGTACGGCTTCAGGGTCCGAAGGTGTCTCGGCCGCATCGGCTTCTGGGTGCCTCCGCGGAAAACGGGGGCACCCACCGGGGTTGCCCAAGAGCTGGTGGAGCTCGGCGATCTGCTGCGCACGCTGGACTTGCTCCCCTATCAAATCGGCGGGGTCCTGGTGAAGGAAGGGAAGGAGCTCGCCGCGCGGGTGGCGGAGTACGTCCTCGGGTGCTACCGGGCGCGGGACACCGAGTTCTCCCTGGCCCCGGTGCTAGAGGGGTTCCCGGCCGAAGGGGAAGAGGAGGCACGGAGGGCCGTGGCCGTCGCCACTACGAGAGTGGCCAGGTTCTTCGACCGGGAAGAGCGCTTCGAGGAGTCGGGGACCGACGAGTCCGACGAAGGTGCAGGTTCTCTTCCGACGCCGCCCGTGGTCCGGCCCGAGGAAGATGAGTGATCTCCCCCCGTGCGACCACGGCTCTAGGCCCCTTTTGACTTCACCTATTTTGTACAAGGAAAAAACATCTACATGTGTATATGATTATGTTTACGTTTTTGTACCTTCGTATATAGGGTTGTTCCAGAAGTTGCTCATGTGTGCGCTCCGGGCCCCGGCGGCCGCGGTGTTTCCTCTTTCTTTTTTGAACTCCCGGACCCGGGGACGCCGAGTACCAGCAGCCATCTGACTGCGAGCGCCAGCAGCCGCCAACAGCCGTAGGGCCCGCAGTCCCCTTCCCGGGTCCTGGCGTAGCTACTTGCCCCGGGGGTTCGGTCCCCGGGGGCATCTAGCGACTTAGTGCGAGTCTTGCGAAACGGTTAAGTCCGTCTTCCGGGCCCAGGGGCGCCGCGTGCCCCCGGGCACCGCCAGCCCGGGGAGCACATCGAGGCCGCGGGAACAGACCGCTAGAAGAGAGACAACACGAAAAATGCCCCGCATGGGTTAGGTATGGCCGACGCGTTAAGCTCGTGCCTTTTCACTCACCGGGAGCCCCTCGGGAACCGACCTCAACCGTGCACGGGGTCGCCGGACAGCGAAGCACCCGGCGCCTCGGCGGTGGTCGGGGAGAAACTGGCTAGGCCGGGCACCGTTGCCCGCCCCGGGAATCTAGGCTGGCCTGACGGGGGGTTATGCCGCAGACCCCGGGGCATCGACAGTGCCCGGGGCGCGGTCCACGACCCGGCCACCGGGCCTCGGCAACCGCGGCGGCGTTAACCCGGCGGCCCCGCACCCGGCTTCGGCAAATTCCGCTTTGCCCCCGGGGCCGAGGAGAGCGAACCACGTGGCCATACAAAAGGGGAGAGAATAAAAATGAGCAATGTTTAAAATCGGATAAGATTACGTATCTGGATATTGAAGAGGGCGGCAAGGCCCCCGGGAGCACAATCCCGGGACCGGGAGCGCTGCCAGCCCCCGGGAACGCTGAGTACCAGGCCCCTCCGCCGTGAACCGCCGTAGCCCCCAAGTCCCCTTCCCAGGGCTTGGGGCAGATGCTTGCCCCGAGAGCCCACGGGCAGCTGAGCGCAAACCTTGCGGGAACGGTTAAGTCCGTCTTCTGGGCCCGGGGATGCCCGATGCCCCTGGGTGCCACCGGCCCGGGGAGCGCAGCGAGGCCGCGGGTACAGACTGCTCGACCGTGCCTCAGCGCTGGCGGTCGGGAAGGATTGGAAAGCTTGCCCGAACTTGGCGGGAACAGGTCTAACCTGCACACGATGAACCGTGAGAGTGCTTGGCTCGTTCCTTTGTCCATTCCATGCTACGAACCGTGACGTCTGCCACCCCCAAGGGCCTCCTCGATGTCGCGACCGTGCGGAGGAAAAGACTATGCATAAGCATTTCATCCCCTACCCCACCGGGCCCGAAGCCAACTAAATGGGACATCAAAGCCGCCGGGGCCCGGGCAGTGCCGCACAGGGGGGCGCGCCCACGGCCGCGTGGCTGGAGAATGCCCGGGGTTTAGCCGGAGGAAAAACGGTAGCTCGTTGGTAGGGAACTAATGATTATGCGCAAGGCTCAGCCGCCCCACGGGCGTGGCCCGATTTTGCCCTCGGGGGGAGATCGCCACTGTCAAAGGATGAAACTCCGACGGCGGGAAGTCGGGAGACCCCCCTTTTGAGGTTCGGCCAGGGGAGTAGTTCTCAGGCGAATGTGACGTCCGGCAGATGAATGGATCAATCGATGCTCGGGAGCCGGGGGCCCGGGCTGAGAGATAGCGGGGTTCGGACCGTCCGTTCAAGGATCGGACCGTCCGAATCCCGATGATGACACGAAAGAGAGACAGGAGGCGTAGACAGGTTCAGGCCGCGCGGAGGCGTAATACCCTACTCCTGTGTGTATTTTGCTATGTGGGAGAATGTGGTATGCTGTTACAAGGGCAGCCCGGCCCTCAGCCAGAGCTGAGGAAGATGAGCAGTGGTCGAGCTAGAGAGCGAGTGCTAGTCGAAGAGAGTAGAGAGCTTGTCATCTGTCCAGAGCCCCCTCCTTCTAGTGTGCTTTCTTGAGTTCAGTCTCCGTTGGCTCTGCTGAGCCTGAGGCACGGATCCTCCTTTTATCGAAAAGGGGAGTCCACAACGCCGAGCTACGTGAGAGTGCTAGGTATGATTTGTCCTCGTCGCACGTGGCCGCCTGCCGCGCCGCGCCTGAGACGCCCGCCTGCTGAGCCCACGCCGGGGATGACACGCCCGACGTCCCACCGCCCGGCTACTGCGGGCGGCTGTCTGGTCGTCCCGCCGCTCGGCTGCGGGCGGCTGAATTCTGGAGATATGAGAGCACGCGGCTCCGTTGCTCCTCGACCGGGCGACAGGCGCGACACCCCGGTCGCCTCGTCATTAACGCAGGCAACTGGCGAACCGGCGCCGAGCCCACCCTGGGACCGTGTGTGTGGGTCCCGGGTCTGGGGAAGACGCATCCGGGCAACACGCGCCCGGGGCCGGGGGCGGCGCATCCGGGCACGGGGAGGCGCACCCGGGGCCGGGGACGCCGCGCCCGGGCACGGGGGCGCGCACCCGAGGCCAGGGGCGACGCATCCGGGCACGGGGAGGCGCACCCTTGGCCCGGACAACTAGCGGGAGACACTGTCGTAGCCGCCCGCCAGTAGTGCAGGATGTGTCCCCCGGAGGAGCCGACGTGGCCGAAGACCCACGCGTCCCCGGCGACTGTGGGGACCCCCAGTCCCGTTTCGCCGACAGCCACGAACACAACACACAGGATAAGGGCAAAGGGCACGAGACCGAAAAGGATATTTAAAATGCTGCTAGAAATGTACATGGTGGTGGCCCCCGGCCAGTGCTGAGATTAGGAGGAATCCGGCGCTGGCCCGAGCACCCCGCAACTTACAGAATGTGTTCATGGATAAAACTTGCGAAGATGCTCGATGTTCCAGGGATTGGGAAGCGGGGTCCCATCCTCCTGGCCCAGTCTTACCGAGCCCGGTCGGGGGACACCAATCACCAGGAAGGGGCCTTCCCACATGGGGAAAGTTTATTCTTTTCGGCATGTGTGAGGACACGGTGGAGAACTAGGTCCCCGACCTGGAGTGATCGGGCCCGAACCTTACGCTGGTGGTAGCGCTTGAGGCTCTGCTGGTAACGAGCGACATGGAGTGAGGCGCGCCGCCTTCGTTCCTTGAGGAAGTCTAGGTTGTCGAGCTGCATGTCGTCGTGGTTGGGGTTGTCGCTGTATTGTTGCGCCCGGGGAGAGCCGAAGGTGAGCTCTGATGGGAGGACGGCTTCGGCCCCGTAGACCAGGAAGAACGGGGTCTCCCCGGTCGCCCGGCTTGGGGTGGTACGATTTGCCCACAGGACCGCCGGGAGCTCGTCAATCCACTTGACGCCATATTTTTTGAGCTCGTTGTAGGACCTTGTCTTGAGGCCCCACAGGATCTCGGCATTCGCCCACTCAGCCTGCCCATTGCTAGCAGGGTGGGTAGGGGAGGCGAAGCAGAGCCTGATGCCGACGCCGGAGCAGTACTCGCCGAAGAGCTCGCTCGTGAACTGCGTGCCGTTGTCGATGATTATGCGGTTGGGGATCCCGAAGCGACTGGTGATTCCCCGGATGAACTTGAGCGCCGAATGCTTGTCGATGTTGATTACGGGGAATGCCTTCGGCCACTTGGTGAATTTGTCGATGGCGACGTATAGATGTTGATAACCCCCGGCTGCCCGGGGGAAAGGGCCGAGGATGTCGAGTCCCCAAACGGCGAAAGGCCAGGACAGGGGGATCACCTGGAGTGCTTGCGCCGGTTGATGGGTCTGCTTGGCGTGGAATTGGCACGCACGGCAGCGCTGGACGAGGTCGAACGCATCCTGCAAAGCCGTGGGCCAATAAAAACCTTGCCGGAAAGCCTTACCGACCAGGGATCGAAACGCGACGTGGCTGCCACATTCCCCTTCATGGATGTCGGCGAGGATCTCGACGCCGGAATCGCGCGAAATGCACTTGAGGAGGACACCGTTGGCGCCACGGCGGTAGAGGTCCCCATCTACCATGCCATAACGCTTAGACAAGCGAGCCACCCTTTCTGCTTCCGCATCGTCTTCGGGGAGATACGCTCGGACAAGGTATGCCCGGATTTCGTCCATCCAGGAAGGCGTACTAGGTCCGGCCGCAAGGACCAAATCCTGGGGCAGGACCCGGAAAAGCCCGGGTGAGACCGCCGAGGGTGCCTCGAGGGCTTGCTCGAAAACCCCCGAGGAAACCGGCGCCCGGGAGGACGCCAGCCTTGAGAGCTCGTCGGCGGCGAGGTTGCGACTGCGAGGGACGTGGTGAAGCCTGAGGTCATCGAAATGGCGCTCAAGTCTCCGCACTTCGTCCATGTATACGGCCAATTGGGGGTCCAGGGTCTGATACTCCTTGGACACCTGGTTGATGACGAGCTCGGAGTCGCCTTGCACCCACAAGCGTCGCACCCCGAGGGCGATCGCGGCCCAGAGGCTAGCGAGAAGGCCCTCGTACTCGGCCATGTTGTTGGTGGCTCCGAAGTCGAGGTGGACGACGAAGCGGAACTCGTCCCCGGCAGGCGACACGAGGATGGCCCCAGCCCCAGCGCTGGGGCGAGAAGCCCGTCTGGCGCAGGAGCCGTCGAAGTTCATCGTCCAGTAGGGGTGCGGATCGGGAGCTAGCTCGGGGACCGGGAATCCGGCGTCGAGCACAGGATCCGGCTTGGGCCCCGGCATCCATTCTGCTAGAAAATCTGCCAAGACCTGGCTTTTGACGGCATGGCGCGCCTAAAAACGGAGGTCAAACTCAGCGAGCTCGACCGCCCACTTGGCGACGCGGCCCGTCCCCTCCCGGTTATGCAATATCTGCCCGAGGGGGAAGGAGGTGACCACCGATACCTTGTGCACCTGGAAGTAGTGGCGAAGTTTCCTGGAAGCGATGAGCACCGCGTAGAGCATCTTTTGCGCCTGGGGATAACACGATTTGGCATCTCGGAGTACCTCGCTGACGAAGTACACCGGCTTCTGTTGCGTGCTCCCCGGTCCTGGCCCAACAGGGGCTGGGAGTTCGGGCTCGGCTCCCCCGGGAGGGAGCGAGCTCTCGCCTATGGGGACAGATGTGGACCCGGGATCCGGGGGCCCCGGGTTGAATGTGGTTGGTATGTACCCGGGACCCGGGGGCCCGAGCTGGGACGTGGAACGTATCGAGACGACTTCCCCCGGCCCGTTCTCGCCAAGGCGATGCTGTCCGGGTGATTGCGCCCCATCTGGTTGTGAAAATGCTGGGATTGTCCCGGGCGCCGTGTCCCTAGGCTCGCACTCGCCTTGGCGAGGCTGCCCGGGTTCGGGCTCCGCGATGGTGCGCCCGGGAGGCGGACCCCGAGCCGCGCGCCTGTCTGGCAAGGGGCGCTCGATGACGAGCGCCGCGCTCACCACCTGCGGGGTTGCCGCGATGTAGAGCAGCAAGGGCTCGTCTGGTGCCGGTGCCACGAGGACAGGGGGCGTAGTCAGGTACCTCTTGAGCTCGTCAAGGGCTTGATCGGCTTCTTCCGTCCACGTGAACTGCCCGGTTTTCTTGAGAAGCTTGAATAGGGGGAGGGCACGCTCCCCTAGCCTGGAGATGAAGCGACCTAGCGCGGCCACGCACCCGGTAAGCCTCTAGGTCTCCCGGAGCCTCGTCGGGGGGCGCATGCGGTCGATGGCCGCTATCTTCTCTGGGTTCGCCTCAATGCCGCGGCTGGACACGAGGAACCTGAGGAGCTTGCCGGCCGGGACCCCGAAGACGCACTTGTCCGGGTTCAGCTTCATCCTCGTGCATCGGAGGTTGCTGAACGTCTCGGCCAAGTCGTGGAGCAGAGTGGCGCGATCGGGCGACTTCAGCACTAAATCGTCGACGTAGGCCTCCATGTTGCGACCTAGCTGTGATTCAAATGTCACACGGACAGCACGCTGGAATGTCGAACAAGCATTTTTCAACCCAAAAGGCATGCACACATAACAATAGGCCCCCTGGGGGGTAATGAAAGAAGTTTTTTCCTCATCCTCCTCAGCCATGCGGATCTGATGATATCCTGCATAAGCGTCAAGAAAACACAAAAGGTCGCACCCCGCTGTGGAGTCGACTATCTGGTCTATGCGAGGCAGAGGGAATGGGTCCTTGGGGCAAGCCTTGTTGAGGTCGGTGTAGTCTATGCACATGCGCAGCTTTCCGTTGGACTTGGGGATGACGACTGGGTTGGCCAGCCACTTCGGGTGGACGACCTCGCGGACGAAGCCGGCAGCGAGAAGCTTGTCGATCTCCTCGCGGATAAAGGCCTGGCGCTCCTAGGCCTGTCGTCGTACCTTCTGCCGCACCGGGCGCGAGCCTACGCGGACGGCCAAGCGATGCTCAATCACCCTTTTGGGGACCCCGGGCATGTCCGACGGCTGCCAGGATGAGCGCGCTTTCCTATTTGTCGTCTATCGAACCACCAATCTTGACGGTCCGAGACGGGTCATCGCCGAGGACGACCTCCTTGACCAGCTCCGCGTCGGTGGCGACGATGCGCGGCTTGGGGGCACGGGGAAGTGTGGGCCCCGCGCCGCCCGCCGCATCAGGAGCTGCAGGGACGATGTCGGCCACGCGCTGCTCGGCACACGAGAGGGCGGCCTTTACATCTCCGAGAACAGTTATCGGGCCCGAGGGGCCCGGGAGCTTCATGGTCAGGTACGCATAGTGCGTCACCGCCATGAACTTCACCAACGCGGGGCGCCCGAGGACCGCATTGTAGGGGAGGTTGCACTCGGCGACGTCGAAGACGATGCGCTCGGTGCGGAAGTTGCCACGGTCACCGAAGGTAACAGGCAACGAGACCTGGCCGAGAGGCCAAGTAAGGCCCTTCGTAATCCCAATGATGGGCAACGAGGGCACGAGGCTCATCCCCGGGGCCTTGATTTTCTCAAAGACCTCGGGGGAAAGGATGTTGAGGGCAGCGCCCCCGTCGACGAGGACGCGGCCCACCTTGATGGTGGGGGAGATAGCTAGGGCGAGCTGCCCCTCCCCGGGTATCCGGGCCGGATGGTCCGTGGGGCCGAAGGTGATCGGAGTGTCCGACCATTTCAGCCTCCGGGACGCCGCTGGGCCCGGAGTCGCGGCCAGCAACTCGCGCCTCATGGCCTTGAAGCCGCGGCGCGAGGAGTGGGCATGCCGCCATCGAGTGTGGCGAGGATGTTCTCGGGTTCTTGGAACTCGAGAGGCTGCTCCGGACCGGGAGCAGGCTTGGCTTGCTGCCGCTCCTGCTGGGACTTCATGATGCGCTCGGCCAGGCCCTGGACGGCGCGGCACTCCGTAAGGTCATGGCGGTCCGTCTCGTGGACAAAGCACCACTTCCTGGCTGCTGCCGACGGCGGTGGCGGGCTTGCGGCCTTTTGCCGCTTGCCGCCGTTGTCGTCCCCACGGGCTACGTCGCACCGGGGGCCGTCCGTTACCGCCAAGGCGAAGTTCTCGGCGGCCTCCTTCTGGCGCTTCCTCCTGTTCCGACGTGCTACGAAACGCGAGGGCTCGCCGTCCTCTCCAGGGCCCTGGGCAAGGGCCTCAGGGCGTGGCTTGTTCCACGCCCGGGCCTCCTCCTTGCGGGCGCAGAGGTCGGCGAGGCTGAATAGCTCGGCCGAGGTCTGGACATCGCGGGTGCCCAGCTTCTCGAGCATGCCCTTGTCGCACACGCCTGAGCGAAACGCGTGGATGACCGCGTGGGGGGCGATATGGGGTATGGTGTTGCGGACCTGACTGAAGCGCTGTAGAAAGTGCCTCAACGACTCGTCCTTGCCCTGATGTAGGGCGTGGAGGTCCGCCTCGGTCCCAGGGCGCGGGAAGGTGCCCTGGAAGTTTGCCACGAACTGGTGGCAGAGGTTCTCCCATGAGTAGATCGACCCCTCGAGGAGGTTCATCATCCAGGAACGAGCCTGGGCCTTGAGGGCGACGGGGAAGTAGTTCGCCATCACCTTCTCATCGCCGCCCGCCGCCTGGATGGCAGTAGTGTAGATCTGCAAGAACTTCGTGGGGTCGACGGAGCCATCGTACTTCTCCGGTAAGCTGGGCCGGAACTTGGCCGGCCAGCGCACCTACCGGAGGCCTGGGGAGAGCGCTAGGCAACCCGAGCAGCCGTACTGAGCGGGCTCGGGCGATGGACGACGGTTTCCCGTCGGTGGGTTGGAGCTGGAGGCCTGGGCCTCGGGACGCCCGGCGGCATCCGCGCGCTGCTCACGCTATCGCTCCATTGTGATCCGGGCGTCCTCATAGGCCCGCCTCCGGTTTAGCCGGCTACGGAGGTCGCCAGCGCCATTCTTGGTCCCGGGCGTGGCGCGAGGTGCCGCGCCCTAGGCTCGATTCTGGTTCGGGGCGGTGGACGGGCTCGTGCTAGAGGCCGTGCGATCAGCGCTCCCAGCCCCTGCACGGCTGTCGGCGGCGACCCGGCGATGGGCCGCACCTACAAGGTCGGCGACTTCGTTGAGCCACCGCCGCTCCCGGCCTCCACCCCCGGTAAATGCCGGGGGGTGGCGCAGGAGGGCTTCTACCGCCAAGAGGGCTCCCTGCGGCGTCGCCGACTGAAAGTTGAGGCCACGGCGCACCGTGGAGTGGCGCATCCGTTCGCGCCTCATGGATGAAGCCGCGGCGGACCCGGCGGGGCACTTGCCGGCCCCCTCTGAAGGGGAGGGGCAGAGGCCGCACAACCAGGCCGGTGCTGGGCGAACTCGGCCCGCGCGGTGCGCACCGCGCGCCCCCAAGATGACGAAGAGGGGAGCGTGGCGGGCCCACCGCGGGGCTAACGTCGCCCGGCTGGGTAAAGCCTCCGGACTCCTCGTCGGAGTCCCACGGACGATGGCCTCCTGCCATGAAGCGTGTCGGTGTTGGAGACGCCAGCGTGCTGCCTGGAAGAGAAACTCCCCCTACCTGGCGCGCCAGCTGTCGGAGGATGTAACTCCAACCGCGGGGAGTCTAGGGACCCCCCTTTTGAGTTCGGCCAGGGGAGTTTGTTCACAGGACGGCTTGCGGCGTCGGATCGGTGACACACAAGGGAGACAGGAGGAGGTAGACAGGTTTGGGCCGCACGGAGGCATAACACCCTACTCCTGTATGTGTTTTGCTGTGTGGGAGATGGAAATGATTTTCTCTTACAAGGTGAACTCGAGCTCTTGGAACTGAACCCGGGCCCTAGAACAGAATGAACTGGTTCGGCAGGTCGGGCCCTCAAGCTCTTACTAATCTCACTTCGACCCGGGAACTCACTCTTCCGAACCCCCCTCTTTCGTTGGCGTGGGTCCTCCTTTTATAACTCACAAGGGGAGTCCACAGTGCCTGGCATGAGAGAGCTTTTCTGAGTACGATACGTCCTTTCGCATACGTCCGCCTGCTGTTGCCACGTCGGAGTTGGTGCCGCTCGTCCGGTCAGCTGGAGCACAGAGATGTGACTACGCACTGCTCTGCTGTCAGAGTGGAAAATGGAAGCCCGCTGAGTCAAAAGGCTTCTGACTGGGCAGGAAGTGGGCCCACGGGAGGCCATCATGAGAGTCCACGCGCGCCTGAGCGGGTGACAGGCACGTCACTTCCCGTCACCTCATCATTAATGCGGGTAGTTGGGGAGCTGATCCGCTCGAGTGAGACTAGCGCCCGGCGCAGAGAGTTCTTCGATCCTTCCGCGCGGGCGAGGAGCCTGACCCCTTGGGACCGAGGCTATGTGCCCCGGGCTCGGGAAGCGCCTCCCAGGCCCGGGGATGATCCTGAAGCGCGCCCGGGGATGATCAAGGGACGCAGCGAGGTAGACAGTCGTGGCCGGCTGCCACTTGTGCAGAATGTGGGCCCTGGAGGAGCTGACGTGGCCGACGACCCACGCGTCCCCGAGGTATGCGGGGCCCCAGTCCCTTTTGCCGACAGTTACTGTTTTCAATGAATATTATTGTTTCTATTACCATTACCAAAAATTTCTGATACCGACAGAAACGGTCGGTAAGAAACGAAAACGGTAGCAGAAATGGTTGGGATTTTCCGTCCCGTTTTGGGCTCTAGCTGCCCTATGTTCGTCAAAAGCAATGTAAACACTTCAATCATATACATGTTCATGCCTAGTTAAATAGAAGAAAAAGCGAAATGAGTAAAAGATAATTAGTTCTTTCTAACATTTTAATAGATATTTACAATATATTTATGTATGTTTTTGGATTTGTGTTATTTTTAATCAATTATTTTAGTATGCTTCATTCATCGACATTATCAAAAATTTAATCCTGCCTTCACCACTGATGACATGGACCATAGGTGGTGGCGGCTGGAAAGGAGAGAGAGAGTAAGGCAAGAAGAGCAAGGTGGAGGCGAGAGGAAAGACTATCTCCAACAGGATAGGCATAGCGGAACCCAAAGCTAAAATGCGTGCTCCAGGCTACTGTAGTAGAAAAAAACACGGTCCAACAGAGTACCCATACGAAGCACCCATTTTCGGTCTCAGGCGAGGCGGAACCCAAAAATGAGCGTCCTCTCTCCTCGACCGAAACGACTGGCGCACAACGGTTTCGCGGGAGGTGGAGAGAGAAGAGGAAAGCGCACCCGGCGATAGGGAGAGCTCCACCGCCGGCGAGATCTGCACGAGCTAGGCTTCGCAGGTATGGATCTGGCTCCAACCCTGCCCTCCTTCGTCCCCGGTCCCATCTCTCCTCTCTCCACGCGGATTTGGCCCCGGCTGCTCACACCGTGGCCAAGGCCCTTGGGCACTCTAGCTCAATAGCTCGCCATGGACACCCCCGCCTTCCGGGACACGGGCGCCGCCGCGGCCTCGTGCCTGCTCCGCTGCGCATGCTGCTTCTGCCTGGCGCTCCAGCTCAATAGCTTGCCACGGACACCCCCGCCTCCTAGGACACGGGCGCCGCCGCAGCCTCGTGCCTGCTCCGCTGCGCATGCTGCTTCTGCCTGGTGCTCGTCGCCTACCTCGCGCAGGCGGCATCCAGGTGCATCTGCTCGTAGCGGCATTCCTCACTGCAGAAGGGCGTGTCCCCTCTGTACATGAAGATGTCGTTGTCGCGCCGCAGCAGCTTGCTTCATAGCGCACAGGTGTCCAGCGCGTGCCGCCCTGTCTCGCCGAGCGGCTCGGTGAGACAGAAGAAGGCGCATGCGAGAGACCTTGCCATCTGTGCCTGCCACGCCGCTCAAACTGCTGCCCCAGCCACGCATACATCATACATGTGTGCCTATGTGGTTAAGTTCTATACGTACTTTGTGCCATGTTTAATTGAACCTCTGTTGTACTAGGACGATGGATAAAAGTTTTGGTGGCTCAAGTGGCCGCGATGGTGAATCTGAAGAAATCTTTGGGGCAAATCAGTGGGCTTTTGGTTTTTCTGCCGCTCTGCAATCTTCTGATGTTCCTCCGAACCCACAGGTTTATTGCAGCCATGCATCTGATGGTTTGTTCTATTTACATATCAATACATCGATGATTAACAATTCTTTGCATCACTAGTCCAACATGCATGGCTCCTCCCAGATGTCCTGCCCACCTATGAATGGGCAACCTAGCCAGGGGTTCTCCATTGACAACAACCATGGCTCTGAGGACCCTCCATCATTGAAATCACATAGGGTCGAAAAGAAGAAGAAGGTTTCCAGGAGAGGAACTGCATTCACCAAAGAGGAGACATGGTGGTGTGTTCGGCATTTTTGAATATTAGCAAAGACCCTATTAGTGGTAATCTTTTGCAACATCTTTTATGAATTCTTTGACCCTTTGATGCCCAAATAACATGGTGGCATAACATGCAGGTGTGAATCAGACTTCAGGTGGTTACTACAAGAGGATGCATGATTATTTCAATGAGCACAAGCCTGAAGGGTCCAACCGCAGCCAGATTGCTATTCAGCATAGGTGGGCATTGATTCAAAAAGCGATGAACAAGTTCTGTGGGCACAAAGCATCTGTTGATAGGCTGAATGAGAGCGGAAAAAATGAGCAGGATCGGGTATACTTTCACTCATATTATCCTCCATCTATCTAATTTCCAAATGTTTATTTTCTAACCGGTTTAATCTATATCCATATTTGCAGATAGATGATGCTGTACAAATGTACGAGAAGACAGAACCTTTTACCTTCATGCATTGCTGGAAACTACTTCGCAATGAGGCCAAATGGAACAATAGGTTTCTTGAGCTGAACAACTCTACATCACCTGATCGAATGTCACCTCCTTCAACTCAAGGGCATACTGTGGCCGGCCATGCAGAATCTAGGAATGAGAATGTAGACATAGCACGGCCTGAGGGTAGGGATAGTGCGAAGAGGCGTAGATCCAAGAGCTTCGCAGAGACATCATCATCTAGTACAGCTGTTGAAGTCCTCCAGTGGTTCCATGAGAAATCAGAGAAGACCGAACTGAAGCAAGACCAGCAGATGGTTGAAATCCTTAGTAGGAAGAATGAAAAAAATTAAAATTCAAAGGGATCTTTTCAACCTTCAGAAGAAGCATATGAAGATGAGTGTGAAGCAGCACAAGAAGGAAAATGAGATTAGGGAGAAGCAGATGGAGGCTCAACTGATGTCGGTCGAGTCTAGTATTATGTCAATTGACATTGAGAAGGTCCCCCCCTATCTGAAGAACTATTATCTGGGCATGCAGCGGCAAATCATGGAGCGCAGAGGGTTCAGCAGCCCCTCGAACAACGAAGACTAAGGAGCGTGTGTGTTGAATATATGTTCAACTTGGTTCACTTGAGTTGAACTTTTCTATTGTATGCAACTTTAAACTATTATCTGTTGAACTGATGTGTGTCTATTCATGTAGTGCTGTGAACTACTATTAACATGGCAAGAAAATAGATTATATTTGAAATTCTGACAGTGGTTTCAGTTTCTTTAATGAGGGATTTGACTGGCTGATTTGTTTACGTCATTACAGAGAATCAGTTCCCTCACTTGCAATGCCATGGATGCACTTTGTCTCTATTAGCCAGTTCTTGCAGGAATCTGAGAGTAGGAGTTCAGTTTAAACCAAGAATGCTAAATTAGATCAGATGAAGTAGTTCACTTGTTCATTCAGATCAACATTTGTGCCATCCTAAATGATGCATGAGACAAAACTATATTACAATCATAGGGTACAAATAATCTTCAATGGTTGTTATAAGGTTTGCAAATTTGTTTTTAATCCTATCACTATCAACCTGACAAACAACCATTGCTTCTTTTGTTCTTGAGTGGTGTAACGCCTAGAAATTGACCACAGAAAATCTGACGAGCGGGCCCCGAGCGCTGGCGCGAGCGCGGGCAAGGGGCCCGGGGGCGCGGGCGAGTTCCCGGGCAAGGGCCCGGGCGCGGACGCAGGGGCATGGGCGAGGGGCCCGGGGGCGCGGGCAAGCTCCTGGTCAAGGGCCCGGGGGCCCGGGCGCGGACGCAGGGGCGCAGGCGCAGGCGCGGGCGCGGGCGCGGTGCGGCGCTAACAGAGGGCGCGGGCGAGGGCGAGGGCAAGGGCGCGAGCGCGGGCGAGGGGGATTTTAATTCCAGTGAGAACCAATAATGCCTTTCGTCTCTTTAACCTTAAATATGACCATGACTAACACAGAAATTCAGTTGTTTTAAATTCCTTTTTCACAAATTTGTTACTTTGCAATCACTATAATCATTTTGACAAAGAAAAGAAAAGTAGCACAAAATGTCATATATTTCTTATCAGCAGGCAACAAAATATCTTTCAGCCACCATAGTTCATGTGAGCAGCCAGCAAAATACAAAGGTCTTATCAGTAGGCAACAAAAAAACTAAACCTACAACTAAAGACTATAGTTCCTATAATTCGGAGCAAAAGGACCAGAGCATTGGCCATATAGCGTCCACATGTGTTCCATCAGGTCATTTTGAAGCAATGCTACCGTCTCTCTGTCCTGAATGATGTTTTGAGCATCAACAGGTTTCTCAATTGCCGGGATTTCTCTATCCTGATTAATAGGTGGGTCAGCCACTCCAGGCCATTCTGATGGGTGGACAGTAGGTAGCTGAACCCCGCGCTCATCTTCAACTACCATATTGTGAAGTATGACACAAGCACACATGATGGAATTAAGTACTTTTGGATTCCATAAACGAGCTAGCCTATGCAAGATTTTCCACTTAGCCTGCAGGACACCGAAAGCTCTCTCCACATCCTTTCTACACGACTCCTGTTGCTCTGAAAATACCTTTTGCTTGTTGCTAACTGGCAAAGCAATGCTTTTCACTAGTGTAGCCCAATCGGGATAGATGCCATCTGCTAGTAGTATCCAAGGGAATAGATGTTGTCGTTGACATAGAACTCAATAGAGGGTGCCCTCCCGTTAGCCAAATCATCAAAAACATTGGAACGATGCAACACGTTAATGTCATTGTGAGACCCTGGTAAACCAAAGTAAGCATGCCAAATCCTAAGATCCTCGGTTGCCACTGCCTCAAGTATTAGAGTTGGCTTGCCTTTGTGCCCTCTGTACATGCCTTGCCAACCAGTCGGGCAGCTGGACCACTCCCAGTGCATGCAATCGATGCTGCCTATCATTCCCAGGAAACCTCTAGCCAAATTGATGCTTAATATGTGCTCTATTTCCTCACTTCTGGGAGGACGAAGAAATTCTTTGCCAAACACCTTGATCACAGTCAGAACAAATTCCTTCAAGGTCTTCAGGATAGTACTCTCTCCCATTTTCAAATGATCATCCAACTCATCAGCTGGGCCTCCATATGCTAGCATCTTTAGAGCCACCGTGCACTTGTGAAGAGCAGAGAATCCTAACTGCCCAGCAGCATTTCTCCTCTGTTTGAAAAACCTGTTCTTGGCTGTGACCTCATCCACTATCCGAAGGAACAATTCCTGTCTCACGCGAAACCTACAATCCAAAATTACAGTTGTTCATCAAATTAATTCAATGTGTCTGCATGCATTGTGAGCAATATACAATCTCCAAGATATTACAGTATGGAAAACAATTGAGCACAAAAATGTTAGCAATAATCCCGACCGTGGTGCGTTCCCGGTCGAGACGCATGCGTGCGTTGTTCTGTTCGTCGATTGCGTGCGCGGGCGAGGGCCCGGGCGCAGGTGCAGGCGCGGCCGCGGCCATGAGCGAGTGCATTTCATTGAACACCTTCGGTGCGGCGCTAACAAAAAATGTTGACATTTCCTTCAGCACAAATATGTCACGAAAGTGGAAACTGGGCTAAAGATTGTACCTCCTTCTGAAATGTTCCTCGTTGTACAGTGGACGTTCAACGAAGTAGTCCTGATTCAGCTGCCAGTCTGCTGCAATTCGATCGCGCTTGTAAGTCTTGTGGCCTGGGACCGAACCTCCCCAAGGACGTTTTCGTGGCGTCTGGGTGAGGACGACCACCGCGGCCATGATCTTATCGTCATTGGAGTATGCTGCGGCTGTCCCGAACATTGACATTTTGACGTAACTCCAAGCCATGGCCACCACCTATCCAAACTCGCAATAGACCGCACGAATCAGAGGACCTTAGCCGCAGAACCTATCAAGGAGCAGAATGCGGTTGGGTATGGAAAGTTCTAGAATCGGCGCGTACCTGGAGAGAAGAAGAGTGCGCCCCCTGCAAGAAGCAATGGCGAGTTGGAGTGGATCATATAGCAGCAACCAGGCCCGCCATCGAGCCAACCCGCAGTCTCCACATCCGGTATATCTCGCACGATACCCTCCATTTCTCGCGTGAAATTTCATCAGGCGCCCGCGAAGGAAACTGTCCGCGCGCGGGGTTTTCTTTTCCGTTCGCTGTTGGAGAAGACGAGAAATAGGTGCGTGACCCTTTTACTGTAGCACAACGCATATCCTCCAATGGGTCTCGTGTTTGGATCGTATTGTTGGAGATAATCTAAGACTGTCTCCAACAAGTGACCCATAAGGGCACCCAAACCCAAAATGGGTCTCCGACAGCACTGTATCGGTCCCCAACAAAGTACCTATATAGGAGACTCATTTTGGGTGTTAGGAGAGGCACAACCTAAATCTGAGTATCCTCTCTCCTGAAGACCCATTTGCAGAAGGGAAAATTGGTGCGCCACCTGTCCTGCTCCAGTGGCCAGCGCCCCTGCTTCACCGACACCCAGGGGACGCCCCTGCGCCTCGGGCGAGGTCTCGGGCGCGGGCGCACCTTCGGTGCGGGGCTAACATCGACGACGGCGACGGCGCAGGGAGCGGGCGTCGGGAAACGCGGACGGTGGCGACGGTGCAGGCCCCGGCGACGGCGACGGCGCAGGGCGCCTGCGCAGGGAGCGGGGCGGCGACGGGTTCTCTTTGCAGAAAGGGTTCTCTTTTGGGTCTTATTGTTGGAGAAGACCAAAAATGGGTATTGAACTCTTTACCTGTAGCGCTACCCAAACGTGGAATGGGTCTTGTATTTGGGGTGCCGTTGTTGGAGATAGTCTGGGCACCCAAACCCAAAATGGGTCTCCGACAACACTGTATCGGTTTGTTCACACACGAACACGTCACGTGTGCTCCCGGCGATGAGTGCGATGCGCAAGACACGTCGCAAAGGGAGTCTCGTCGGGAGCGCGATACGCAAGACACGCCGGCGAGAGCTCTTGGAACCCGACACCCCACGCTCCCGGGAGGGACCCCGTCAGGGAGAACGGCGGCGATGGGCTGCCCTAGGTTGGCCTAACCGCCCCTAGGACCTTGTGCTCGCTGTCGCAACGAAGTAGACGGCAACGAAGAACAAGAAGCAAAAACTAGAGCTGAGAGAAAATAGTAGATGCAAAATAACGTAGTAGATTGATATGTCGATTGTGTGTTGTCAATCGGCCATCACCCTTATATATATAGGGCGGCTGGTCTTTCTTGTACACAAATATATTTTCCATGTGTCAATGTTTTACACCGGCAATAAATATATGGGGCTACTCGGCGGATGGAAACTTGATGGATTGCAAAGGAACACGTAGAGATTTTATACTGGTTCAGGCCCTCGATGTGAGGTAATACCCTACGTCCAGTTTTTATGTATTCCTTTGAGGAATTATGGTGGCGATTCTGATGAACCATATGGCCGTGAGCTTATGTGTGCTCTCCTGCCCTCATGGGGCGCCCTGCCTCCCCTTATATACTGGGGGACAGGGTTACAAGGTAGGAGTCCCCATCGGATTACGACTAGGAGATCTCCCCTTAGAGATATAATGTACCCGGCTAGGACTGTATATTCCTTATTGTACAAGGCAAGGTCTGCCGAGGGTTACCATATCTCTAATTACAAGGCTAGGCACATCCTCTATCCGAGTGGCCCATATGCTTGTCATGAGGTACCCGGGGCCCATGGCACCCACAGTAGCCCCTGAGACCTTCATAGTTGACTCACAGCTGATGCCGAGTGCTCATCCTCCACGGTGAAGATTGCCCGAGTGCGTTGCTCCGAGTACTCTTTGTCCGAGTGTGTCTTCTTCCCGAGTCCTGCTTCATGTCAGCTGGCAGCGAGGCTATGAAGGGCTCCATGTAGAAGTATGAATAGTGTGCGCCGAATAGGTGCACCTATTAGGTGTAGCCCCCGACTTTGTGCTTAATTGTGAAAACAATTAAACATAAAGTCAAAGATCTTTAACCTTGAAGTCTTTCCCGAGTAGATTACTACTGGTATATGAGACTCTTCGGTATCATGTCAACCGGAATATGATTTATAGTCTTGCCGAGTAGGGAACTACTTGTATATAGGACTCTTCGACTTCATGTCAGTCGGAATGTGTGTTTATAGTCTTGCCGAGTAGGATGCTACTCGTATATGGGACTCTTCAGCGTCATGTCAGCTGGAAAGGGGGTGTTTATAGTCTTTCCCAAGTAGTATACTACTCGAAAATTAGACTCGTCAGCTTCATGTTAGCTGGAAAAGGTGTTTATAGTCTTTTCCGAGTGGCGTCCCATTCGGAAGTTAGACTCTTCAGCTCGTCAGCTGGAAGAATGTTTATAGTCTTTCCCGAGTAGTATACTACTCGAAAGTTAGACTCCTCCGCATCATGTCAGCGGGAATGAGAAATTTTATAGTCTCTCCCGAGTAGTGCACTACTCGAAAGTTAGACTCTTCAGCGTCATGTCGGCTGGAATAATGTTGCTCATGGCAACTGATGGCCACGCATGTAGGCCAAGTACCACTTTATGAAAATAAATCCACGGCGTGGTCAGGTGTACCCGAGAAAGATACCTGTATCCCCAATTTTAATGAAGACCAGCTTGTGATCCTTGTAAGGATATATCCTCGAGACCTGGTGGATAAAACAGATACCCAAACATATATGTTTAGCAATAAGGCTCTCATGAAGCATATTTGTTTACCTCATCGGTTCCTGTTGGTAGCACCAGCGCTATAATTTCAACTCAGCCTGCGGGCGGCCCACATGGAGCATGCTACTATAGGAACTCATATCTTGGTGGCTGCTATCAAATAAGCCGGCCTGAGCCGACCTATCCAGCATAGCTCTATAGAAGTATCATCCATCGCATGTCGGGATGAGTTTTTTGGTGTCGGTAACCGCAATCAGCCAGAGAAATCCTTATTCACAAGCCTTTCCGACTTATGTTCTGGATGCAGCCTGGTTGCCACAGGTGCCTGAGCAGGTGTGTTGCAGGATCTGCTTGCCCTCCTCAGGTGTGACGCAGTGCATGAGAACTCCGGATGCGCTTTGACGATGTAAGTCTTCTCTGACTTCAGGAGAGCCAAGCAGGGTACCCGAACCTTGCATTAGCATATGATTCGGCTAGCGACCCTCATAGGGCATACCCTACCCAACAGAGTTATAGCCAAGCGAGGTACCCGAACCTTGCATTAGCATAGGATTCGACTAGCGACCCTCATGGGGCGTACCTCACCCAGCCGAGTGATATACGACCCCCGACTAGTGCCAGAAGTTGGTTGTCAGCTCACATGGAGCGTAGCCGGGGAAGATGACGTCCCGACTGGCGCAAGTACTCGGTAAGTAGCCCTCATGGAGCATCCTGAGTGTATTTTGGCAGCCTTGTCCAGCCCCCGAGCGTAGGAGATAGGCTCGTAGCCCTGAGTTCCTGTCACGCGTATCCGGAGCTGGGCCTGCAATATAAAGATATCGGATGAGTAGCATCTGATGATGAAAACAATCATCCGAATAAAATGTATTTTACAATATATGTAAATTCATGTTCTTCCTCTTATTGATATTAATTTCCCCGAGTAGTTGACCCCTTACGTTTAAGCACTCTGCCCGACTAGTCATAGCCCCCTAGCGTCGGGAGTTGGCTCATGGCTCTTTTCCAGACACGCGTTTTGGGTGACTTGAGTTCGTCTTTCATGGAGCAAAGTTTCACGGATCAGGATTTATGCTACTTGAGTACTTTTGCAATCATTTAAGAGCAAAAACAGAGAAGAGTGCAGCTTGTGCACCTATTAGGTGTAAGCAGCATTGGCAAGGCCAAGTGAGGAAAGATTTATCAGAAAGCGACTTAGCTGTTCGGTATGTTGGAGTGGGGATGCCATCCTTGCGTTTGAGCTTGTGAGCCCCCGAGCATGTCACTTGTTGTTTTGATAATCTTTAGTTGTTGAAGGTCGAAGACGGTTGTGACCGACTGCCACAATGAAGCCGTCTGACTTGCGTTTGCGATTCCCGACTTTAGTCGGGACCGCGTCGTTGGTGCCCTCCCGCTTCTTCTGTCAGGATGCCTTTTTATCTTCAAGGGCCTCAGCAACAGCGTGGGCTGAGTCGGCGTATTTGTTTGCCATGTCGAATAGAGCCTTGACAGAGTTGGGAGGCTTCCGAGTGAATTTGTCGATGAATGAGGTGTCTTTGACTCCTTTTCGGAAGGCGGTGATGACGACCTCGTCCTTGATGTTCGGGATTGAATGTTTCTTCTCAGAGAACCTCTTTATGAAGTCACGAAGAGACTCGTTCTTCCTTTGATGCAACTGATATAAGTCGTACTCGGAAGATGGCCTCTCGTATGTTCCCTGGAAGTTGGCGATGAATCGTTCCCGGAGTTCTCCCCAGGAGTCGATTGATTGCTTGGGAAGTCCTGTTAGCCATGTCCTCGCTGAGTCGGCTAAAGCGACTGGGAGGTAGTTAGCCATGACTTTATGATTTCCTCCAACTGCTCGGATTGCCGTAGTATAGACCGTGAGCCAAGACTCGGGATTGGTCTTGCCGTCGTATTTTTCGACTCTTGTAGGCTTGAAACCCGATGGCCAGTCAGCCTGTTGTAGCTCCTGGGTGAAGGCCGGTATGCCTTCATCTTCATAAGGACTCCGACCCCGACTATGGCGGCGAAACCGCTCGTGGTGGAGGCCGAAATGCTCGTTCTCGTCTTCCAGTTGGCGTTGCTCTTCTTCTTCTCGTTCGCGGCGCCGAGCCTTGGTGTCCTGCCGAAGATCGCGCCATAGTTGGCCTCGGAGATCCCGGTTGTCCCGACGGTCACTTCGACGTTGCCGGTTGTTGTTTGGGTTGTCGAGTGACGCTTGGCGTGACTCCGTGTGCAGCCGACTAGAGCCGGCCGCTTGGCGTCGCTTTGAGGTAGACGAGACTGCCATTGGGGATGCCGACCGGTTGGTCGGTATGAGGGTATCGCCCGACTGTTGGTGCTGCTGACATGCAGCAGCGGTAAGCATGGCTTTTATCCTTGCGATCGTCGGGGTGGCCTGATGATCAGGCCCAAGCTGGACTGTGTCCAGTAGGGTTGCAGCGGCCACGATGTTCTGTTGGGGAGTAACGAAGACATCGTGGTCGCCGACTCGGGTTTGGAGGATTTGCTGCTGAGCGGTTCGCCCAGCCCTGCGTAGATCGTCGTTGCGGGCGTGCAGGCGCCTTGCTTCTTCCTCCTGTTGTTCTTGTAGTCGGCAGGCCTCCTCCTCGTGCTGTTCGCGTAGTCGGCGCAATTCTTGAGTAGGAGTAGAGCCTTTGGATGCCATGAAGATTTCTCGTGGTGGGGAGAAGCTTGCCGAACTGCTGTCCGACTTAGAGTCGGAATCTGACTGGGAGTCGTAGTCCGACTGAGAGTCGTAGTCGGAATAGTTGATGGGGGTGATTACAACTCCGACCCCCCTAGATCCGATCTCGAGCGGCTCGGGGCCGTATCCGAGTCGAACTCCAGAGGATCGGGTTTGCCGCGTCGGATGTAGATTGTAGATATCCGTGGCGTCGCCGAGTCCGAACGGGAAATTGACGATCTCTTCCTTTTTTGGCCTGATCTCGGCCGGCTCAAAACCGAGTCCGAGTCGAACACTGAAAGAAAGAGTTGTCCCTGGACTCGAGCGTATTGGAGATCACCGCAGCATGTCATGAAAGATTGTTGCAGCATCGTGTAGGCTGACTAGCACGGAGTCGGCTGGTTCCCTGGCAGATCGGATCGAGTCCGAGTCGGCCAAGGTGAGATTGCCGATCTGGTCGGCGACGAAGTCGAGGCTTCCAAATGCGATTGTATCTTCGGGGGAGAGTTTGTCGCCGTCGACTTCGGTTGCTGGATCCATCGAGCTTATAGATGTAGATTGCGCCGAAGCCCCTACCTGGCGTGCCAACTGTCGATGTTTTACACCGGCAATAAATATATGGGGCTACTCGGCGGATGGAAACTTGATGGATTGCAAAGGAACACGTAGAGATTTTATACTGGTTCAGGCCCTCGATGTGAGGTAATACCCTACGTCCAGTTTTTATGTATTCCTTTGAGGAATTATGGTGGCGATTCTGATGAACCATATGGCCGTGAGCTTATGTGTGCTCTCCTGCCCTCATGGGGCGCCCTGCCTCCCCTTATATACTAGGGGACAGGGTTACAAGGTAGGAGTCCCCATCGGATTACGACTAGGAGATCTCCCCTTAGAGATATAATGTACCCGGCTAGGACTGTATATTCCTTATTGTACAAGGCAAGGTCTGCCGAGGGTTACCATATCTCTAATTACAAGGCTAGGCACATCCTCTATCCGAGTGGCCCATATGCTTGTCATGAGGTACCCGGGGCCCATGGCACCCACACCATGCATACAGTAAAAAGAAAACAGAAACCGAGCCGAAGTATTACTCATGCTTACAACCGGCCAATCATGTGGAAGACGAGGCCGTTAACATCCTCGCCCGAGCATCTCGCCAGGCCGTTGTCCAGACCGCTGCTTCCGCTGTGTCCGGATCGCCCGGGACTTCGCCCGGCCTGTGTCCGCACCCGGGACCCTGCCCGAGATCATGTACCCGTGCCCGAGATCTTTGTGCCCGTTCCCGGGCCCTGTGTCCGTGCCCGGGACCTCGCCCCGGCGACCGCGTCCATGCCCGGGCCCTCGCCCCGGGAACTCGCCCGTGCCCGGTAACTCGCCCGGGCCCTTGTGCCCGGGAAATTGCCCGCACCCACGCCTGTGACAGCCGGAGGCTCCAGCCGGGACGACGAAGAACACGAGGACAACCGCGAACCCTTGGAACACAGCATAGGCCAATTCCAAAGACATCTGTTCAAATAAAATTCATGACAAAACTGTTAGGCACAAATATGCACGTGATGTCAAATTTGATCATCAACACGGTCTCCAACAGAGTACCTATATAGGAGACCCATTTTGGGTGTTAGGAGAGGCACAACCTAAATCTGAGTATCCTCTCTCCTGAAGACCTATTTGCAGAAGGGAAAATTGGCGCCCCTGCTTCACCGACACCCAGGGGACGCCCCTGTGCCTCCAGGGACCGGCGCCCCTGCTCCTCGGGTGGCCGGCGCCCCTGCTCCGGGCGCTGACCCGGGCGCGGTCGAGTTCCCCGGCGCAAGGGCCCGGGCACGGACGCGGGCGCTGGGCGAGGTCCCGGGGGCGACGCCGGGCACGGGCGAGGTCCCGGGCACAGGCGCACCTTCGGTGCGGGGCTAACATCGGCGACGGCGACGGTGCAGGGAGCGGGTGGCGGGAAACACGGACGGCGGCGACGGTGCAGGCCCGGTGACGGCGACGGCGCAGGGCGCCTGCGCAGGGAGCGGGGCGACGATGGGTTCTTTTGCAGAAAGGGTTCTCTTTTGGGTCTTATTGTTGGAAAAGACCAAAAATGGGTATTGAACTCTTTACCTGTAACGCTACCTAAACGTGAAATGGGTCTTGTATTTGGGGTGCCGTTGTTCAAGATAATCAAGAACTGTCTCCGTCGACGTACAGTAGATTAATTCATTAACAGTTAACTTCGCAGGTGACTTAATGATAGGGGGAAGAAGATAGAGTGGCTTTAAGATTCGTGTGTCCACGTGTCTTTAATCCAAGATGTGTTAGATATGCTAGGTGGTAACTGGTGCCATAGAATTTCTTTCCAGCGACGGACCGAAGCGCCTAGCTGAAACAGAAAAATCCGTATTTTCTAACTAGGCAAAGATAAAGATAAAGATAAACACTTTATCTTCAGTGCTATCTCCGTTGTAAAAAAGGATGACGTAGTCAAACCTTAAACTCTTCAATCATTAATAACTTGAAACAACATTAAGATTTAATATGTAAAGATAACATTAATAGATTGGTCATGAAAAATTCTTTCATATGGTTATATTTTTAATAATTTTTATAAATATATAATTAGAAAGGATAATGATGTGACACATGCATCGAGATTGTCTCAATGTTCAAAACGACAAGCAAAAAAATATTAAGATTTAATATTAAGATTAATCTCAATACTAAGCAAAATGATACACACATTCCTTTCAAGAAAATGACACATTCATTAATAAATTAGAAAATATTAAGATTTAATATGTGAAAATTCATTAATTGTCATGAAATCAATTTCATATGGTTATATTTTCAATAAGTTTTATAAATATATGATTAGAAAAAGATAATGATAAGACACTTACATTGAACATTATGCCAATGTTCAATACAACAAAAACGAGAGGACTATATTGTAAGATTATTTTATCTTCTCTCCAAGGATAGACCATACTTTGGTGCATGGCGGAGCTGTGGGTGCATAACTTCACACATCAAGTAGGTGGTGTATGATATCATAACATATATTGGTAAACACTTAGAAGTTTTTCATGACATTTTGAGTGTATGTTCCCTCCACAAAATATTGAAATTAATATAATTTACAAGACATCACATATGAGAGCCTTATTGAAATTTTAAACCCGGTCTTGGCATATATATATATAAGGCACCAATGACATATATATTCTAGGAGACCTTTTACGGTGCTTGAAAGATACCTCACGTACCTTCTAAATCAAGCAGTATCAGCCATTAATGTTTAAAGGGTAAATTAGAAACAGGAAATAACATTAAGGGCCTGTTCGGCAACGGTGGTAGCGTTTGCTTATTTTTCGCACGCAAAAAAGAAACGCCATTAGCACGTGATTAATTAAGTATTTACTATTAAAAATTTAAAAAATAGATCTATTTATTTTTTCAAGCTACTTTCATATAGAAAATTTTTACAAAAAACACACTGTTGATCTTTTTGGAAAGCGTGCGCGGGGAAAACGAGAGAAAAAGCAAACGCCAGAAGCGCTGCCGAACACAGCCTAGGGTAATTTAATAATTTCATCCTTTCTTCTGCCGAGCCCCATCCCGAGCGGTCTTCAATCGCCCCCATCCTTTCTTCTGCGAAGCTACGAAGCCGTCTTCAATCCTCATCCCTTTGCCCCCACCCTTTGCCCTAAAATCCCCCGAGTGAACCCGGAAGCAGAGGCCGAAGGAGCAGGGGCGTGGCAGCGTGGGCGTGTACGGCCGGCGGGTGTGGTGGACGGCCGACCTCCACGAGCGCTTCGTCGACACCGTCGCCCAGCTCGGCGGGCCCGACAGTGAGTGAGCTCATTCGTTTTTCCTCTTCACGCCTCCTCCAGTTGCGTGCCTGCTTCGGGGGCGATGGGTGTTAACTTAATCTAGCAGTAGCAAGTGAGGCTGGATTTGGTGAGGTTGCTCTGTAGCAGTACGATTAAAGCGAAATGCGTGGATGGTTCTGACGGGGAATTTAACTTATCCCGGATAACGAGCCGTTTTCGTGCTGCAACTTCATTGACATTGTTGAGTTGACTCCAAGTTTGGCATCAATTTGAATGTGTGGCCCAACATTTTCTTCATGTTTCAGGTGCTGGAATCTGGTCTAGTTTGTGTGGAATGCGCGATTCGATGCAATGAGTTTGGTTTAATTCTTGAAATGCGCACCGGCACCTGTCGTTTGCCATAGGATAGGGTGTGTGTTAATGTAAAAGCAACCGGATCTTTTGATGCGGGCGAGTTCAGTTCGAAGCAGTTTGACGATTTTATCCTTTGAAAAGGTCCTTGACCTGTTTTGCTTTATGTTGTTACGATAGGATGTTGAGATTATTCTCTTATGGATTTCTCACCTGTCTGACTCTTTACAGTTTCACATGGAGTTTGTGCTTAAGGCTTGAGTTTGCTGTTCTGGATGCACCTTGTAGTGGATCAACAGGAGGTGGTGCATTTTCTTGTTGCCTTGTTTTTATGCGGGTATGCGCTGTTTCACTTGAAAAGGGATTCTGATTGTTTCTGGTAGTGAACTGATTACTGAAGCTTGTGCTTTAATAAGACAAATGTATTGATTCTGATTTTTCCTGTGGTTGAGCAAGATGTGTGAAGTTGTATTTCCTATTACTGTGTTACTCGAAGTATTCATATCTTAAGCCAAGAAACTTGTGGCATGGTAGTAATTGAATTTTTGGTGTTATTTGTGGTAGATTTCAGAGAAAATGAATAGATCAGTTTCTTTTTGCAGTTTTAATGAGTTCAAGTGCATTATAGGAAGCTCAAACTTTCTTCAATATTCATGAGGCTGTGCTTAAAGGGAATGTCCTATACTGTGTCCATGACTGTTAGCCATGACAACTGATTCTTGTCTGTTAGCCTTAACTGTTTATTTCAGTGAATTTTACTATGAGTATTGCAGTTTGTTTTACGAGACCTTTTACGGTGCTTGAAAGGTACCTCACGTACCTTCTAAATCAAGCAGTATCAGCCATTGATGTTTAAAGGGCAAATTAGGAATAGAAAATAACATTAAGAAGGGTAATTTAATAATTCCATCCTTTCTTCTGCCAAGCCCCATCCCGAGCGGTCTTCAATCGCCCCCATCCTTTCTTCTGCGAAGCTGCGAAGCCGTCTTCAATCCTCATCCCTTTGCCCCCATCCTTTGCCCTAAAATCCCCCGAGCAAACCTAGAAGCAGAGGGACGGAAGCAGATCTGTGAGCAGCGGGTGAGGCGCGGTTGGCCGGCGGGGAGGACGGAAGCAGAGCAGTCGGCGTCTTCACTCGCGAAGGTCATGGGGGCTTGCCGGCTTAGAGAGATCCGGTGCAAGCTAGCAGAGAAGAGAGCTGGAGAGGTGAGATGCCAAGTCATGATTTCTGGATTCTAACGGAGAATAATTTTAGTCCTCTCTCTTATTTTCTGATATTTAAGTTTGGTCAAATCTTGTGTGGTTGCCAAGTTGAGGATTTGTGGTAAATGCAAATAATTGTCAAATACATAATTTATGTAGTACTGAGATGTAGATGAAAATTAGTTGAGTTAGCTTATATACTGAGATGTAGATGTAAATAAATACATGGCTGTCTGTATGGTGTCTTTCTTGAATTACTTACATGATATTTTACAGGAGAACATGGTTAGTGTGAGTTATAGTGCCGAGGCTCTATCAGCTTATGAATATGTCATCACCCAGACATTTGGTAGTGAGGAAGAAGGCATTGGTTTTTACAACAATTATGCTCTTGAAAAGGGTTTTAGCATTAGAAAATGCTACTTGGAGAGAATTAAAGGCACAAAGCAGGTGTGTCTAAGAAAGTTGGTGTGTAGTCGGCAAGGATTTCATGAACCTAAGCATACGAAGAAAACAGGTAGAAAACGAAAGGCTCGGAACCTAACTCGTTGTGGGTGTGAAGCAAAGCTGGTCATTATGCTTAATCAAGAAACAGGGCAGTGGTTCGTGAAAGACTTTATGGATGAACACAACCATCGTTTAGCACCCATTGATCAAGCTTTGTTTTCTACGTTCACACCGCCAAATCAGTGATGTGCAAAAGGCAGACATCATTGAAATGGAAATTGCAGGAGTGCGAAAACACCAAATTATGAATATAATGGAAAAACAAGTTGGTGGTTATGACAATGTTGGCTTCATATCTAGAGATATATATAATTATTGCTATCGATATAAGCAAGAAACCATAGTTGGTGGTGATGCACAAACTGTGTTGAATCACCTAAAGGCATGTCAAGAGAGAGACCCTGAGTTCTTTTTCAAATATGAGATTGATAAGCAAGGCCATTTGAAACATCTGTTCTGGTCAGATGCACAGTCTCGTCTACTATGAAGCTTTTGGTGAAGTTATGGTATTTGATAGCACATATAGAACAAACCGATATAACTTACCATTTGTACCATTTGTTGGATTGAATCACCATAGAAGCACTGTCATATTTGGATGTGTCATTGTTTCGGATGAATCAAGCGAAGCATATGAATGGTTGTTGTCCACTTTTTTGACTGCTATGGCTCAGAAACACCCCAGATCTGTTATCACTGATGGTGACCTTGCAATGCAAAGAGCAATTAAAATAATATTGCCTAATTGTAATCACAGGCTATGCACATGGCACATTGAGCAAAATATAATACGCCATCTGCACAATTCTGATGTCAGCCATGATTTCAGAAAATTCTTGTATGATAATTGTTCAATACATGAGTTTGAGAAGAAATGGGTCCATTTCAGGGAAACTCATGAAATTACTAATGCTGATACTTGGTTGCATCAAATGTATGAGATGAGGATGTTATGGGCTGCACCATATCAAGATGGACTATGTTTTTTAGGCTTGAAGAGTAATCAGCAAAGCGAGAGTTTGAACTCAAGATTGCATACACATCTTGATGGTCAAATGACATTATTTAGTATGCTGCATCATTATGAGGATTGCTTATCCAATTTACGGCGAAACGAGGCGAAGCTAGATAGCAAGGCATCCCAATTTGTGCCATTCACAGAGTTGGATGCTCCTAATATTGAGAAAGATGCAGCACATGTGTACACACCTACTGTTTTTGCATTGGTGAAGGAAGAAATATGTGGTGCAGGGAAGCTTATGATCAATGAAAAACTAGATGGAGGAGATTTGACAACATATGTCATTTCCCTAAGAGAAAGAAGAGAGCGGAAGTTTCATATTGATTGTTCTTTTTCAGAGAGCTCATTGAAAAGAGTTTCTTGCTCATGTAGTAAACTGGAATGCGAAGGCATACCATGTAGTCACATCTTCTATGTGTTCGCAATATTACATATAGAAGAAGTCCCCAAGGGTTGCCATTGCATTGCTAAACGGTGGACCATGAGTGCCAAGTCTGCTTTCCCATCCATAAGAAAGAGCAGCATGTATGATTGGTCAAAAAGCCTAGAGAGGTACCACCAGTTACTCAAACTGAGCAATGAAGCATGTTTCAAAGCATCTGAATCAAATGATTCCTATGTCAAGATGAAGCATGCATTGACGGAAATGATTATGGAAAACAATGCATCTGATTTTAAAAAGAAGCCAAAGAGGCATGGGCCTATCATACCACAAAGCTTGGCAGCTAAACCATGCATGGAGACAAAGGTTCAAGATCCAGTTAAAATTATTTCTAGAGGTGCTCCTAGGAAAAGGATCAAGGTCTTTCCTGATAAAAAGAGGACGGCCACATTTGGTTTTTGTAAAAAGCGTAACCATACAAGACGTACATGTCCTGAGTTAGGAACTTAGGTAGATTTACTTGCTAGACCGTCACATGTAAATTAGTATTTCTAAATGTTTGATTTACTATACAGAAATCATGTGGACATGTTAATTAGTGTTTCTAATTGCTTGATTTACTGTACAGAAATCAGCAGTGATGCGCTCCCTATGTTGTGCAGGCTCGAGTTCTTCTAATACGTTATTTTATTGGTAATTGGCTTGTATGGTTAATTTGTGTGGTTAAGGGCAAATGCGTATAATCCTCCGCGTTTCTCTCTTTCGATCCCATCCAGCCAGCACCAGTCAAGGATACCCTCAAATCAAAGTTACTGCCTCCTCTCCAATCAGCATTTGCAAGGTTGATTCCCTTGCTGATTCCTCTTTTAACTCAGATCAACTGGATGCTCAATTGTTTTTTTTTTTCATATTCTTGATTTTAGTCCAACAAGACCTAATCCAGCAGCAGGGGGAGAATTATGTGCAGAGGCAGGAATAGGTGTATTTTTGAGCAACGTGAGTGTACTCCCTTGTACAACAAATCATTAGCCAACAAACTGCTCTCTTTTTCAATCGGCACATTGATCAGATTATACTGTGCAGCATATATGGAGTTGCTAAGGTCTGTTTTCAAATTACTTTGCTTACAACAGATAAAGATATTTTCTTGCTATGATTGCTAGTATATTTATGCATTGTTGTTTTTCCAGATATCTCAGTTGGAACTCACAGTTTGTTTATTGCTCCATGCGTGCAGATATCTCAACTGGCTCTTACCTTCAAGGAAATCATTTTCGGCTACAGAAAACAATCTCAATGCAAGCCACAGGTTTTTCATAGTGTTTATGTTCACTGGGCATCACGAAGCCGCAATGGGGTAACTCCACTTTGTTTTCACTGTTTCAAGAATTTCTTAAATGACCATCATCCTAAAAGAGCGTTTACTCTCGTGACATCAGAAAACAGGAGAGGAACATGTTGACATTATCACTTTCTACAACGAAGTATTTATTCCTACTGTGAAACATTTGCTGGTGGAGCTAGGGTCTGGTGCTAGTCCAAACAAGAAGAATGAGGAAAAATGTGCTACTGATGGTATGCTATTGTACTCGAAATAAGTGTGATCATTCTACTACTAGAATTTAAAGGCTTTTCTGAAAGTGCTTGTCATATTAGCAGGTCCATATCCAGAATCTCCTCGTCTAGCTTGGTTTCCAAACCTTCCTGACATGTCACCCAAGAAAGTTTCTGCTGCTCATAACGTATATGTTTCACCGTTACACTTATCAAAGGTATACCTCAAGAACTAAACCGATCTTTCTTGTGAAGTTTGTGTGTTGAATTCATACTTACCACCTGACTTAATTTGAATGGTAATCCTTGATCAATGTTGTGACAATGTTATGACTGAATATTTCTCAGATGGATACTCTGCTTTCCCCAAGCTCCAAGAGCTATTATGCCTGTGTAGGGGAGAGTACTCATGCATTTCAGAGCCCCTCCAAGGATCTTACAGTTATAAACAACCACCTAAACAGGTAAAACTAGAAGAGAGTTCAAAAAAAAATCCTTTTTTCTTATTTCACTAGTGAGAGGAAAACTTCTCTAGACTACACTGAATTTGTGCAGTGGGAAGAAAGTCAGCGGAAGATTGAACTTCGATGTTGTCAGTGATCTGGTAGTTGCCAGAAGTCTCAGTGATCAAAATGGCGCATCAGCAGCAACAACAGATATTGCCACAAAAACACCAGTGAAATTGGAGCAGCCAGACTCTTAGTTGTTTCTGTAGTATTACATCACATGTCCAATACAACCTACTGATAGAAATGCTAATCTGTTAGGTGTCAGCTGATCTAATGTTAGATGTTCAGAAGTCCCATTTTCTGTATTTATGTTTCCTGACATTGGGAATTCCTCAGTGAGCAGCTCTATCTTCTGTCACATAAAAGAGATGCCCTGAGATCTCCCCCTTAACCCGCCTCACTTGGCTTTTTGAGCTTTTCTTTTAGAAGAGTTGATACTACAGTCATGTAATGTAGGAGTAATAAGTTAAAACAGCTTTTGTAAATGAAATCTGCTCTGTCATGCCGGCTTAGTTGTGGATTCTTCTTGCTGGTTTCTTTCGGCTATTCTGTCATTGTGTTACTTTATTGTTACCTGTCAGCATCATTGCAGTATTCAATCTGCATATTGCAGTTGGATGTAATTTTTTGATGGGATAAACTTTGACAAATCGCTCCAAAACACATTCTACGACTATTATGCTGTGGTTGTTTGCTAAGTCAAAACTGCAGGAAAATTATGCAGTATTGTTAATTCATCCTTGGAACTATTTTCATTCCCTCGTCTTGCAAGACCTCTGATGCAGTGCCAGGATTATATGTTCCCATCAACTGGAACCTAAAATTGGCCCTGCTGATTTGTTCTTGGGTAGGCTATATTTTGTTCGCTAGTTTTTTAGTGACTTGATGTTGATGCCATTTGGAAACGTGTTAATCCTGTTAACAGATAATTGAAAGAACCAAGGATTGATAAGATGATATGCACATTTGGAGTTTTCAGCATCTAGATTGCAAGAAGTGGTGTATAAACCATGGCGAGATTTTGTTCAACTCATATGGAACTGGAAAACTGAAGCATAGAGCTGGCTTGGGAGCTGGCTGTTCTTGCTCTGCAATAAGGATGTAGAACCGGTGTGCTAGTGGTCACTGCTGTAGTTGGAGATGATGGTCAGCACCTCGCCATCCGTGACCTTGATTGATCCTGGCTTTGGGTAGCAGGTTGACATGCCGACGATGTAAAAGCACACTTCAATTTAGAAATCATATGGTTTACATTCCTTGAGAGAGATCAACACTAGACATAACAATATCTAACCAAGTAACCATTATCAACACTGAGTCACTAACCATAAAAAATATCTAACCCTTTCTTGACCGATCTGGCTAGAACGGGCTTGTTTTTCTTGGCCTTCCCAAAGTGTTCGATGACAATCATAACCACCTCAAAGACCCCTAGGCTATGATGATGATGTGAACGTACGGTGTAGGCACTAACAATTCCAATTTTACACTTTCTAAAGAAAACAGAATTATTGCATCTGAATGCGGATAGAGATCACCAGCCGCAACATGGATTGAATAAAGCATAGCAGCAATGAAGATCCCTTGTAATATATTGTAAAATATTAAGTGAAAAAGTGTGTCTAGCTCTAGCCTATTGTGCCCTACTCTCCCGGCGATTAGATTGTTAGTTTGGCAGTACCGTAATAGTTTGCTAGTTTTTCGAGTTGACACTGGATGACGCCCGACCGCCACCCCCACTAGAACTCCTTGTCGATTCTAGATCGAGCCGGTCTGACCGGCCAGGGGTGCGCGGTCCAACCAGCACCCCCATCAGAACTCCCCAGGAGGTTCTGGATGAGGCCGGTCTGACCGGCTGGGAGGGATGAGCTACCTGCCTGCTCGCAGCCCTGTGCTTGGTCGCCACCGCCGCCTGAGTTGACTTGATATTTATATTGGACATTATCCTTTTTTATCTGTATTCAACTATATCAGATATTCCAAAGCTCAACTGGGGAACATTCACTGGACATCACTTATTGGGCTGCATCCATAATTTTGTTGATTTAGACCAAGTAAATCTCTAAGGAAATTTAGCTTTGCTCCAGGTAAATGCTACATAACCATATCATACATTATTATATTCTAGTCATGAACTCATACATTTGAGGACCGTTTGCAGTTCTGGTACTGGGAGAGGGTTCAAGCTTGCAGTACATATGGTATTTCCTATTCTCCTTTAATTCATCCACTGATGGCACACTGGGATGAAAAAAATGCGAAAGTAAGAACCGATGCCTACAAGAAAGACGGACTAGATGGAGGAGAGGTAACTCTCAAGAGAATTTATTTTCATTTTCTACATGTAACCCTTTTATATCTAACAAATAAATCATTCTATGTAGGTTATCATGACTTTACCTCATCCATGTGTTCCTAGTAATACCAACAAACAGCCACCTCAACAATTACATGGAGACCCTGCGCAAAAACAAACAAGCCAACCTTCTCAATCAGTAGAACATTCTATCACAAGTTACCAGGTAAATATAGTTCATTCTCACAACATTCATACCATTTAACTTTTAATGTTTACATAATATTTTATTTCATATAACCATATTTTTTTTACGTTCAAAGGTTAACCTAATACTTCAAGCTATGGCGAAGGATCAACTTTCACTTGAAAGAGTAATCCATGATATGGAACATAAAATTTATTCAAAGATTCTCACTATAGAAGAGGAAGTAACTGACCTTAAAATACAAGCCACCCTACCTACTAGGGTCTGCGATCTAGAAGAAGGTCTATTTGATTGTAGAAACGAATTAAAGGTATGGATTATCTATTGGTAACATGGCTCCTAGTTAGATCTTGTTTACCTGTATTACAACTGTTCGCTTTTCTAGAAAATTCGTAAGGCAGTTGACACATACAATTCTTAACTATTTGGCGAACCAGAGTGTGAGGTATTACGTGTATATGACAATTTCATTACATACACATTTTAATATGCAAGCCTCCATCTATATTAAATATTCTTAGTCAAACTGGAAAATTAATCTTTTTAGTCTAACTCTGCTTTTTGTAGGACAAAGCCTCTCCAATGAACACTTGGCAGGCCCGAGATGAATGGAACAATAATATTGAAGAAAAGGACAAAACATTAGGAGGGCATGCCAACATTGATCCAAAATGTTCTCAGACCAATTGTTCCAATACAATAGTAGGCAACCATGGTGAAAAGATACAAGAGTCATCATCAAACATCAGTGCTCCTTTTAAAAAAGCCCTTGGTTGACAAAAAACATTAGAAGATGAACACTACACACAGACATTAGACAAACTCATCACAACTATAGAAAATTTGGGCACTGCGGATACTGAGTATTCAATTTTAGCAACAAAACAATTACTGAAAAAGACAGGTGGCCGTGACATATATGCTACTGCCCAGTGGAATATTTGTATGAAAATGACAAACACCACAATGCCTCATTACAATATCTTGGTGAGAAATTGAATTCACCTTTCATTCTTACAATTTAATATTTGGCTTGCATTATTGAAGTGTATATGCACCATTTCAACATATTTTTTCCAGATTACAATGATGACTATATTCTCACAAAAGAGGACGAAGAGGTGATACATTTTGTGAGGAATAGCTATAATTGGGCCACAGTTGCTAATATAGCCGATATTCCACTCGCAATTAATTTCCTACTCCCAATGTCAATGGAGGATGGTTATATGACATGGTGAGTTAAGCAATTTTACATCCGCAAATAGTACTGAAATTTATATTTTACCAAACACATAAAAATTGTATTGCAGGTGATTGATGCATATGGTTACATCGCCAACATAGCAAATGATAATGTAGGAGTCATCACAACCTTCCAAAGTAATTTGATTTGTGATGAATTTGGAGACTTTGATTCGAGACTGGATTATCCTTGGGTAACACAAGTTGGCAAGATATGTGTTATGTGGCAAATGGTATGTATCATGCTCATTCTTAATTAACTAGTATTTTAACAATTGCAAAGACATGCCAGACTCTAGTGCATATTTTAAACAACTATGCCAATCTTAGGTATTTGTCCCATTCAACGTGTGGGGAAGCCATTGGAGCTTATTAGTGGTCAATTCTCACAAGAAGGAGATCCAATTTCTCAACTCTGCTGTCTCAATGAAGTCCTTGCGTGATGAGGAAAAGGAAAAAACAGTAGTAATTATCTTTTACCATATAAACATGGGAGATAATATACAATATGCTTTCACCATTGATCAATTTTGGAAATTTATTGCATGGCAGGTAATAAATTTGCAGTTATGTATAGAACATGCAGTTAATGCTGGTTTGGTCACACTTATTGAGCCTATAAACATTACTGAGTGGAAGAAACAGTACTACATCGACATACCACAACAAATGAACTCGTAAGAAAAATTCTTAATACTTGCTAACATTGGTACCTATTAAATGATTGATATATTGCCTATAAATTACAGCCAATCATGTGGTGTCTACATAATTAAATATATACTGGAATGGGATGGGGATAAGATGCTTCATTATTTCACACAGGTACATGCAACATGCTATTGTAACTAATTATGCCATAATATGATATTTCTATCTTGACTAATTGCATCCATGGAATAACATGCAGAAACAAATAGATATTTTTAGAAAGAAGATATGTTGCAGGTTGTTGCTCTAAGAATGTAACAAAGTTCGAAGACCATCATACAAGCATCCCGTCACGGTTTGTGAAATTGATGTGGTCATTTTTACCTTCATGTCTTTAGCACTTTTACTAACACTATCTAATTTTTTTTGTTGTTTAGCAAGCTGAATTTTTATCAGAGTTCGAAAGAGACACCAAGGGAGAAGAGCAGGCTATGGATGACGATGTGATGATAATAGGGAGTGCAAATAGAAAGAGGGCAAGGAAGGTTTCAAAACCAACACAGGGTAGTACAAAAGGCAGGCATCAAGTTAGTCAAGGTTCAAAGAAGCGTGCACTGAAACAAACTAAAGAGAAAAATATTACTAAGTCTGGCACCCAGGAAGTAAGCCCGGAAAGTAAAACAATTGCACAAAGAGTGCGTTCTGCGAATCGAAGGTTACACGCTCCTAGTCAGTATCAATTGAGCCCTTACCAACAATATTAGAGTTATCGAAATCAAGTTGTTTTTGACACTGGAGTAGGTAAGCTGATATCTGAATATATAGTAATACAGGACATGCAGGAATGTAAGCATGCTTAATGCATTTCTTTTTCTGTTACTTGGACAGATCCAGAAGCTGTTTGTGAGGAAACCTGGAAGTTGAAGATTATAACACATTATTTTTGCCAGCGTGGAAAAAAGAAGGATGTGAACATTTTTTTTCTTAATCTTTTTATGCAAGAAGCGACCATTTAACCCTCCCTGAGAATCGGGGAACAAAGAGAAACTTGACTACTCAATTGTGAGAACATGGTGCAGTAATAAATCTTAGTGGGCCTTTGCATGACCCTGGCAGAACTGATGAAGTAGTATCATTTTGTTTTTGTGGGGAACCTCTCAATTTGTGGAGAATCATGAAAGATGAGGTGCAGAAGCTCGGTAGAGACCATTTTTTTTCGATTGAAATAAGGCCTGGTTGATTCTCTGTTTTCTACATCGTTAAATGTTGAATGAGCACTATTCGCTTGCATTGAACTGAGGCGTCAAGAAAATTTGTGTGCAAAACTATCATCTAATTTGAAAGGCGTGAGCTATAGCTTTTATACCATGTCAAATATAGCGGGTATCTGTTGAAATATAGGTTAGAAGTGTTAGTGCCTCAGACCATGAGGTCTGAGGCCTCTTCACTGCACAAATGGCACTAACCCATGAGCTGCATTTCGTAGTTGTATAGGAGTACTTATGAAAGAAGGAACCTTACGAACATACTGAAAAACGTTTATTTCAGTCCAACAAATGGCTAATTTGAAGCATCGATAGATCGAGAAGCATACAAAATACTTGGCTCATATGAGTCGAATTCTTGAGTCCCAGACTTGAATTGAAGGGATGATGAAAGAAGAAGAAACATGCATATGTCGTGATTGGACGAGTTCAATAAATAAAGGAAGTAGGAGTAGTAAGGTATATAAGCACCCGTGCGAGGCAATCACCAGTTGTAAAACTGCAGGTAGATTATATATAAGCTGCTATGCACATTAATAGGTTTTTACAGCTGATCAAGGCTGAGAAAGCAAGAAAGAAATCTAAGCTGAGTAATTAATTGATTATTCAGTAGTAGTAGAGACCAAGTGAGCTCTAGGGCAAGCTGGAAGTAGCGGATGAACGAGGGGGCCTTCCACCTCCCTAACCCGCCATTGAACGAGCTTCCAATTTGTTAACACCAAAATTTGGTACGGTTCATTATCATGTTCGGTTAAGGAAAGAGGCTATATCAGCCAATGGGAGTTAATCCAGAAGAAACCAAATCCAGGAAGGAATCGTGAAGACCACAGTATGGCAGTTAATTATTTCATCTATAAATTAATTAGCTTTAATAATTTTTAGGAAAACCTAATCTCGTGTCCGATCAGGGCTTGTTAATTTTCCTTTTATGGTTAGGAAACTCCTGTTTCGTATCCGATCAAGATTGTATCAACTCGGGGTATAAATACGTATGCCCGGGTACCTTGTAAATCATCACACAGATCAATACAATTTCGGCGCATCGCCACCCTTTTTGATGGGTTCTTGCTTCTCGAGCCAGGCTGCATCGGTTAAGTTTGACCTCCAGCAAGAGGGTAAGTCTCGTCACCCCGGCTACCGTATCGGCTAGGACTTCCTCGGTTAGGTCCGATATTCTAGCTGGTATACGGTAGTCGGCTTACCACAATGTATCTATTCTGTCTATGGCTGCATCAGTTAAGTTTGATCTCTTAGTCCAAGTAGGTATATCACATCACGCGTGCATAGATTTTATCAGTTTACTGGGTGTAATTTATCATCAGTTTGTGCTGCATCGGTTAGGTCCGACCTACTAAACTGCCTGTGATAAGTTATTCCTGCTAGGTTGATAGATTTTGTGCAAGCGTCTTATCGGGATGTATAGCCGATAATTTATCGTATAGTGCATCACGATTGCATTAGATCTATCGACTCACCGAGGTTCTTTTATCATCATCGGTCTATGCTGCATCGGTTAGGTCCAACCTACTAGACTGGTGGTAATAATTTTATCCTTGTTAAGCCGATGGGTGTTTATGCAATGTTTTATCGGAGTGCTTAGCCGATAAGTTATCTTTTATTAAATACAGCAGATTGTATTGTTTAATTGTTATTTTGTTTATTTGCACTATTATTGCAATCGGCTAGAGGGTAGCTAATTGATTTATTTATTTTGCCCTTTTTATGCCACCATCGGCTTCCAGTTAATATAAGTGCTTTAGTTTATATCAGCAATCGGCCGGTGAAACGAGTCCAATCTGGCTTCCAGCCGATTGGCTCATTGGTCTAATATTTTCTATCTCCTTGTCAATTGCAGGGTCAAATTGACTGGCACGCCTACGAACCTCAAATTTAGGACTTGCACTGGAGTTAAGCAAATCTCCTAGGTCTTCGCGTGTCTAGTGCATCGAACCAGATCATCGGCTCGTTATCGACGCTGCTGGTGATTTTCGGTGTCAACATGTTTTTGGCACGCCTGGTGGGACACAAAGTTTCAACATGACTGGAAAAGAGATCAAAACTGATAATTCGATTCCAGTCACCATGGATGATCTGACAGAAGAGCAAAAACAGCAAGTAGAACAAAATATAGCCAATTTTCAGAAGCTCTGTTTGGAATCTTTCGGTCTGACTAGACAAGGGCCGATTCAAAAAACTCAACTTCCAAAACCAGTTCTAGTCGGAGAGTCGAGCCGTACACCACGTGGAAGTCCACCAAAACGCTTACAAGAGATGGTAAATAAAGCAGTGCATCACATGCTTATCAATCAATCAGGAGTATTGGTGAACACGCTACATAACCTTATCAGAAAAACAGTGGATGGATCAATTGCTCAGGAGTCTAATCGGGGTCCGGTATATTTGCCACCAAAAATGGAGCCGGTTCAGGTTACTTATGGAACCAGGAAGGATATACCTGCCAATATGTTATTCCAGGATCTAATTAGGGGGCAACAGGATGACATACCTCCGGGGTATCATCGGACTGCCTATTATGGGGGGTATCAACAACATTACCTAGGAGAGGTTCTCGATTCAGGTAATTATCAGAAAGAATATCCTAAGCAAAATTGGCTACCAACTCTACCATGCAATATCAACGGGAAAACCCAAGGGAAGAAGATTTATCGACAAGGGTTGCAGAAATAGTAAGAGAACAGTTTGGGATAAAACCAAAGGAGCAAACATTTATGTATCGGCATCCGTATCCTGAGTGGTTTGACAGAGTTCTATTACTACACCGATACAGAGTCCCAGATTTCTCTAAGTTCTCAGGACAGGAAAACATATCTACAGTAGAACATATTAGCCGATTCTTGGCACAGTGTGGAGAGGCATCGGCTGAGGAGGCTTTGAGGGTTAGATTTTTTTTCCCTTGTCATTGTCTGGATCGGCTTTTACATGGTTTTCTTCATTACCACCAAATTCAGTTCGGGGATGGGCCGATCTGGAGAAACAATTTCACAAATACTTTTTTGCTGGGATCCATGAGATGAGGCTAACGGATCTAACATCGGTTAAACAAAGGCCAGATGAAATGGTACCAGAATACATCCAGCGGTTTCGGGACGTCAGAAACCGATGTTATAGTTTAAATCTAAGCGATAGGCACTTAGCCGAATTGGCTTTCCAGGGTCTCTTAGCTCCCATTAAAGAGAGGTTTTCATCGCAGGAATTGGAATCTCTGGCGCACCTTGTACAGAAGGTATCGGCTCATGAAAGCCGATTTCAAGAAGCAAAAAAGGAGAAGTTTCAGAGAAGGGTTGCTCAGGTACAAGCTTATTCATCGGACTCAGATGATGAAGGATCCGATGTTGAAGTTGGATTGGTGGAGTGGGCTAGAAATAAGAAATCAGTATCATGCCCGTGGGTGAAGGATATCGGCAAGGAGGAGCGATATGATTTTGACATCAATAAAGCCGATAAAATCTTTGATCTATTGCTGCAAGAGAAACAGATACAGCTCCCGCCAAATCATGTAATTCCATCAGCCGAAGAACTAAAGAGGAAGAGATATTGCAAGTGGCATGACACGATATCGCACCACACCAATGAGTGCAAAGTTTTTCGGCAACAAATTCAATCGGCTGTCGAACAGGGAAGGATCAAGTTTGAAGACAAAAAGCCGATGAAAATTGATGGACATCCGTTCCCCGTGAACATGGTTTATGCGGGATCGTCGTCAAGAAGTCAGGCCGATGGAGGAAGGCATTTGGATCATAAGAAGTCGAGAATTACTTCATCGGACATGATAGAAAAATATTCAAAGTGCGAAGAACGATGGATTGAGCCAGATAGGGAAAGATATAATCCGCATTGGAATTGCCCGTTCTTCCGGTTCTACTGGGATCAGGGAATGAGGTTGCCATCGATTGAAGATTGCCCTGAGTGCAATAATCTGGGGTCTCGGCATGTTCAGCAGGAAAGGGTTTCGCAGGATCGGCTGCTTGAAAAACGGGCATCAGTCCATAGTCGGTTAGGGCCGATCCACGAAGAGTTCTTTGAAGAAAATGATGTAGAGGTATTGCAAGAAAAACAACAAATCCAAAATCCTCAGTGGTGTCCTAGTGGAATACTTACAAAGAATCAGAAGAGAAGGGCACAGCGGCTATGGCACCGAGAACAATAGGAAGAACAACGACGAGATTACAAGGAAGCCGATCATCGTTACAAGAGGACTAAACGGGTATGGCGTGTGAAGAGAAATGACGATGAGGTGGATCCATCGGCTCCAGTAAACATGGTTTTCTTTTGCCTCGGGAATATAAAGCACTTTCATCTGATGAGGAAGGCAATGAAGAGATCTTTGCTCAGTTAACGCTGCAACCCGATCAGGCTATATTTGATAAACCTGAAGAATCAAAGCATCAGCATTTGAAGCCATTATATATCAAGGGCTATGTGAATGGAAAGCCGATGACGAAGAGCTAGTCGATGGGGGGGCAGCTGTTAATCTAATGACGTATGCTACGTATCGGAAGCTGGGGAAAACCGCTGAAGATTTGATCAAGACAAATATGGTGTTAAAAGATTTCGGTGGAAATCCATCGGAGGCGAAAGGCGTGTTGAACGTGGAGTTAACAGTGGGGAACAAGACATTACCTACCACGCTTTTTGTTATCGATGGGAAAGGATCATATAGTCTGCTCCTTGGCAGGGATTGGATTCACGCAAACTGTTGCGTGCCCCTAACGATGCATCAAAGTCTGATACAGTGGCAAGGAGATCAAGTTGAGATAATCCTAGCAGACCAATCAACCAACATTGCAATGACTGATTTGCCGGTCTAGGAGGCCGATGGTGTCGTTTGTTTGTCCGGAAAAGTGTGGGAGGGGGATTATCTTAAGGTCACCAGTCAAGGGATACAGCCGATTCGGCAAGTCGGCTCCGAATTATTACTCTGATGGGTACCATTTAAGATATCGAGAGAAAATTGGGACAAGGGTTTACGTCGGCCGATGATTTGGAAGAAATTGATATAGGGCCAGGAGATAGGCCAAGGCTGACGTACATAAGTAAAAAATTATGTCCTGAATTTCGAGAAGAATTAATAAGATTGTTGAAAGAGTATCGGGATTGTTTTGCTTGGGAATATCATGAAATGCCAGGATTAAGCCGATCAATTGTTGAACATCGGTTTCCGATTAATCCAGGGTATCGGCCGTTTAAACAGGCTCCAAGAAGATTTAAAGCGGAGTTATATGAGCCAATCAAAGCAGAAATCACAAGGTTATATGATGCAAAGTTTATAAGGCCGTGCCGATATGCTGAGTGGGTTTCTAATATCGTCCCGGTGGAAAAGAAAAATGGAAAATTGAGAATATGTATTGATTTCTGGGATTTGAATAAGGCTACCCCCAAGGATGAGTACCCGATGCCGATAGCAGATTTGTTGGTGGATGCAGCATCAGGCCACAAGATTATTAGCTTCATGGATGGCAATGTAGGATACAATCAAATTTTTATGGCAGAAGAAAATATACATAAGACTGTGTTTCGATGTCCTGGAGCTATCGGCTTATATGAGTGGGTAGTAATGACGTTTGGATTAAAAAGTGCCAGTGTGACTTACCAGAGGGTGATGAATTATATATTTCATGATCTCATCGGCTTACTAGTGGAAATTTACATCGATGATGTGGTGGTTAAGTCCAAGAGTGATGAAAGCCCTATAGCCGATTTGTGAAAAGTGCTGGAAAGGGCAAAGAAATACGGACTAAGGATAAATCCCAATAAGTGTGCTTTTGGTGTATCGGCTGGACAGTTTTTGGGTTTTATGGTTCATGAGCGAGGAATTGAAGTTAGACAATAGAGCATCAGAGCCATCAAGAATACAGAACCACCAATCAACAAGACAGAGCTACAGTCGTTGATCGGCAAGATTAATTTTGTGAGGAGATTCATATCAAATTTGTCAGGAAGGATTGAGCCTTTTACTCTGTTGTTAAAGTTGAAAGCCGATCAAGAGTTTGTGTGGGGGGCAGAACAGCAGGAGGCATTTGATGGAATTAAGAGTTATTTAAGTTCCCCGCCTGTTTTGATTCCGCCGCAGAAAGGAGTGCCATTTAAGTTATACTTATCGGCCGATGAGAAATCCATCGGGTCTGTTTTGATACAAGAATTTGAAGGGAAGGAGCGAGTTGTGTTCTATCTGAGCAGAAGGCTTTTGGATGTTGAAACAAGATATCCTGCGGTGGAAAAATTATGCCTCTGTCTATATTTCTCATGTACGAAGTTAAGGCATTATATCATATCGGCTGAATGTACAGTGGTTTGCAAGATCGATGTGGTAAAATACATGTTGTCGGCTCCAGTCTTAAAAGGGCGAGTTGGTAAGTGGATTTTTGCCTTAACAGAGTTTGACTTGAGATATGAATCGGCTAAAGCGATCAAGGGACAGGCAATAGCTGATTTAATTGTGCAACATAGGGGAGTTCATGAAAATTATGTGGAGCCAATTCCGTGGACTTTATTTTTTGATGGATCGGTTTGCAAGCATGGATCTGGTATCGGATTGGTCATTGTATCACCTCGGGAGGCAAGCTTTGAATTTGCTTTTACAATTAAACCCTATCGTACCAACAATCAAGCGGAATACGAGGCGGTGCTGAAAGGACTTCAACTTTTAAAGGAGATCAGAGTCAATATCATAGAGATTGTTGGAGATTCCTTGTTAGTGATCAAGCAATTATCTGGGGAATATGAGTGCAGAGACGATATTTTAAGATCATATTATGAAGAATACAGAGATTTAGTGAGGGATTTCAGGATGGTATCATTGGATCATATTCCTAGAGAACAGAATTTAGAAGCTAATGATCTTGCACAAATTGCTTCGAGTTATCGGCTGAATAGACAAATTGAGATTGAAATAGCCGATGGTGATATTCAAGATAAAGCCAATGATTGGAGACAGGAAATAATTGATTATTTACAAAATCCGTTGAAATCGGTTTCTAGGAAACTTCGGTATAAAGCTACTAAGTATGTGTTACTTGATGGAGAATTATATTATCAGACTTTTGAAGGGGTTCTGTTGAGATGCCTAAATTCAGAAGAAGCCAAAGTGGTTATGTGCGAAGTGCATGAGGGTGTTTGTGGAACTCATCAATCGGCTCATAAGATGAAGTGGATATTGAGAAGAGTAGGATATTTTTGGCCGACGATGTTGGAGGATTGCTTCAAATATTATAAAGGATGTCAAGATTGTCAGAGATTTGGAAATATACAGCGAGCACTAGCATCGGCTATGAATCCTTTCATCAAACCGTGGCCGTTCAGAGGATGGGGAATTGATATGATCGGCCAGGTTTATCCTCCATCAAGTAAAGGACATAAATTCATATTGGCGGCAACAGATTATTTTACAAAGTGGGTGGAAGCAATTCTTTTGAAGAAAGTCACGTCCAAAGAAGCGATTGAGTTTGTAAAAGAGCATATAATTTATCGGTTTGGAATTCCTCAGACGATAACTACCGATCAGGGATCTATTTACGTATCCGATGAGTTTCAACAATTTGCTGCCAGTATGGGAATTGAGTTATTGAATTCATCACCTTATTATGCTCAAGCTAATGGACAGGTAGAAGCTTCGAATAAGAGTCTAATCAAATTAATTAAGCGGAAGATTAATGAACAGCCGTGAAGATGGCATACTACATTAGCCGATTCATTATGGGCCTATCGGATGGCATGTCATGGGTCTACTCGGGTGCCACCATACCAATTGGTATATGGACATGAAGCAGTTTTTCCTTGGGAGACTAACATCGGTTCTAGGAGAATTTCTTTGCAAATTCAATTGACAGCCGATGATTATTATAATTTGATGACAGATGAACTCAAGGATTTGGCTCAAAATGGGTTAAGGGCGCTGGAAAGGATCAAGGAAAATAAAGCTAGGGTGGCTAGGCATTATAACAAATAGGTGGTGAATAAATCATTTACTGAGGGAGATCTTGTATGAAAGTTAATTTTGCCGATCGGGTCCAGAGATAGTAGATTCGGAACGTGGTCGCCTAATTTGGAAGGGCCCTATCGGATTAATCGTTGTGTACCTGGCAATGCCTATATATTGGAAGATCTTGAGGGGGCAGAGTTTGCTAAAGCACTTAATGGGAAGTATCTCAAGAAGTATTATCCGAGTGTTTGGATCAACTCCTAAATCGGTTGAGTGCGGCTGATTTCTAAAATAGTTCAAAGCAAGAGCTGATGTTGTTACATTGCCTAAAGATAGCCGATATCAATTGGTATCGCCTTTAGATAAAACAGATAAAAATATTATCAAGCGAAGATGGAGTAAGATGAACAGGGTAGTCAGACTCGATGTAGTCAGGGTCCAAGCGGGAGCAGTAATGAGCAGCCAATAGATTGAATAGATGTTTTCCATCGGGCAAAGAGCTTAGTGTTGGCAGTGCATGGCTCAAAAGCAGCAACGTCACCCAGGGACAGGGACCGTCAGCATCCGTAGCCGATCATATTCTAGGGCACTATTTACGACGTCTCGGGCTTGGAGTTTGTCGATGAAGAATAGGCTGATGGGGAGCTGACCGAAGCCCAGCTGGTGAGAACCAACCGATGGATGGTAGAGCTCATATGATGGCTGCTGTGATTGGCCCTGCGAGAAGCCAGTCGGTAGCAAGCTTGGGGTGATGGCCGATAATAATATAGTATTGGATTCCTCATCGGCCAAAGCATTAAGAGGATTGAATTTGGAGGGCATCTCAAATGATGCTGCATCGTCATATGTGAACCAGAGTGTGGCTTCCCTGGTGAAACCGTAGTAGAACCCTTTGAACCATTGGTTGAGTTCGATAGGAGTCATTTTGCAGCCAAGGAGGGCCGATGCAGCTTCGCCCATAGAGGTACATCGGTGGTAGATGGGTTCCTGTTCCTCTGGGTAATCGGCTGGGAAAGTTAAGTTCAGGAGGGAGGTCCCAGGAATGGCCTTAGAGGTATATATGTTGAGCCATAATTGCACAAACCACCAAGGGCCGCCGATGTGGCCAATAGGCTGGCCGACCGATAGCTTGATCGCCACCTGGTGGAGGAGCTGATATGTGGCGCCGAGGAGATATTGCCCCAAGGGGATTTGCTTCCGATCAGCCAAGCATTCTGCCAGACACTGCATATTGGTTGTTGGGCCGAGGGTTGCACCACCAAAAACGAATCGCTCTAACCACAAGTTCAAGAAATCAACATGTTCCCGATCATCGATCGGCCCAGTGACCTTGTTGTGGAGAGCTATGTATTTGGTCCAACCACCGGCGTTTTTGGTATGGAGCCGATGCGCAGGTTTGAATTGGAGGTTGAATGGGTTGATGTAGTTTGTGGTGTTGAGGCAAGTGATCATGATTACATCCATCAAGGTTGGGGTCATCGGCTCGTGTCCAAACAGGAAAGCATTAAGGGCGTCCGACCAGAAGTACGAAGCCGATGCGAGCAGAGGTTCATTTTTCTCCATCTCGGCTAGGGAGAGGTTGATGCAGTGGCCGATTTCTGCTTCATCCTAGATTGTTCTCTTTGCGGCCGATACTCTACGGTACCAATTTCTCCATCCCGGGAGTTTGCTAGGCCATGACCTGAAGCTATTTGTCCAATCACTGATCAGCATGGAAGAATTTTTGAATGGGATACGCTGTGTTTTGGCGTTGATGAAGTCTGTGGGATCTTCACTGCCCATGGGACCAAGATAAAAGAAATCTGGGTGTTCGGCGGCCGGAATCAAGACCTGGCTTCTAAGGTTCTATAGTAAACAAGAACACAATGAAGAACGGATGAAGAACATGGTAGATTGGATCTATCTAGATTACAAAGCAGAGAAAACAATCGGATAGAAGGGTTACCTCAGGGACTGCGGTCGTCGATGCCATTACGCGAGAGGAAGATGAACGGGAATTGGCGATTGAAGAAGAGATTCGCGACGGTTCGCCTGGGTTCGCTGGAGCTCGTCGAGGTCTCAGGAGTTGAAGCGAGAGGGCTCTGGTGATGTGAAAGCGTAAAGAAAGGACACTAGGAAGGCGAAGCTGTTTATAGAGGAATGATGACCGGGCGGGAATCGAGGCCGTTGGCACTGTTTCAAACAATTAAGGAAAGTGGGCTACCTTGGGCCGCCTCGGTGTGAAGGGAATCTGAAAGCCCAGATGAGAGAATTTTGAAGTCTTATAGAAAACTCCGAAATTGGGGGGCATGTGTTAACACCAAAATTTGGTACAGTTCATTATCATGTTCGGTTAAGGAAAGAGGCTACATCAGCCGATGGGAGTTAATCCAGAAGAAACCGAATCCAGGAAGGAATAGTGAAGACCATAGTATGGCAGTTAATTATTTTATCTATAAATTAGGTAGCTTTAATAATTTTTAGGAAAACCTGATCTCGTGTCCGATCAGGGCTTGTTAATTTTCCTTTTATGGTTAGGAAACTCCTGTTTCGTATCTGATCAGGATTGTATCAACTCGGGGTATAAATACATATGCCCGGTGAAACAACCCGGAATTTTATTAAGTCATAAAGATGTAGTTATACATTTAATTGTTCTTAGAAAAAAAATTTATACACAGGTGTTAACGCCAAAATTTGGTACGATTCGTATCGGACTCGGTTAAGGAAAGAGATTGTGTCAGCCAATGGAAGTTAATCTGGAAGAGAACCGAGTATAGGAAGGAATCGTGAAGACCACGGCATGGCAGTTAATTACCTTATCTGTTAATTAGGTAGTTTTAATAATGTTTAGGAAACCTGATCTAGTATCCAATCAGGGTTTGTTAATTTTCCTTTTATAGTTAGGAAACTCCTGTTTCGTGCCCGATCAGGACTGTATCAATCTCGGGGTATAAATACGTATGCCCGGGTACCATGTAAATCATCTCACAGATCAATACAATTCGGCGCATCGCCACCCTTTTCGACGGGTTCTTGCTTCTCGAGCCGGGCTGCATCGGTTAGGTCCGACCTCCTGCGAGAGGGTAAGTCTCGTTACCCCGACTACCTTATCGGCTAGGACTTCCTCGGTTGGGTCCGATATTCTAGTCGATCTACGGTAGTCGGCTTACCACGATGTATCTATTCTGCCTACGGCTGCATCAGTTGAGTTTGATCTCTTAGTCCGAGTAGGTATATCACATCACACGTGCGTAGATTTATCAACTTACTGGGTGTAATTTATCATCAGTTTGTGCTGCATCGGTTGGGTCCGACCTACTAAACTGCTATCGACAAATTGTTCCTGCTAGGTTGATAGATTTTACGCAAGAGTTTTATCGGAGTGTATAGCCGATAAGTTATCTGTTGCTAGATAAAGCCGACTGCATTATCTTTATTATTTTGATTATCTACACTATCATCGGTTTTCCAGCCGATGCACATGTTCTATTGACAGTCGGCTGGCTCATTATTTGCTTATATCATCATCAATTCTATCATCGGCTTCCTAGCCGATGCGCATGTGCTGTTGGTAGTCGAGCACGGGCGAGGACCCTGTCACAGGCACGGGCGAGGACCCGGGCGCGGGCCCGGGCGAGGGCGCGGGCAGTACCTTAGGTGCAGCGCTAACAATCACTATTGCAATCGGCTGAGGATTAGTCAATTCATTTATTCTGCCTATTTATTTTATCATCGGTTTACGGCCGATGTTCAAGTATACAGGTTCTATCGGTAATCGGCTGGTAGGATTCTTATCGGCCGATTGGATCACTGATCTAATATTTTCTATCTCCTTGTCAATTGCGGGGTCAAATTGACTGGCACGCCTACGAACCTCAACATTTTAGGACCTGCACTGGAGTTAAGCAGATCTCCCAAGCCTTCACGTGTGTCCAGACGCCGAACCAGATCGTCGGCTCGTCCCCGGCGTTGCCGGCGGTTTTCGGCGTCAACAACAGGCAAGAAAGCCACACCTTTACTCTGGTCAAGTGTGGTCAATAGGAACACAGTGCAAAGAGTGGGTAAGATTTCTCACCTAGTGAAGTCGTGACACACACCCACACCAATAGTGAATCAACAGGGAGAGGCATGGGCTACCATTCCAACTACTCTTGGTATAGAAATGAGATGAAATAACAGGAGTAAGTGTGGTAGGTAGGAGAACGATACTCACTTTCACATCCAACCATTTAGCACGGTAAGGAAACCAATCCCTCTTCATCTTCATCTCCCCTACCCAACCATTCCAAGATTTGTAGCCAATCAACCTCAAAATGGTGACGTAGAGCACCATCATCAGCTTGGCTAAGAGGTGGAAGGGGGTGAGCCAGCAAGAAGAACGGCCGATTCGTAGAGAGCTGAATTTGTAGGTGGGAGTTCACTAGCTTGTGAGCTCGTGGGGATCAAGCAAGAATACACTAGGAGCAGAGATCAGGTGATTTTCTCATGCTACCATAGCTATCCCTTAGTAAATCACACATAAAGCAAGCAAGCACTTGAAAGCAGTCTCTTAGTGCCTCAATGCAAATCTTGCTAGAAAAGAAGGGGAATGTATTAATAGAGGCATTGGAAGGAGGAGACTAGAAAGGAAAAAAAATTGTAGCACTTATCTTAGAGCTGGCCTTTGGTGGTGCCAAGCACCAAGGTCGCCAGCCATAGCGGCTGGACTTGGGGGTCATGGAGTGAGCTCCATCCTAGCAGGGTGTTCACCATTTGCAGCTTGTGGGGTTGGGGATCTGCCCAAAGCAGAAGGAGAACGGCTGCCGGTGGGATATGGCACCCAAGGTCGCCAGCTGCAGTGGGGCAACAGCTTTTGGAGTAGAGTTTGGGAGAGGAGAAAGAGAGCCATAGCTGTAACAAATGGAGGAAGAAGAAGAGGAATGCTAGCTACCTTATGCCTGTACGATGGGATAAGGAAGGAGAACAGTAGAGAGGTTAATTATTTGATGCACACTAGTGTAACCCAAATATAGTTTAGGTAATCCTTGCCATTATTAGCTATGTAAGTGCAAGTTGGCATAATAAAAATTGTACAAAGAGGTGGGCACATTTTATTTGTGGATTGTTTGTTTTCATATTATTAAAAATTTAATTAAACCTCGCGGTATATGGTGGGAATGCAGGAAAGGAATTAGAGGCGGAGACGGGTCAGTTGGGAGCGCCAGCTAGTTTCGATCTCAACTACAAGATTCCAGGCAAGCTAACCTTTGAACATGGTGATTTGAATTATTTTGCATAAATAATATTTTGTTTTATAGTATTGTCACCTTGCATCAAATGAATTTTTTAAATAAGTAAGTCATAGAGATGGATGATAATATATATACTGGAGAGATCAGTTGAGGGAGCAACTGATTTTCCAATATTTATTAGGAGGGTAGAGGGTGCCCATGGACGGGATTTGAATGGAGGCGGGACCCTCTACATATGGTTATAACATAAGGACTAAAATCATTCTCTCTTGTATTAGTGTGCCGTATAAGAACCGTATTGACCATATACTCATCGAAAGGCGAGCAGAGTTTAGTATCTTATCAAGTTGTTACACTCTGTATAGGGGATGTAGTAATAGCTTGGGCGATGAAAAACCCAAGACAATGCCGATTAAGTGCATTGATGCGCATATATTAGCGCCGGATGAAGGGGTGTAATGTACGGAAATAAGAGAAAGTACTCTGTATTTTAAGTATTGTCCAGTGTTTTAGAAGGTAAAAGGGCAGGCTGGCGTGTAGTTGGGCACGGGCACGGGCACGGGCGCGGGCACAGGCACCCGGGCACGGCCACGGGATCGGGCGCGGGCACGGGCACCCGGGCACGGGCACGGCGCGGGCATGGGCACGGGCTCGGGCTCGGGCATGGGCACGGGCGAGGGGCGCCTAATGGGATTCTCTCTCTTTATGCATGTGATTAGTAGATTTATATAAAAATAATTAAACTTGGACTTTTCTCACAAGAACCATATTTTAGGAAAAATTATATTTGAGAGATGATGATTTGATAAACATGCCTTGCATTCTGTTACTGATGCTTGCTGAGTACCTAGTACTCACCCTTGTTATTAACTAACTATATAGAGGTCAATTCATCGGGGCAAATCAATGGAACCAATGAGGGTTTGGAGGACTAGTACTATGCTGCTTGGTATGCTGAACATTCCGGGGATGATGCCTATGACTATAATGTGTATTATGGAGAATGGGATGAGTAGATGTATGCCGGGTAGCAGTCCTGTAGCTATGTCAATAAACCTGGGGTGTTGAAGTATGTATGATGTCCAAGTGCTACGAATGGGAAGACATGTAGGACCCTGTGTAAGATTCCAGCCCTGCGTGGCATGGTATTGTAATAACAGTGGTATCTTCTAGCTATAATTCTGCTGCTATCTCTGATGTGGATTATTATTCACTAAAGCGCGTCTCTAGCGAATAATAATCCATGGACTAGGGACGCCATTTTGGTAATGGCAGCCCGGGTCGTCACACCCGGGTACCTTGTAAATCATCACACAGATCAATACAATTTCGGCACATCGCCACCCTTTTTGATGGGTTCTTGCTTCTTGAGCCGGGCTGCATCGGTTAAGTTCGACCTCCTGCGATAGGGTAAGGCTCGTCACCCCGGCTACCGTATCGGCTAGGACTTCCTCGGTTAGGTCCGATATTCTAGCTGGTCTACAGTAGTCAGCTTACCACGATGTATCTATTCTGTCTACGGCTGCATCAGTTAAGTTTGATCTCTTAGTCCGAGTAGGTATATCACATCACGCGTGCATAGATTTTATCAGTTTACTAGGTGTAATTTATCATCAGTTTGTGCTGCATCGGTTAGGTCCGAACTACTAAACTGCCTGCGATAAGTTATTCCTGCTAGGTTGATAGATTTTGTGCAAGTGTCTTATCGAGATGTATAGCCGATAATTTATCGTATAGTGCATCACAATTGCATTAGATCTATCGACTCACCGAGGTTCTTTTATCATCATCGGTCTGTGCTGCATCGGTTAGGTCTAACCTACTAGACTGGTGGTAATAATTTTATCCTTGTTAAGTTGATGGGTGTTTATGCAATGTTTTATCGGAGTGCTTAGCCGATAAGTTATCTTTTATTAAATACAGCCGATTGTATTGTTTAATTGTTATTTTGTTTATCTGCACTATTATTGCAATCGGCTAGAGGGTAGCTAATTGATTTATTTATTTTGCCTTTTTTATGCCATCATCGGCTTCCAGTTAATATATAAGTGCTTTAGTTTATATCGGTAATCGGCCGGTGAAACGAGTCCAATTCGGCTTCCAGCCGATTGGCTCACTGGTCTAATATTTTCTATCTCTTTGTCAATTGCAGGGTCAAATTGATTGGCATGCCTACGAACCTTAAATTTAGGACCTGCACTGGAGTTAAGCAAATCTCCCAGGCCTTCGCGTGTCTAGTGCATCGAACCAGATCATCGGCTCGTTATCGATGCTGCTGGTGATTTTCGGTGTCAACACAATTCCACTGAAAGAGCTTCTCGTGCTGACGCTACTGTTGCACTGGAGCATCTGCCTTTAATCCATTGAGATGTGTCTTAATATGTATCAGCATCAGTGCCTTCCCCATCAAACTTTTCTGTTATGATAAAAAAACAGCCACGATCTTCTTTGCTTTGTCCCTGTTCTGACAGAATATGGAAGCATACAACTTGCTCCAGTCAAGCACAGATGGGCAGTTCTTGATCTGTGAGCAAAGTTGCTACCTTTGGAGGTTTTTTCTTTATCCAAGCAATCCTAAGAATCTCCACAATACCATACCAACAATCTTACCAAGGTAGACAGAAAAGAGTGATTCTGAAGCTCTGAACTAACCAAGATTGCAGGATCACTGAAATGGTTCAGGCAAAAAGAAAATACGGAGGAGGTTATGTCAGGCTACCCAAAAACAGTGAAGAGCCAAGCTAGCTGTTGACACTCAACGGCACTCACAAATTTTCTGATCTCATATCAAGTGGATGGAAACCCCACACGCTGAAATGCTTGCTCATAAAGCTAGTGTTTTTAGCACATGCGACAAGACGACAGCAGCTGATGGCGTACATATCATCACATCGAGATGTTTCTGTCCATTCCAACCGAAAAATAGCCGTTCCTGAAGTTTACTGACAAGCATCCATGTAGGATGAAAATCAGTGGGTAAGAAGAAAACCATCAGAACAAATCTCTGAATCTGTGGCTCTGTTAAAAAATTCCCTGAATCTGTGATCTCTAATTTCCTACAACCAAAAGTAAGACAAGATCAGGCTGCACTTCCAAGAACCAGTAGTAAAATGGGTCCAATAGATAACTTAATCTCTGACGTTCTGTCAATTTGTCAAACACGAGGTAAGGTTTGTCATACATAGCTAGTTATCTAACTTACAAAGAAAATGATGCACCACTAGATAAGAGGAAAGCACACTCACAAACAGTTGCAGGGTCATCAGTTTCAGTTTCAGTGAGCTCGAGGGAGGGAGGCCAGCCATGCTGGTGGTTGAGCTGGGCGTGTGGCTCATCCCGCTCACCCTCTTCTTCGTCCCATGCCGGCGGATCGTCCTCCTCCTGAAGCGGCTCCAGGAGTTCCACCGGAGCATGACGCGGCCACGGCGGCACACCTCGGCCGACATGCTCGGCCGCTTCGCCGGCCTCAACAACTCCATGGTCGGAGCATGGGACAAATAGCATCGGGGTCAGACGGCCGTCGCAGGAAGCACGGGGCTCGTCCACCCCAAGCAGAGAAGCATGCTGCAGCTGGAGAAAGCATCGCAGGAGCGCCGGCCGAGCGCATCGACGGAGAGCTCCGGCGGCAGGGGCCTAGTACTCCTCTGCCGCAGCCGCTGCCACCTCCAGCGACGGATCGGGAGCTCGTAGCCGTGACTAGGGATCGGGAGTTCGGGACTCAGAGCTGGCTGGATGGAATCGAATAAGAGAGACGCAGAGGATTGTACCTATTTGCCTTTAAACACATAAATTAATCCTATAAGTAATTACTATTTTAACATTTCACCTTTAATACCTTAGGTACTTTTTCATCGGTACTTCTTATTCTACTGTGTTAGATTAGAGACGATTAACGGTTCTAATTAATTCTAAGAATCGAAGAAAGTCTCATATTCTAGATTCAAACAAATTTCAAACATTAAAAAAGCCATAATAATTACTGTAAACAAAGTGTTTGTAGTAAATCTAGCCGCGCATGGCCACCACGTTAGTTTGGATCAAATCTCCAGTATTTTGTCACATCAACTCGTGGATAATTTTCATCAGGGAAGAGTAAGTTCCCGTGACAGCCACCAGCAAGCCCAGCGCCAGTATCATGCCGATCGCCGCGGCCTCCCCGCGGCTCATCGACGGCGCCCCGAAGATCCTGACGTAGCAGGCGCAGGGCAGCAGCATGCACACGCCCACGTTGAGTAGCGACCCCACCAGCGCCATGAGGTCCGCGAAGAACGGCACCGCGAGCGCCACTGCCACCGTGCTGAGCACCAGCAGCGTCCTCACCGCCACGGAGACGGCGGCTCCCGCGCCGACGGCGCCGCGGATCCTCTCCTCGATGGCAGCCGCTATCGGCGTCACCACCAGCGCGTACTTGGAGATCGGGTTGAGCAGCGTAGTGTATATGGCGACCTTGGAGCTGAGCCTCGCCGCGGGGAGGTTGAGCGTCACCTGGGACAGCAAGCCGTCGCCGTACATGAGGTAGCCGAGCACCGCCATTGCACCGTAGTTGAGCGTGCACAGCAGGAAGCATATCACTAGCATCTGGTTGATACTTGATATAATTAATTGACCAATAATCAATAGAAGAGTTGATCAGTATATTGATTCGTACGTTAATTAATCCACACTTCATGGGCCGATGTGCGAGACGTGCGTATACCTTTGGAAACTGAGACTTTTGATTCATAGAGGTGTACAGCGTAGGGAAGACGGGGTGTCCGCCGTAGCAGAAGATGTACAGCCCGAGTGCTGTCGGGAGCCCAGTGATCCGTAGCGGCGTAGTCCCTCGTCCGGAGAATCCAACGCCATCGACGGCCGCGGCCCATAGCACGCTGAGCACGATGATGACAGACGCGAACACGCCCGTCGCGGAGACGTACGCGAGCACGCCGAGGCTGCGCAGCCACGTCGTGGGCGCAATCACGAGCGCGACGAGCACGACAAACAGCTGCTTCCCGGCGAGGGACACCGTCCCCAGGCTGACGCTGGCGCCGGGGAAGAGCTTGTCGAGGTTGTCGCCCTCAAGGATGAGGAAGCCGGTGGCGACGAGGTAGAGCTCGGCGTACATGAAGGCGGACACGACGAGGCGGCCGGCCCGGCCGAAGGCGCGCTCGCCGATGTCCGGGTACGTCCGGATGGCCGCGTCGGCGTCCATGCAGTGGCCGAGTAGGGTCCCGGTGTACCAGCAGGCGGCGGCCACGGCGGCGAGCAGAGCCAGGCTCAGCCAGCCCCCCTGGGAAAGCGCGTAGGGCACGGAGAGCAAGCCAACCCCTGGTCAGAGAACAGCGCCATAAATGCGCACGGTAAATCAACGCAAGCTAGCTAGGCCTAGAAGATGTCGAGCAACATGTACACACCTGACAGGGCATTGAGGCCATTGATGCAAGTTCGCACGAAGCTGCCGGTGCCAGCCGGCATCGTGTGTGTACGTTTCTATACCCCGTTTAGTTAGTAAATAAATCTGGCAAAATTAGTAAAAGAGGCTTAGCATTGGCTTGGATCAGGGTATCTTGGAGCAGTATATATAGCCAAGCACCAATAGGTTGGAATGGAACTTGTAAGCAGTTACGCGCGCGTCTCGCTTCTGCCTATACTCGTCTCCAACAAGTAACCCATAAGGGCACCCAAACCCAAAATGGGTCTCCGACAGCACTGTATCGGTCTCCAACAGAGTACCTATATAGGAGACTCATTTTGGGTGTCAGGAGAGGCACAACCTAAATTTGAGTATCCTCTCTCCTGAAGACCCATTTGTAGGAAGGAAAATTGGTGCGCAGCCTGTCCTGCTCCAGTGACCGGCGCCCCTGCTTCACTGACACCCAGGGGACGCCCCTGCGCCTCCAGGGACTGGCGCCCCTGCTCCTCGGGTGGCCGGCGCCCCTGCTCCGGGCGCAGTCGAGTTCCCGGGCGTGAGGGCCCGGGCGCGCACGCCGGGCGCGGGCGAGTTCCCGGGCGCTGACACGGGCGCGGGGGAGTTCCCGGGCGCGAGGGCGAGTTCCCGGGTGCGAGGGCCCGGGCACGGACGCGGGCGCTGGGCGAGGTCCCGGTCGCGACGCCGGGCACAGGCGAGGTCCCGGGCGCGGGCGCACCTTCGGTGCGGGGCTAACATCGGCGACGGCGACAGCACAGGGCGCCTGCGCAGGGAGCGGGGCGGCGACGGGTTCTCTTTGTAGAAAGGGTTCTCTTTTGGGTCTTATTGTTGGAGAAGACAAAAAATGGGTATTGAACTCTTTACCTGTAGCGCTACCCAAACATGGAATGGGTCTTGTATTTGGGGTGCCGTTATTGGAGATAGTCTCATAGGTTACTCTAAAGGAAGTCCCACATTAATTAACTAGAAATTAAAGACACATAACCATTTATCAGTGCAGTAAATATAAAATACCTTTAGATGTATACATATCCGTCGAGAGTACCGTAGGACTAATTATCAGGCCCGTTCACGAGCGAGGGCGAGCTTGATGACCAAACAAACCCCTAAAAATTATGAGTCCCAAATTTTTTAATTTTAATTCATGCCAATATGTTCCAATGTATTTAAGGGTCTCTTGCTCTATTTTTAAAAAGTTTAACTCTTGCTTCTTTATTGATTTGATTAGAACGAGATTGTTTTCTTCGGCTTCGATAAGTGTTCAATGGTAATCATGACCACCTCAAAGAGCTATGCCTCATGACGACGATATAAACGTATGTTCCAAGTATTAAAGATACCATTTTTCCACTTAATAAAAAATAAATCACTGCATCAGGACATAATTGTTCTTCCAACCATCATTTAAAAAATCTTCTTCCAACTTAGGTAGAACGCCACGCTAATCTATTATATTGTTTTTTGGTATTTTCTAAATGTAGGGTCTCCATTTGAGTTTCGCACCGGTGCCTTAAATTCTTAGGTATGACCCTGCTAATTATGTAGGGAAAGATATATCTAAACATGGATATACATAAAGACAAATAAAATAACTTGTCCCATGAAAGAAAGAGTGTGTAGTCTGAATCGGGAACGATAAGAACTATTCCGTCCATGTCTTGTTTGGGATACCTGAGTTATACTTGAACAAAGCAACGTGCTTTGCTGTGAATATATGGCCTCTCAAAAAAGAACATAGAATCACAAGTCATACACATCAAAGCCTTCACATCAAGGCAACGCCCAGAGGAAGCCCACCACTAGTCATTGACTATAGGGGTGGCAACGGGTCGGGTCGAGGGCAGGTTGGACAGGAACGCCCCCGTCCCCACCCCCCGATTTCTCCATCTTGCCCTGGCCCCGATGCCATGGGCGGGGCGAAATGTGGACCTGGCCCCGCCTGTAACGCCCCGGTTTCCGGGCCGTTAAAAACTATTTTCGTAAAAACCCTAATTTCAAAAATTTTGGCTTTTTGTGTATACTTATGGACAAAGTGCCATAGATCTCAGTCTAAACCCCTTTTAAACCCTAAATCCTCGGTCCCAAACTCTCTCCAAATCCCGAGACTCGAATTTTGCAATTCGACTCTCTCAAAATTCCTCGGAAAAAAATTCAACACCAAATACCTCTCAAAAGTTCTCTATCAAATACTCGGCCTCAAACTTTGCAGTTCGGAGCACTCCGTTATAATACTCTTATTTCATACCTCCCGAAAATTCTCTATACTCGGATTCAAGTTTTGCAATTCGAAGCCCTCCGTTTAAATCCCCTGATTTTGTTCCTCTCGAAAAACCCTAGAGTCCATCGAGGGCTCTCTTTCCAAAATTTGCCTCAAATCCCAAGTGTCGAAGGATGAAACCTCGACGGCGGGAAGTCGGGAGACCCCCCTTTTGAGGTTCGGCCAGGGGAGTAGTTCTCAGGCGAATGCGACGTCCGGCGGATGAATGGATCAATCGATGCTCGGGAGCCGGGGGCTCGGGCTGAGAGATAACGGGGTTCGGACCGTCCGTTCAAGGATCAGACCGTCCGAATCCCGACGATGGCACGAAAGAAAGACAGGAGGCGTAGATAGGTTCGGGCCGCGTGGAGGCGTAACACCCTACTCCTGTGTGTTTTGTTGTGTGGGAGAATGTGGTATGCAGTTACAAGAGTAGCCCGGCCTGTGGCCAGAGCTGAGGAAGATGAGCAGTGGCCGAGCTAGAGAGCGAGTGCTAGTCGGAGAGAGTAGAGAGCTCCAGCCTCCTCCTTCTAGTGTGCTTTCTTGAGTTCCGTCTCCGTTGGATCTCCTGAGCCTGAGGCACGGATCCTCCTTTTATCGACAAGGGGAGTCCACAACGCCGAGCTACGTGAGAGAGCTAGGTATGATTTGTCCTCGTCGCACGCGGCCGCCTGCCATGCCGCGCCTGAGACGCCCGCCTGCTGAGCCCACGCCGGGGATGACACGCCCGACGTCCCGCCGCCCGGCTGCTGTGGGCGGCTGTCTGGTCGTCCCACCGCTTGGCTGCGGGCAGCTGAATCCTGGAGATATGAGAGCGCGTGGCTCCACTGCTCCGCGACTGGGCGACAGGCGCGACACCCCAGTCGCCTCGTCATTAACGCAGGCAGCTGGCGAACCCCTGCCGAGCCCACCCTAGGACCGTGCGTGTGGGTCCCGGGTCTGGGGAAGACGCATCCGGGCAGCACGCGCCCGGGGCCGAGGGCGCCGCGCCCGGGCACGGGGACGCGCACCCGGGGCCGGGGGCGCCGCGCCCGGGCACGGGGAGGCGCACCCTGGGCCCGGACAGCTAGCGGGAGACACGGTCGTAGCCGGCCGCCAGTCGTGCAGGATGTGTCCCCCGGAGGAGCCGACGTGGCCGAAGACCCACGCGTCCCTGGCGACTGTGGGGACCCCAGTCCCATTTCGCCGACACCAAGAATTAAATTCAAATTTTAATCTTCTCTCGAGTTGCTCCAATTCTATTCCATTACAAAATTCCCGAGAATCCCAAGAGTTCCAAACCCAAAATTACAAATCAAATCCGAGTTTAAATCTCTGAATTATCCCTTCCAAAAACCCTCCGTAGATCCCTCTCTCTCATATATACATATGTATACATATAGATATATATGTGTGTGTATATGAGTCCATCTTAAATCTCCCTTGATTTAAAATTTCTGAGAATAATATTCCAAATAATAATATCCTTCATATTTCTCCAAGATTAGCTCCAGAGCCTCCACAAAATCTCCCCAATTTTTGCAGAAATTCAAAACCCCATTTGAATCAAATTCCAATTTCAAATCCATCCCAAAACCCATTTAAACAAATCCTGGAAAAAGGCGAAACCGCACTGTACAGCTCGGGCCGACCACCTCTCTTTTCCGGCCTGGCACTGTTTCCTCCTAGCCGGCCCGCTCGGCCCAGCGCCGGTGCACGCGCGGGATTTAATCCCCGCGGGCCCGCATGTCAGCCGCCTCGGCTTTATTTCTCTCCCGGCCGCCCGATACTTGCACGTGGACGGCTGAGATCGACGCCGCCCGGCAACAGTGCCATCGTCAACCTCCCGACAGCCGCTCGCGCCTCTCTCTTTTCTCTCTCCCTCTCTCGAATCTTCTCTGTCTCTCCCGAGCTCTCTCTCTCTCTGCTCTCTCTCTGTCCCGCGCCGAACCGGCCTGACGCGCGCGGCGCGCCATCCCCACCTCGAGCCCTGCAGTCGGTCGTCGTCATCTTCCTTTCGTCATCATCTTCCTCTCGGTCTCCTCTCTCCTCTCTCTCTCTCGCGGCCGCCCGAGGAAAGCTCGGTGACGCCAGCTACAGAGCTCAGCGGCGCCACGTCCCGTCCCGTCACCTCGCCGCGGGCTCTTCCGTCATCGCCGCCATTGAATACCGCTCGGACCTACCCCCTGTCTCCGCCGCTCCGAGCAGCCCCGGCTAGTCCTGCCGCCGGCGCCGTCCGCCGCCCGTTTGCCTCCTCCTCGGTGAGCCTCTTCTCCCTGCCCTTTTCTCCTCTACCCCAAGCCCGAGGACCGAAGCACTGTCCGGGCCCCGTGACGCGCGCCGCCGATCGACATGGTTGCCGCCTTTGGACGCCGTCGCCAATCGCCGCCGGCCGTCATTGCGCGCCCGCGCCCTCGCTCCTCGCTCCCGCGCCCGCGCCCGCGCCCGGCCCATTAAAAATCCTAAATAAACTTTGTTTTAAATAATAGCTCAATGACAAGTGGGCCCCACTGCATTATATACAGTAACCCTTCCCTGTCCCAATGCCATGTGCTGTCATTCTCTCACCCCTCCATCTCCTATGACATATGGGCCCCTATCTTTCCCTGTGCCAATGACAGTGGACCATCCGCATCTCTCTCACCTCTGCCACTGTTCGAGGGCCCCACCTGTCAGTCCAATTCCCAAAATAATTCTCCAATTCATTTTTTTCCAGGAAAAATCCCCAAAAACTTCAGAAATTTATATCTTTCCAACCGTAACTCCGATTGAGCCCGTTCAAGTCTCTAAATTTTTCTAAAAATGAGATCTATGCATGGCACAATTAGTGATTAATAATAGTTATCGGCGAAACGGGACTAGGGGTCCCCACAGTCGCGGGGACGCGTGGATTCTCTGCCACGTCAGCTTCTCCAGGCCCACATGTTGCACAAGAGGCGGCCAGCTATGGCCGCCGTTATGCTAAGTGCACGGGGTGCCATGCTCGGCCCTGGGGCGCCATCTCCATCGGCCCCGGGCCCGGGGCGCCATCTCCATCGGCCTCGGCCCCGGGGCGACATCGCCATCGGCCCCGGGCCTCGCTCCCGGGCGGCTCCCCGTCATCGGCCCCGGGCCTCGCCCCCGGGGCGCCATCATATCGCCCCGGACCCGGATGCCGATACCCCGGTCCCGGGCGCCGATCCCCCGGTCCCGGGTGCCGATGCCCGGGCCCGAGCCGATGCCGACTGCCCGGGTGCCGGTCCTCCCGGTCCCGGGTGCCGATCGCCTCGGCCTCGGGGGCCGATTAACTCGAAGAGCTCAGCGGACCAACTGCCAACTACCCGCATTAATGACAAGGCGACGGGGCCTGTCGCCCCTGTCGCCTGCTCTGCCACGCGTGGGCGTCTTCTGATGGCCCCTTGTGGACGCGCGCCTGCGCCGTGGACATGTGCCTGTGCTGTCAGGACCTTTTGACTTCGGCGGCAAGGGTGTGATCCATCACATCTCGACGACTTCGCCGCCTGCAGCAGGCCTACTCCGGTATGGGCACAGCAGGCGGGCGTGAGCGACTAGACGTTCCTCCAGCTCCGGCGTGGGCCCTCCTCCATCACGGCGCGGCGGACGGGCGCGGACGTGCACGACAAGACGCAGCATAGCTAGCTCTCTCTCTCTCTCTCTCTCACCACGTATGCTTGGCACTGCGGACTCCCCTGAATCTATAAAGGAGGATCCATGCCACTGAGTTGGAGGAGGTTTTTTGGGGGCAAAGACCCCGGGCGGAGTTTTCGGTAGAGCTCTCGGTTAGAGAGCTTCCGGTAGAGAGCTTCCCGGTCTTCTTCTCCGACGAGAAGCCCGGTCCCGGATAGGATTCCGAGAGCTGCTCCCGTTCGCTCCCGGCTAGCTCCCGAACTCCCCGAGTCTCCTTGTAACAGCCATACCGCATTCACCTCCACATAGCATACACACAGGAGTAGGGTTTTACGCCACCATGCGGCCCGAACCTGTCTAAACGCCTCATGTCTCTCCCCCGCGCGATTGTCACGGTTCAGACGGTCCGGTCCCGAAATGGACGGTCCGAACCCCTCTATCTCCCAGCTCGGGCCCCCGGTTCCCGAGCGCCGATCCATCCATTGATCCACCGGACGCCGCAGACGCCTAAGAACTACTCCCCTGGCCGAATCTCAAAAGGGGGGTCTCCAGACTCCCCACCGTCGAGGTTTCATCCTCCGACAATAGTATATTATTTTCTAGGATTTTGCGTGTTTTTCTCTCATTTCGCGCGTAGCCGACACGTCGGAAATTCATCGGACGTCAGGATTTTCGCGAAGTTGAAGACGAAGTCTGAGGCAAGTCACTCCTTGACCATATTGCTCCTAAATTTAAAATATTTTGTTTGCAAACATTGCATTGCTAGTGTGCACGATAAATTGATCGGCCTCGGTTTACGTGTCGAACCAACAGACCTGCTCAGTAGTTGCATGAACCCTGTAGGTCTTTGTTACCCTATTCCTTGTCGCTCCACCTCATGGTACCTCGGTAACCATGCTCTCTGAGCATAGATTCCGACGGTTCCACCCACATCACAATTGTTTGTCGGTTTGGGAAAATAGGGTTTCCAAAGTGGTTTGAAAACCCGACATGCGATGTCGGCGAGTTTTGCGAAACAAAATTTATTTGTGAAAGTTTCCGCGGTGCAAAGTGATCGCCTGTGTGGTGGCACTTCGTATTCGCATATAAGGACCAATTCCTTGGGGAATTTCATCCGAGCATCTCACATGCGACCACACGGGTGGTATGGGATGCCCCTGGCCAAGTAATTAGTAGACCCAGGGTTGGCTTGGTCGCCTTTGGACGTGGAGTCGCCGGGGTAGCAATATGAGATGCACCTGCGGGATCCTAAGTACCAGGAGTCTGGGACTCGCTCGGTACTTGGTCTGGGACCCGTCCAGTTGGCTTCAGGCAATCCTGGAGAAGCTTTGGAAAGGCCTTGTCGCGAACCTCCCCACCTGATTAGTGTGGGAGTAAGCTCGCGTCATGTTGGTAAAGCGTGCACCCTTTGCAAAAGGTATACGAACTGTTCGAACAGCCGTGCCCACGGTTACGGGCAATGTGAGGTGATTCCTCTAGCATAGATTTGTTTGCAAGTGTTTGCGAAAGAGATTTGTGGTATGGGAACCGTTACCAGAATCGGCCTTAGTGGCTGATGGATGACCTGTGTGGTCTGAAACGGGCCTGTATGACCCGGGATGTCGTATGGCATCATAGATAGGGCTTCCTGAGTGGGAGCTGTTTGAGTTTGAGTTGAGATTAAGGATGGCCTGGAGAGCCATCGAGATGAGTTATGAGATGAGTTATGGCTCGAGGAGCCGCTGAGATGAGATGAGATTTCGTCCTGAGTGGGCGAAAGTGAAAGGAAAATAATGATGGAAAATGAGATTATGTTCTGGTATGGACGAAATTGAAAATAAAGTAATAGATGTTGATACCGTGGAAAGCTACTTGTAGGCAGATCCACTGAGCCGCTGTCGTGATCCGATAGGCGGTATAAGAATACTTGAGATCAATTAAAATTTGCTTCGTCCGCTTGAATTGTTGAAAAGCAATTCGCGGATAGGATTGAGGTGAGAGCCTCCTTCCAGTCACCTTGAGACAACCCACACTTAGGTTTTCGAAAATATTTTCAAATGAAAATGTTTGCGAAATAAGCCCCAGCCTGTCTTTGATAGCCTGCATAACTCATATTTTCCGTGACTTGCTGAGTACGTAAGTACTCAATCCATTTCTTTTTCCCCCCTTATTCAGGAAGTGTGAAGCTCAAGTGAAGATTAGGGTTTCTTTCGTAGTCCCAAGCCGTTGCTTGTGGATTGGGTTCTTGCTGCGCTGTCGTTCCGTTGCTGCTGTTCTGTTTGCAGGTTGCTGCTCAGGGCTTGCCCGAAGTCGCAACTTATAAAGGTATAATATATATTTATTTATTTAGCTATTTGCTGTGGTACATCTCCGTTGACCGCGGGTATCAGCAAGGTTTCCTAGGACTGGTACCAGCATCGCGGTTCCGTGGGAGTTGGTTCACGCCAATCTCCTGCGGGGCGCTTCCTCTCTGGTATCACCGTACAGGGGGTACCGGGAAGGGGGCGCTACACCGCCAGGGCCCCGACCCCCGATCGGGGCCCCGAAAACATTGCACTGAGCTCTAAAACAGTGTCAAATGCATTTTCTTTCTCACCACAAATAAAATATCAAGCAAGGATGTAAACATTAGCAATAATGTGCATATGACATTGTTCAAAAATCAGAACATCAGAGGACCACTTACAACAACAGTGCAATAGTCATCAGAGGATTGTCGCCCTGCCGTTGTCGCCATCGCCTGGCTGCCTTGCCCTGCCCCGCCCAACCAGCTGCCGCTACCGCCCGCCGCCCACCGCTTGCTGCTATTGCCTGCCGCTGCCGCTGCCGCTCGCCGCCTGCCGATGCTGCTTGGCTGCCCTGCCCCGCCACCTACCCTGTGCTGCCGCCACCCGCCGCCCGCCCCGTGCCGCCGCCGCCCGCCGCTGCCACCCGCTGCCTACCCCGTGCCGCGTCACCTGCCGCTGCGAAAAGGGGGGAGGCAATGGGTAATCGGGGATTGGGTTGGCCAGTTGGGGATTGGGTTGAGGAGAGAGTTTATATAGTCTGGACTAATGGGCTTATTGTTACTTCAGAACCCCGCAGATGACCCGCGGGTTCAAATCCTCTCCCGAACCCGCTTATAATCGGGGCCCCGACCCTGACTACCCCTTGGTCCAAAATGACACCCGCCTCCGCCCCCATAGGGGCGGGTTCCTGCCAGGGACCCAGCCCCTATGGGGAAATTGCCACCTCTAATCGACTACATGGTCACCGTATATTTTACTTAGATTAGTTAAGTAGGTTAGCTAGATTTAGGGATCCCACCTCATACTTTGTACTCGGTGTGATATATCTTGTCAATACATATAAACACTAGCCTCGATTAATGAATAAGCTAAATTTAGGGATTATACCACATACTTTGTATTCGATGGGACATATTACCTACATATGTATTTCGAACCTATATAAAATCTGTCTCCTTTTTACCACATCTACAGTTACATTTTTATGCCGGTCATACTTTACATATCTAAATACCATAGTCAAGATCTTACTCATTGATACTATTGATAAAGTAACCGTGTTATTTTTAACCGTAGATTGTACAAACTAATCTGCGTTGGTGGGAGCCACTTAACCCCTCCAATCTATTGCCCACTGTACACATGCAATTTTTTTCCAACATACGCCGTAATCTCTATTGCATCAATCTGTTGCCCCAACCCCAGGTACGTAAGTATTCCTTTTTTGGCCGTACATACGTATTTTTTTTCGTTGGTAACTTGCTTTATTAGGATCGTACGGATCAATTCCAATAAAAAAATGAAATACTACTTGAAGGTTTGCATCAACCTATAATTAATTTGTTATTTAATTCAGTTTCTCATGAATCTTTGTAGTACTGTTCACGCACCCATTTGTATTCATGCTAAATAAAATTTTAAGGCAATAAAATATTTGTGAACGAACTTTCAAAAACCACGGATGTGGTACATTTTGATTGAATCTTAATTTTCTATAACTTCCAACTAATTAAATCAACCGGTAGAGAATTTCATCTGTAAGAATCTTGTTAAATATCCCGGCAATGTATTCAATCTATATTAAATAGAAAAGTACCCATGTGTTGCAACGGAAAAATTAAAATCATGATAAATATTACATTATTAGGGTTAATTTTTGTGATATAAGTCCTTTAAAAAAATATTTTTCACGTGTATGTATCAGACATATAATCTTGGTGTCAGCTGCTTAGGTTATAGTTTTATGTTTATCATAATTTTATTTTAAAAATAATAAAGTCAAAATATTTCTCACTTCACTATAAATAGCCGAAGGAAATCATATGCTAAAATAATAAAAACGTAATCAGACACGCTTTCCTACCATAAAGCAAAATAGGAAGAATGATCTAACAGATGTCAACGAAAAACTTTTCAAGAAAATAGAATAGCCAACACGACAGAACATTATCATAAAATTAAGTAGGTACAGAGACAGAAAATAGATGTACATAACGTGCTAACAATGACAACAAACAGAGTGTTCTCGTTAGGCTTTCTCCAGCAAAAGTGGACTAAGTAATATATGGGCCGACAGAGGTAGCGCGCGGTCAGGGCAGGGGCGTAGAAGGACTTTTACTATTACTAATTTAATTTTTTTTTGAATTTAAAAAACTAATTTTTAATTTTTCCTTTTTACAGAAGTAGACTCTTTCCGCTGTAGGGTAGGGCGGCATCTAAAAACCGCCGTAGCCCAGGGCGGCGAATGGCCGGGCCCGCCTGACAGTGGCCCACGGCGTCAGCGGTTTTTAGATGCCGCCGTGGGGTAGGGCGGCATCTAAAAACCGCCGTGGCCCAGGGCGGCAAGTGCCCGTGCCCGCGCCCGCACCCGTGCCCGTGCCCGCTGACGCCGTGGGCCGCCGTCACGGCCTGGTGACGCCGGGGTGGGCCCGGCCATTTGCCGCCCTGGGCCACGGCGGTTTTTAGACACCGCCATGCCCCACGGCGGCAAGAGTCTACTTCTGTAAAAAGGAAAAATTAAAAATTAGTTTTATAAATTAAAAAAAAATTAAATTAGTAACAGTAAAAGTTCGGCGAAACGACATGACCCTGAGCAAAACAATAAGCTTATGACGTGTTCACGTCGAACAAGTGCACGATCATGCGGGGAACGACAAACCGACCGGGACCGATGCGATCTCTGGCGACGAATGTGTGATCTTTCGAGCCGAACGAAAAAAAGAGCAGATGGACGACAACCTACCAAAAACCGACAGAAACACTATTTATTTTTATAATAATAGAGATTAGGTCTACTAAACACTTCAAGAGCTTGTATGATTTAACCACAAAGATCTTGCATAAATTAGTTGAATCAAATTATCACGACCGTATATCATATTAAAAGTTTATATTGCACTATTTAAAAAAAAAAATCAATCGCTACTGGCTCATCTCTATCGGTTCTGCTAGAACCGGCGATGATTAAGTATCACTATCGATTCTTATTAAAAACCAGCAATAATGATGCCTCTTTGTTGGTTTTTTCTTGAACCGGTAGGGAAACAATCAGCCTGTATAAAAGAATGGAGTCAGCTTGTTCCGCCTAAGTCCATCAATCCACACCGCAGCTATTTATATCTCTTATACCCTAAAAGTTATAATCAAATAACTCTACAAGCATACTGTGGTGTCACAGCATTTCATCTAAGAGTATTATAAGGTATTATGATTTTTCCCAGGGACACACTATTAATCAAAATATACAAGTAGATATCCATGCCAAACTAAATGGAATTTACCGGTCAACCTAAGACGGGGGTTATCCAAGAAGGTGTGTATGGTAAATTAAGGATAAACTATGATAAACACCTGTTCAGTATGAAGACAAAAGAAAGAGCTAGAGTTTTGGGTAGAGTGCTCGGTTAGTTTCTGCCTACTCCCTCTATTTTCGTTAATACATTTTCTAAAATATAAAACGGTATGTTTCTATATGAAAATATCTCTAAAAAATAAATAGATCTATTTTTTAGTTTCTAATAGTTAATACTTAATTAATCATATGTTAATGATATTTTTTGTTTTAGATACGGCTTATAAGCCATATACCTAGCTGATTCAAACACCAATTAAAAATAACTTAGTCTATCATTTTTTTTGATACAGAGGTATCACCATAGAGAAGGATGAAAAAGGGGTGATACCAATTTGTTAAATGACATTGACGTGACTAGAGCAACCTAGCCAGTTTCGAAGAACACATAAGGCTATCACCTCTTGAGCCTACATCCTCAGCTGCTCTAATCAGTCTTTATTCCTAATACAAGACTTGTATGTGGACCGTATAATTCTTTTTTTTTCTGCTAAAAACCGGTATCACCGCCAGTTCATTGTATGCTCCAACAGTGATACTGCTGATTACCCACCGCCAGTTCAAAATCGACAGGGGTTTCGAACCGGTTTTGTACTAGTGTTAAATAAAATAGGCTATTAAGATTATCATGGATTTTTTTAGTTTTTACCACCATGGACGCTTTAGTTTTAAATATCCAAAACTTTAAAAATTCTTAATTTGGCATTAGTATATATGAATTTGTGCCCGCCTTGAACTAATATAATTTAGTAGTTCATCAATATAATTCCAAAATTCGAGTTTAATATTGGCGAGTTGCAACTGACATAAGACTTTTTTTAATCTAAGCCACTGTAATTTAAAAAATAACCAATATATTTGGTACACGATTAAAATTTAAATATTTATAAATATTAATAATAATAGCTCGTGCAACATGGAAAGGCATCTAGTTTTTTTATTTTATTTTGAAAGACCACATTGGCTGCACATACAACCTGTTTAGCACTAGTCTCTTAATCACCACCATTTTTTAGTGAAAAAGGTTTAGGTTGTACGACCTTTCCTTCGGAAAGCTGCCTCCAGAACAGAATTGATTAGGGAAATGCTATGCGTCGGACATCCAATGCTACTGAAATATCGGACGCCATGCTCCCACCTCTCTCTTTCCCTACGCCCGTGCAAGCTCATGCCGCTCTCTGATATTTATCTCTCGACTGAGCGAAGTGCTCCCGGCCTCGGCATGCATGCGGGTTGCGGGTTGTTAGAACCCTCCAAAATATTCTTTTTCTAGGCTATCAGTTTAATTTACGATCTAATTATATCTTTATATTTATTGTAATTTAATCTTTATAAGAAGATTCTACATGATTATACTCTGTTGAAAAAATATGTATGTTCTAACTGTTGAAATTTAATGTTTCAAATGTGAAAAATGAATGTTTCAACTAGAATTTGACTCCGTTGTATATTTTTTGTTTCCATGTTGCAATGGATCCTTTTAAATATTGCACATATCGTTATTTGGATGTTTCAATAAGTGTTTTATGATGTTCCATCAATTTATTTGTAAATATTGCATGTGGTATTGTTTAAATGTTTCAGTAAATATATTATGATGTTTTCACAATTATAACTCGATGTTTCATACATGATATAAAAATATTTCAATTAGTTATATATTTTTTTCATTAGAAATATAATCATGTGAGATATTGTTATAAATATTTAATTACAATAACTACAATAGTGTAATTAAATTATAAATCGGATAAGTAATTTAGAAGGAAAATTGTTTAAAGTTTTTGCTAGAGGTTGTTTAGAGAAGAGAGAGAATAGGGAAGCATGAAACAACATGTTGTCAGCAGCATGCAAATAAGCCAAACGGAACGGTACTATATGTGAGCACATGCATACATGCAGACAGGATTTAGCACGGCACAGGGAGTATGTCGTGCGTCCTATTTTTTATGTTCCATCGGATAACCGAGGCGTAGTTATGTCCCTAGTTTTTATATATATTACTAGCATCAAACAACGAAAGCTTGTAAGGAATTAAATACGAAAAATTGCTTCTTTGTCACATATACTTGAGAGGTCTGCTCTCTTTTGCCACAAAGTTAAGTATAATTGTAACTTTGCAACATAATTAAATGGCATCTAGTATATTTTTTATTTTTTTTCTCATTTTCTCCATTTTCTGTTAGTTCCTCCTTTTCTTAATTTCTCTCTCTCATCTAGTTGACTAACATACCCCTGCTGAGACCAACAAGAGAAATACCCGGATTTTTAACCAGATTGTTTGGTCTACAGCTGATAAACTGTAGAATGACATATAAGCAACCAAAAATAATTTGTGGGTAAAACATTTTTATCTGTGTTATTCACGGTTAAAAAACAAATACTAGGAAATTAACTACGATAAAAAAACCTAAAATCAACTCTAAAATTAAGTTTTAAAATTTAAAGTTTCTGTCCCAGTCGATCTCTTTGTTCGTCTCTTTCGTGCGATCCGACGGCTGGTCTCCTGCTGTGCCGGTGTCGGTGCCTCCGGCCTCCTGATGACCTCCACCGACGCTGCCTAAGGCTGAGTTTGGAAGTAAGAGAAGCAAAAAAAGTTTTTCTTGTTTTCTGTGATCATGTTTTTTAAACTGCTAAACGATATATTTTTTTAAAAAATTTCTATACAAAAGTTACTTTAAAAATAATATTAATTTATTTTTTAAATTTAAAATAATTAATACTTAATTAATCATATACTAATAACTCAACTCGTTTTACGTTTTACGTGATCCTGTTCTCTTACCTAGCTCACTTGCCATCTCTCCCTAACCCTGCCGTCCGAAGTGCGAGCTCAACGAATCGGTGCCGTCGGGGCCCCTGGCCGCTGCACTGCACCAGCTCCATCTGATGTACAGACAAGCAGAAAGCGCACTAGGACTGAGGTAGGGCATAAGCAGCCCAGAGACTTCCAAGCCAAGAAGATGACTCCAAACAAGAAAAAGAGCTCTTTGCTCAAAAAAAGAAAAAAAGAAGAAAAAGAGCTAGATTGGTTGCATGAGAATATGAGATGCAAACTCACTGAAGTACCCGCTGCCTGATGCTTTATTCTATACCTATTTCTGCAGCTGTTATTTGGACATGTCTACTTGTTCTGTTTGAAGTGTTATTTCAGATTGTGCAAATTACGCCTAGCTACTTGCACTATGCAAATCTGAACCAAAAATTTCGGAATACTTCGGAATAAAATTATTTGAAATTTGAACACATTTTGAGTTTTTGAGCGAATTTAAATAAATATTGCTTACACAAATTCAGGGACACCAAGATTTCAGCAAATTGTGGATAATACTTTTGGGACCGACCTTGTCTAGTTTCTCGGGAACAATTCTAATGAAAACAACCACCACATAATGAAACAATTCTTAGATTGCACGTAACTAAATCAATATTCTTCAGAATTACATGAATTGAACATTCAGATTACATGACAAATTGATAAGCGAACAGAAACAAGTGCAAAACAGAAGCTTTGCCTGTCTTCTGCTGCTGAACAAATTGCAATAGGTATTTTTGCCACATTTCATGAAAACTGCTACCGATTCCAGATTTTACATTTCGTGAAACAAACCAAAATATGCTTCATGTCTACATATATGCGAAAAACAGTCTAGGGTTTGTCATCTCTCTTGTTCTGAGTCGTCGTTCGTCGTCAACTCCGTCCCGATCGTCGGCGTGCACCGGCGGATTAGGAGAGTAGGTCTCCGGAACCCTCGCCTTCGACGTCTTGCACTGGGAGAGGACGAATAAGGTTTTTGGGAAGCGCTACGCGCGACTGCTCGCTGTGCGCCCATCACGGCTCGTCTTCCTTCACGTTCGCGTCGTCGTCAACACCCGGTGCCGCGCGTCGTTCGTGCGGTACACGCTGCGCCCGCGTCTGCTCCAGAACAGCCCCCACAACAGGGCTGTAGGTACGCGTACGTTATGTCTCCTAAGTTTGATCTATTCATGTTAATTGCTGTCATATACATGTTTAGATCAGATTATATGGATCTATTTACTTATGCTGTTATTGTCATGATTTATTTATGGAATAAATTAAATCTATATGTGCTTATACTTTCAACATATGTTATCCTGCTGCAGTGCTATCTGGTTCCATTTCTTTCCAGTTAACTAGATAAAAAAACCTATGCGTTGCTACGGAAAAACTGCACAACAAAATAGTGTATATATATATTTGTGTGTATGTGTGTGTGTAATTGTAAAATTAATTTTCCTTGCTGCTATATAATTTCATTTCATGTGCTTTATATATCTTGTGTTTAGAAGTATAGATGCATATGGTTAAAGATAATGTAGTTGCATAGAAACTCTAGAAATAAATAGAATCCTATAGAGATAAAAGATAATATTAAAGATAAAAAACTACTATAACTTGTCTTGTACTTCAAGCCTCACACTTTATATCTATCTCCACAAGGGTCAGTGCAATATAAAACAGATTATCAAAGTTTCTTTTGTATTTAATATTTTTCACATCTTTCATATTTGATCAATTATCTAAAGGCTATAAATAATTGAGATGCATGGCGTGGCTTTTTGAGAGAAGAGAGGTAATTTACACTCATGATCAACCATCCAAAAACTTAAAACAATTGAGGTGATCTGGCTTTATAAGAGAAAAGAGAAGAGAATTAGCATTAACCACACTTAGCAAGGAGTATCTTTATAAATATATATGATAACAATATGATACATCTCTTATGTCTAAACCAAATCTGCTTATTCTCTTCGGTCATAAATATTTAAAGTTTTAGATAAGATCCAATTAAACTTTTTAAACTTTAGCCATATCAAATTTTAAAATACTTAGTTTGGGGATAGTAGACTAGTGAAAAGTACTTTTGTGATATCATAAACTGAATATATTTTATTAACTTATTCTAATAAAAAGCTGTGGTTGAAGTTTTTTTTTTTTTATCTTCGCTGTGGTTGAAGTTAAACGTTAAAAATCGTACTCAAAACTGCTTATGTCGATGGAGGGAGTATGCTGCTTCGACACGAGTACACTGCTTCGACACTTAGGACTTTTGAGGGCGTTGGTGTGCTCAGCGCTAGAACAAGATAAGGCTGAGATCAAACCTACGGAGGGAAAACAAATCCTCTCTACAAGCATTTTTCTCAAACTGCTAAACAGTATATTTTTTATAAAATTTTTTATATAAAAGTTACTTAAAAAATCATATTAATCTATTTTTTAAGTTTAAAATAATTAATATTTAATTAATCATGCACTAATAACTCACCTCGTTTTACGTGATCTTTATTTTCTTCTCTCTTTCCTTACCTTCAAACTATCCAAAAGACGATGCCAAGAACGCAGTAAAACTAAAATTGCTTTGGCTGTTTGGCATCAGGTGTGTTGCCAATGGCATTTGAAATCCCAACGAACTAGTCCCTATCAGGCTTTGTTTGTTCATGAAAAAAGTAGTTACTACTTTGTGTTGGCCACGTTCGTCAGGTTTAGCATTAATGAGAGTGTTGTGAATTAGGACCAAGGTGATTATTTTTATGCTTAGTTTGTTCAATGAAAAAAGCAGTTACTACTTCGTGTTGGTTACGTTCGTCAGGTTTAGCATTAATCACAGTGTTGAATTAGTACCAAGGTGATTATTTTCGAGGTTAGTAACTTGTGCACAATAACCATAATTTTCAGTGTTGCAGATTTTAACAGCACTTGAACTCACCAATGCCCTTTCACTTTCAGCGAGCTATCAGAACTAACAGCATAATGAAAACAAGCGTTATACAAGTCCGCAGTATCGTTGCACATAGTACATGTGGCAGTACACTAATATCACGAAGATATTAAATGAGAATTCAGAGGAGGTAATTCCCTACCATATCCTACCAACTATTTCCAGACTGCGTCGCCGAGGAACTTGAGAGCAGGGACGCCTCTGAGCTCCACATCAAGAAGTGGTGCTTTGGTTAGCTTTAAGCCGCCAGGTTCACGATCGTTGCCTATCATATTGCGCACACGAGTTTCTTCCTCAAAATGAGAAATTTCTATTCAGATACGTAGACCCAGGTTGGAATTCTGAAAGGGAATTACAAATGACTTAGCGTCGCTAAGTTCAATTTTTAGCGGCGAGGAACAAAGCTTGGAAGCATATATATCGTACCATCCATTAAAAAATGAAATGGATATTAATTCTCTTTCCTAATTGTTAGGAGCAATGAGAAACGTTGTTGTGACTTGTGAACATGGTAGTAGTGCACATACCCTTCCGTTCTGAAGCACAAAATCTGCAGTCTGCAGATTCAGATGGTGGTCATACTAGATTTACAATGAGCCTTCTTACCGGCACACCATCCTCCTTTAAAGATGCATGAAATCTTGATGACTCATTAACTGCCATCACCTGAGAAATCGAGGGCACGCACAAGCTAGATAGGACTGAGACTCTGCCTGCAGCTAGACTCAAATGTGGATGCGGTAAATATGTTGTGATCAGGACGTTCTTGCATCAAATAATGGTTACTGGCACTGAAAAATGGACAAGAACATTTACTGTAGGAATAGTCACAATGATAAATTCCATTGATTGCGGGTCGTGGAAAAGCTTAGTTGCTCTGCCCACCAGGCTGTTTTACTTCCTCCAGTTGGGTTATGGTAAGCTTGATTCAAGAAAATGATCCGCTTGCAGCCCTGCTCTTAACACTAATCTAAGGCAATGGAAACTTATGTGAACTTACATCTAGTTTCTCTTTTCCAATAGTTGATTCAGCAGGTGGGGAAGTTGCATTCATAGCCTGAAATATTCATGCACGGTAAATACTTGCACTTTCACATAAACAAAAGGACAGATTCTGAGTTCCCAGAAAAAACTAAATGCAAGAAAGTTTCTGAAAAATATTCAATAGCTGGTAAAAAGTGTTTTTGCAATATTTCCAGCATCATTGTGGTTGAAACTTTTAACACTGTACACCCTGTATTTGTGGCTTTAATTTTCTGTTAGGATTAAACACCAATAGCATGCATTTACAACAAAATGACACTGCCTTTCAGTCCCATCGCACCATAATGTAGTAATGGAGTAACAAATGTCGTTATTTGCACCACATGTTCCACAGCATCTACCTCTGATATGCATTTCACATGAAATTCAGGCATTTTTAATGATATTCCATAACCCAAGGAGAGAAGCAGTTGTTATTAAAACTGAATATGAACGTAGCAAAGGAATATGTTTTTCGTTTCTTTTTTTTTTCTGACCGACAAGACCATCCCTTTTTATTACACAAACTACGAGCATCACTACCCCTGCCCCCTCCTGTATTTTTCTTCCTCGTAGGCTCCTACTTCTGTATGCCTGTATCTTTTCCATCCAACGTGCAAGGCTAAGGATAAGTAGGTACCATTACCAGTTAATCCCTCCGTCCCAAAATACAAGAACTTCTAGAGGATGACACAAGTATTAAGGAAGTAGTTAAAATTAAATGGTGGATGGTTGTGATTAGTTAAGATGAGAAAGTAGGTGGAGAAATTAAATGGGGGATGGTTTTGATTGGTTGAGATGAGGGAGTAGGTGGAGAAGTTGTTATATTTTGAGACAAATTTTGAATGCTAGTTATTATATTTTGGGACGGATGGAGTACATCATAGCTCACCTTAATCAATAAACCAAGTGTCTTCTCCAAGCAGTTAGCACCATGCAAAAGTTTAAGTGCATACCCCTGCACAATAAGTACAATAATCCGATTAGAAGTGGAAGAAAAAAAAAGGGAAAAACTAATTCAGGGTGGCCAGATGGGTGCGTACAGTAGCCACAGTATCCAGAACTATCCGCCTAAAATTGTTGCTCTCTTCTTCAACAGATTTTATGACCTGGAAAGGATTTGCATTAGGTGATGATTGATGAGTAACTCCAGAAAATATGTGATGAATAGTACTAGTAAAGTACATCTCACAAGCTGCAAACTTTGATTGATACCTGTGTAATCGTAAGGAGTTCTGAAAATACAACAGGGGCTTTATGCAGCATCTCATTCAGCTCATTCTTTAGAACATTGAAAGGCCAGGCATAATATGAATGTCATGATCCAGTCAGACATTAAGAACAAAATAGCTGGTTAGAAAATCTCTTATGTGAGTGAATTGGTTGAACCAACTCACACTGATATAAAAACATAAGCATCAATGTGTACACATCAAACATAAGCTTTATCAGTGTTCTAAATGCATCCGCACAGCCACTTATGCACCTTTTAAGCATTCCGGGTTGCCATACCTTGCCAACTATTATCTTAAGAGCTTAGTTTACAGGTTAAGCGAGTCGAATATGCCGATATGTGGCCTGCTTAACACATACAAGGCCAATTAAAAGGCCCACGTATGACTTTCATGTACTAAAAGGCTGTACTTTTGTATGACTTCCATCCTTCACACCTATGTGCATTGTTCATAAAGAAAGATGGATTAGATGGTAATATTGTGCTGTATTGGTTATAAAAATATACATGTATGTTCAATATATGTGTGTGTATGTTAATATATGCTTCACATGCTAGATAGATAAAAAAACCATGAAACTGTTTACAAGGCCACTTTCCGCATAAGCTCTACAAGGTGGGGTGACCACACCGCACTGCTTTTTAGAACCTTGAGCTTCATTTAAAATGCAGCTAATTGCTATTATTACTGCATTGACAGTCTTTATGTTATGTAAGTGCCTTTTATCCGCTGGAATTTGGAAACATCCAACAAAAGCAGTACAAATCACCAAAAAGTATTAAAACAACTGTCTAATGCTTGAAAGCTTTGCCTAAAAAAAAAAATGCTTGAAAGTTCACATATTCATCCAGCCATATTAGTGGCGATCCATCAGAATGCTAATGGGGGAAGGACACTACAAAGTTTCTGAGGTATAACCGTATCAACAACAGCTCCAAGCTCTGCCCTGCTCACAAAATCACGGATCGAAGATAGATGATAAAAAGGGTCCTTCTTCATACGGCGAATCTATAAAAAGAAGAAAAAGGCTTTACCCAATAATCCAACATAAAACAAAAGAAGGAAGGGCAGAAATGGATCTACTATCTGACTTCACAAGTTACAAATATGTAAGAACTCTTTGGGAGCCATCCAATTGAGAGTAAAATTCTGCAAATAACTCTTTTAAGTAGAAATCACTGTCACCAACAAATTGAAGCATCCCACTGTTTCATATTCTACCTTCAAGATGGTACAAAGAGTGTTTTCTGATTGGAAAGCTCTGACTGGCTATTTAAACCGTGCATTAATCGCAGCACTGCAAAGGAATCAGGATAAAAAGGGGCATTGCAACCCATTCTGCTGGATTACCCAGAACATTTCCTACCTCGGCTGCAAAAAGAGAGTGGACTCCACTGACAGGTATAATTTTACCACCGCTCACGTCCTGTAGACAACATAATCAAGAGATTACACAAAATAGCCAAGGAATCAATTCAGCATGTCCGCTATAACTTTTACAGGCAATGAGAGTCAGGTTACTTGTTCGAATGAATCACCCAAGGAATGTGGATCTGTCGACACCATGAGCGTTGGTTCACCACGGTTTGCAAACTTCACGGCAAGCGATGCCGCGATGCTTGTTTTCCCCACACCGCCTTTGCCTCCAATCATATAGTACCTCGGTGAGCCGGCAAGCATCTCGCCGAATCCGCCATCAACCTCGACCAGATTGGAAGTGTATCTCGCTGCTCAACACACAGGAGTAGGGTTAGTGTGTTTTCTTCTGATTCAGAGCAGGAGGCATGTGTGGCAACTCGTGCACTGGTTTAGCGCTGCGTGAGAGGAGGGTAGACACAAGGACGAACCTTGGGATCTCCAGTGAGGCACCAGAGGCCCCGCCGCTGCCGCCAGCGTCGGGTGGCGGCGGCAGCCAGCGAGCGCGAGGCGGCGGACGGTAGGGTTTAGGAGAGCAGCCATGAGGGTTTTCCTGGAATGTAATGGACGGGCCCCGCCGCCCCGGAGGCCGGCCGGCCCGGGCCGGTGATTGCCTTGAGCCTTTTATCAAAGGTGAGGAATTTTTACTGTTTCTAATTTAATTTTTTTTCTATTTTACAAAACTAATTTTTAAATTTTGGTATTTACAGAAATAGACTCTCGCCGCCCTGGGGGAAGGCGGTATTTAAAAACCGCCATGGCCCAGGGCGGCAAATGGCCGGGCCTACGGCGGCGTCACCAGGCCGTGACGGCGGCCCACGGTGTCAGCGGGAGGCGCGCGGGCGAGGGCACGGGCGAGGGGCGCGGGCGAGGGGAACCGGGCAAGGTCGGGCGTGCGCGCAAGCATGGGCGCGGGCACGGGCGAGGGGCGCGGCCTGCGGGCACACGGGGAGGGAGGCCGGCACACGGGCGCGAGCGAGGGGCGCAGCCTGCGGGCGCGCGGGCAGGGAGGCCGGCACACGGGCGCGGGCACGGGCGAGGACACGGGCGAGGGGAACCGGCCTGCAGGCGCGCGGGGAGGGATGCCGGCACACTGACGGCCCACGGCGTCAGCGGGAGGCGCGCGGGCTGACGGCCCACTGACGGTAGGCCATTCGCCGCCCTGGGCCACGGCGGTTTTTACATACCGCCCTAACCTAGGGCAGCAAGAGTATATTTCTGTAAAAAGGAAAATTTTAAAATTAGTTTTGTAAATTAAAAAAAATTAAATTAGTAATAGTAAAAATTCCAAAGGTAAGACTATACGTGGCCAAATGGGCGGACCGGGCCGGCACGGCCTGAGGGCACAGTTCGCTATGGCACGGTCCATTTAGACATGGTTCCTGTAGCGGCCATGCCGTGTCGGCCCGCGTGCCTCCCTCTTGGCCCAGGCACGGCACGCTGAGGTTATGGGCTGTGCCGTCACGGCCCGTCGGCGGCCCACCATGCCCGGGCCAGCCTGGTCCATTGTAGCGAGCACTTACCCGACGCCACCGGTCCTCCCAGCCGCCAACGCCTGCAGCGGCCTTCGCCGCCGCCCTCCTCCGGCGCCTCCCCAGCCTCTGCCACCTGCCGCGAGAGCGTTGGGCCACTGGCCTATGTGCAGCCGACGCCACCAGACCTAAAATAAAAAGCAAAAAAGACTTAAAAAATTTGAAAAAAATTAGAGGAGTTGTAAAAAAACATGAAAAAATGTAAAAAAAAATTATTTGAGATGAGTAAAAAAAATATGAGGGTATTTTTTTGATGATATTAGAGAAGGAAATTTTCATTTTTCAAACAAGTAAAATAAAAACACATATATAGTTATGTAATTTAATTTCTACATAAATATAGGAAAAATTACGCAATGACCTTTATTGATTTTAATATTACATAGCTGCCTCATTAAAAACTCTGTCATGTAAAAACTCATTTTTGAGAAAACCATGACAAAGAAAAAAGAGTGCAGCAAAAGGTCAACGCTCAAAAATAAAAAATATTAGTCTAGTTTCTTATTTTGTAGGTAAAGATTTTCAAACTGCTCAGCTAAATCTTGGTTCTTCGTGGTGTGGTGGGCACGTTCTTTGGCTAGTTCTTAGTCTTTAACGGCAAGTAGCATTTCTACCACCTCACTGCGGAGATTTCTTCTTCTCTCCTCAATAATTCTTCCGCAAAGACTGAAAGCCGATTCAGATGATACCGTAGACACAGGCACCGTGAACACATCCTGTGCTAGCTTTGAGAGCACGGGATATTGGGTCTTGTGATTGTTCCACCATTGAAGAATTTTGAGATCTTCCTGGTTGATGGAGTCGCTGTCCAAGTAGGTGGACAACTCAAGGGCTTCAAGCGAAGTGTGTGTAGGACTTGCGGTGACCGAACTTGTACCACCGGTGCTCGAAGAAGAAGATGAACCATCCCAAATTCGGCCCACTGCAATTTCTTCTTACCTGGGACAGGGACAGGTGGGGCTCTTTGCACGCGAACTCCCTGAAACTTAGTTTCGTACTTTCAAAATACTTCATACAATTTTGTCTTAGAATCGAAATAGTAGTTAGTGTAATCAATATTCATTGCATCCCCAATAAGATTCAAAATTTTTACAAACCCCTGTATTTTACCCCTAGGATCAAGAATAAATGCAAAAGCATACAAGTATGGAATGTCCCTCCAGTATTTAAGATATTTTTGTTTCATATAAAATACTGCAAGTCCTAGTAGTTGGTCATCTTCATATTCTTTTAATAAAGTGGCAATCTCAAAAATTTTATGCAAAATTAAATTAGCAGTTGGATAGTAAACACCAGACAAAGTAACAGTTGCATCATAAAATGTTTCAAGAAAGTAATAAAACATTAGCAGTTGGATAGTAAACACCAGACAAAGTAACAATTGCATCATAAAATGTTTCAAGAAAGTAATAAAACATTTCTACAACATGCCAAATTGTTCTATCAGTAGCGGTTGCCCGTCACTGGTAACAACATTCTTGGACTACAAGAAAACAGTTAGTGTATCCTTGTAAGACAAGACATGTCTTAACATCAAATAAGTCGAGTTCCACCGATGATCCGCATCCGTTTGGAACTTGCGTGGACGCTTGTCCGAAGCGATGCAGAATCGCTTGAAGGTCGTAAGTTGAGAATTAGAACCATTCAGCCATGTTATGGCTTCATGGATGGAATCGAGATATATACTTATTCTCTTAAAACTGGATTTAACTATAAGATTAATAACATGGCAAGCACAACGTTGATGTAAAAGAAATGATTCAGCATAAACATTGAATAAAGGCTGCATAATTTCCATTGCTCTAGAATTTACAGCTGCATTATCAAGAGTTACTACAAATATTTTATTTGTGATACCAAAATCCTCACAAACTCTAGAAATTCGTTTAGCAATATTTTCTGCAGTATGTGAAACATCAATTAATTTTAAAGCTATTACTCTTTTTTGTAGTTCCCAGTCATCATCAATATAATGAGCAACTACACTAATATAGTCTTCCTTAGCCTTACCACTCCAAATATCAGATGTGATACTAATAGAAAAGGTGCATGTAGCAAATAATTGTTTAATACTGTCCCGGCCTTGGTTGTAAACATTCACCAAGTCCCGGGTTGTGGTTTGTCTACTAACAGCTTGAAACCTAGGATTATAAGCAGTTTTAATATAAGTCTCAAATGCAAGAGACTCACCAAAGTTTAGGGGTAGATCCTGTCTAGCAATTAAACTGGTAAGGGAATCTCGTGCTACCTGAGGATCATACTCCCATGAACATACCGTACCATCAGGATTGAGTACCAGTTGCTGCTGTCGTAGCTGGTAACCTTGCTTCTTCGCACACGCCTCAGCATGCTGCCTTAAATGCCCTATTCCACCAGAAGATTTTTCAAAGAGTTTAGTCTTACAAATTCTACATTTCACGTAAGTTACCCACCTTTCATCCACGCCGATCTCCTTGATCTCATCAAAATGTTGCTAGGCGGAGGAAGTTCTTGATCTCTTCAAACCGATTGCTGTTGATAGGTTCCTTTCGCACTTCCGGATCCTTCTGAAGGTGCATGTACTTCCTCCGGCTATCCTTACGGTGTAGGAGCCAACCCGGAGTCGTCTCCCTACGACATCGGCAGACAGCTCGGGTCGAAGCTGCTCAGTTGGAACGTTGGGTAGTTCGGATCCATCTTGCAATATAAATAAAGAAAATTTGTAAAAAAATAGTACGAACAAAGAAGAAAATTTAGGATATTTTTGTACCTTGTAGGAGCACTGGAGGCTATAGCTATTAGCTATGGGAATGTGGAAAATTTGAATTTTAGACAAAATTTGTCTAAACCAAAAATTTAGAGCACAAGAGAGCAAAAGAGAGGAGAAGAGAGCACAAGATGAGAGATTGGGAGGTTTGGATGAGCAAAAATATGGCTGGTGGATGCCCTATTTATAGGAAAAAATTTCATAATTTTTCGGATTTTTTTGATATTTTTTCGGATTTTTTTGGTCCTCCAACGGCTAGATTCAACTAGCCGTTATTTCGGACCGTTGGGACACGTGTCAATTTTCTACTAGGCCAACACGGGCGAACACTGCAGCAAATGGTCGGCTGCAATTGTCGGAGGATGGAACTCCAACCACGAGGAGTCTGGGAACCCCCCTTTGAGGTTCGGCCAGGGGAGTTGTTCACAGGACGGCTTGCGGCGTCGGATCGGTGACACACAAGGGAGACAGGAGGAGGTAGACAGGTTCGGGCCGCACGGAGGCGTAATACCCTACTCCTGTATGTGTTTTGCTGTGTGGGAGATGAATATGGTTCGATCTTACAAAGTGTTCTTCTGGGGCCCTCAGGAGGAGTCCTAACTTGGGAGCTAAGAAGACTTGGGTTGTTCTGTGCTTTTTTGGAATTGCCTTTCTCGCTGGCATGGATCCTCCTTTTATCCACAAGAGGAGTCCACAGTGCCTGGTATACATGAGAGAGCTTTGTATGTCTTGTTGGAGGGACGCAGCCGCCTGCTGAGCCGCACCGGAGCACGTCCAGTCGTCGCCTAGCTTGGCAGTCGCGGGCGGCTGGGTTATGGAGGTTTTGTCGGTTCAGCACGTCTGTCGGCTGCTGTGGGCGGCTAGGCCGTAAAGACGCGACAACGCGCGCCGTCGCTGCCGGGGCATGGAAAACCGAAGCCCTCTGACTGCACAAGGAGCGGCCGACAGGGGGCCGAGCCCTCGCGTGCTGACCGGGCGACAGGCGCGACACGTCCCGTCGCCTCGTCATTAATGCGGGTAGTTGGGGGAGCTGGCGCCGAGCCCGTCGAGGACCGACATGTGGGACCCGGGCCCGAGGGCGTGTTGACGCCGAAAACCGCCGGGAACGAGCCGACGACCTGGTTCGGCATCGGAGGACACGCGAAGGCCTGGGAGATCTGCTTAGCTCCAGTGCAGGTCCTAAATTTTGAGGTTCGTAGGCGTGCCAGTCAATTTGACCCCGCAATTGACAAGGAGATAGAAAATATTAGCTCAATGATCCAATCGGCCAGCTAGACGATACAGATTTCCTCCAGCCGATTGCCGATAGTGATTGTTAACACTGCACCAAGGTACTGCTCGTGCTCGCGCCCGGGTACTCGTCCGTGTCCGCGCCCGGGTACTCGTCTGTGTCCGTGCCCGACTACCAACAGCACTTGCGCATCAGCTAGGAAGCCGATGATAGAATCGATGATAATATAAGCAAATAATAAGCCAGCCGACTGCCGAACAAACACTTAGGCATCGGCTAGAAGCCGATGATATAGTAGATAGACAATAACAAAGACAATGCAGTCGGCTTTATGTAGTACATAAAAGGATTGCGATACGCCGATGATAATATGATGAAATAATAAGCTAGCCGATTGCTGATAGAACATGTGTATCGACTGGAAAGCCGATGATAGTGTAAAATAAAGATGCAATCGGCTGTATGTGATAACAGATAACCTATCGGCTAAGCACTCCGATAGAACATCGCATAAAAACCCATCGACTCAACAAGTATAAACTTATCATTATCAATCTAGTAGTTCAAACTTAACTGATGCAGCACAGATTAATAATGATAAAAGAACCTCGATGAGCCGATAGATCTAATGCAATTGTGATGTAATAAGATAACTTATCGGCTATACATTCCGATAAGACGCTTGCACAAAATCTATCAACCTAGCAGGAATAACTTATCACTAGCAGTTTAGTAGGTCGGACCCAACCGATGCAGCACAAACTGACGATAAATTACACCCAGTAAGCTGATAAAAACTATGCACACGTGATGTGGTATATCGACTCGGCTTAAGAGATCAAACTTAACTGATGCAGCCGTAGACAAAGTAGATACACCGGGGTAAGGGGTGACGAGTCTTACCCTCTCGCAGGAGTTCGGACCTAACCGATGCAGCCCGACTCGAGAAGCAAGAACCCGTCGAAAAGGGTGGCGATGCGCCAAATTGTATTGATCGTTGAGATGATTTACAAGGTACCCGGGCATGCATATTTATACCCCGAGTTGATATAGTCCTGATCGGATACGAAACAAGAGTTTCCTATCTATAAAAGGAAAAATAACAAGCCCTGATTGAACACGAGATCAGGTTTCCTAAAAGTTATTAAAACTACCTAATTAACAGATAAGGTAATTAACTGCCATGGCGTGGTCTTCACGATTCCTTTCCAAACTCGGTCTCTTCCAGATAAATTTCCATCGGTTAATATAGCCCTTTCCTTAATCGAACATGTTAGAAATCTGTGCCAAATTTTGGCGTTAACAGGGCGACACCCGAGGATGATGCACCCGGGAACGGGTCACGGGACCGACACATGGGCCCCGGGAACACAGGAGTGCTCGATATTGGGAATGCCCCCGGGCCCCGGGGCCCGGGGTGGATGTGGGCGGCCGTCACGAGGCGCCCGGAGGAATGCGCACCCGGGCCCGGGCAGTGCTCGGGCCCCGGGTCCTTGGCGGGAAATCGGCCGTAGCCGGCCGTTGTTTGTGCAAAATGTAGGCCCCGGGGAAGCTGACGTGGCCGAAGACCCACGTGTCCCCGGAGTATGTGGGGCCCCCAGTCCCGTTTTGCCGACAGCAGTACACTATAGCATCGGTCAGCGATGCAACGATCGCCCTCCCGAAACACTATAGCGTACTGTTTGCGACACTATAGCGCGTGGGCCGTACCCGTGCCGGCCCGCTACAGTCCATGGGTCGTACCGTGCCGCACCGCCGACCCAGGCACGGCACGGCTACTCGGGCCGTGCCGGCAAGACCCACGCCCAACTGTGCCAGGCCGGCCCCGACACGGTTACTGTAGCACAGAGCCCGGGCCGGCCCGATAGGGCACGACCCATTTGAACATATATAGTGGAGACTGGAGACTAGGGCCTGAAAAATAATGTGGAGCGTTAAGATGGACGAGTTGGTCTAAGGTATAATTGTCCAAATGGGCCGTGCCCTATCGGGTCGGCTTGGGCATGGTGCTATAGTAACAGTGTCCGGGCCGGCTCAGTACGGGTGGTCGTGGGCCGTGCCGGTACGGTTCGAGTAGCCGTGCCATGCCTGGGCCAGTGGTGCGGCACGGCGGACTGGCACGGCACGGCCCGTGGACTGTAGCGGGCTGACACGGCACAGACATGACCTAGCACGGTCGGCCAAGTACTGTACATTGCCACAGTACATAGCTACAGTGCATCGCTACAGTATGTTTCTACAGTGCTCACGGGGGTGGCAGATGGCCCAACTGGCGTGGTGGCTGGAAGGCTGGAGCGGACCGAGCTAGCCCAAGCACGATGAGCCGCCGACGGACCGTGCCAGCATGGCACGGCCCACGACCTCGGCGTGCCGTGCCTAGGCCGGGGAGATGCACGCGGACTGGCACGACACAGCCCGCTACCGGGACCGTGCCTAAACCGACCATGTCGTAGCGGGCCGTGTCGGACCGTGCCAGCCTGGTTCGCCCATTTGGACACCTATAATCTAAGATGCCAGATTTAGGTACTGTTCTCAAAGGACAAACCCCATTCTTGACAAAAAAAAAGTACTTTTTTTATTTACAGAAAATAGTATGGCACAAATTTCCAAGTGCTTTCGACGGTCCAGATCAAACGTCCCAACTTCAGTGTATTTACAAAGTAATCACTGTATCTTCCCTATAATACATCAACATCAGTCCTCATTTCTCATCCGTCATTTTTTTAAACACGTTGATTTCGACGGTCCAGATCGAACGTTCCAGGTGACTAGGTCTTGTACTAGAGATGTCCAAATGGGCCGTGCCCTGTCGGGCCGGCTCGGGCATGGTGCTACAGTAACCATGCCCGGCCCGGCCCGGCACAGTTGGCCGTGGGCCGTGCTGACACGGCCCGAGTAGCCGTGCCTGGGCCGGCGGTGCGGCACGGCACGGCCCATAGACTATAACGGGCCGGCCCAACACGGCACGGGGCACGGGCCGGCACGGCCCGCCCGGAGGGCGGCGGCGGAGGCCGCGCCGCCGCGGTAGGTGTCTACGGCCGGCGGAGGCCGAGGCTGGCGTCGCCGGCCCGGCACGGGAGGCGGCCGAGGCCGGGGAGGCACCTGGGCGTGGAGGTGGCGGCGGAGGGCACCGGCAAAGGCCGAGGCAGCAGCCGAGAGGAGGGAGGAGGCGGGCGTCGGGAGGAGGCGAGCGGGAGGAGGCCGGCGTGGGAGGAGGCGGCTGGAAGGAGGCGGCGGGAGGAGGGAGGAGGCGGAGGAGCCGAGGAGGCGGCGGGAGGAGACGGGCGGGAGGAGACCGGCGCGGGAGGAGGCGGCCGGGAGGAGGCGGGCGGGAGGAGGCATCGGGGAGGAGCCGGCCGGGAGGAGGCGGCGGGAGTAGGCGGCCGGGAGGAGGGAGGAGGCGGAGGAGCTGAGGAGTCGGCGAGCGTCGGGAGGAGGCGGAGGAGCGGGCAGGAGGAGGAGGAGGCGGCGGGAGGAGACGGGCGGGAGGAGGCATCGGGGAGGAGCCGGCCGGGATGAGGCGGAGGAGCGGGCGGGAGGAGGAGGAGGCGGCGGGAGGAGCCGGCCGGGAGGAGGGGGGAGGCGGAGGAGCCGAGGAGTTGGCAGGCGCGACCGTTGCACTGACTGACATCTACCCATTGTGACCAGATGACCGTTTGCTACAGTATTCGACCGCCTTAGGCCAGTAGAAACTTGACACGTGTTCCAACGGTTCAAAATAACGGCTAGATTTTGAATCTAGCCATTGCAGGACAAAAAAAATCCGAAAAAATATCAAAAAAATCCGAAAAATTGTGAAATTTTTTCCTATAAATAGGGGAACCCCCAGCCACATTTTTGCTCATCCAAACCTCCCAACCTCTCCTCTTATACTCTATTCTCCTCTCTTTTGCTCTCTTTGCTCAAAATTTTTGATTTAGACAAAATTTTGTCTAAAATTCAAAAATTTTCCCACATTCTCATAGCTAATAGCTGCAGCCTCCAGTGCTCCTGCAAGGTAAAAAAAATCCTAAATTTTCTTCTTTATTCCTACTATTTTTTAATACTAATTTTCTTTATTTATATTGCAGGATGGATCCGAACTACCCAACGTTCCAACTGAGCGACTTCGACCCGAGCTATCTGTCGATGTCGCAAGGAGACGACTCCGGGTCAGCTCCTACACCGCAAGAACATCTGGAGGAAGTACATGCGGCTTCGGAAGGATCCGGAACTGCGAGCGGGAGCCTATCAACGGCAACCGGCTCGAAGAGATCAAGAACTTCGTCCGCCTGGCAACATTTTGATGAGATTAAGGAAGCCGGCGTGGATGGAAGGGAGGTAACGTACGCGAAATGTAAAATTTGTAAGACTAAACTCTCTAGAAAATCTTCTGGTGGAACAGGGCATTTGAGACAGCATGCTGAGGCGTGTGCGAAGAAGCAAGGTTACCAGCTAAGACAGCAGCAACTGGTACTCAATCCGGACGGTACGGTACGTTCATGGGAGTATAATGCTCAGGTAGCACGGGATTCCCTTACCCGTTTAATTGCTAGACAGGATCTACCCCTAAATTTTGGTGAGTCTCCTGCATTTGAGACTTACATTAAAACTGCTCATAATCGTAGGTTTCAAGCTGTTAGTAGACAAACTACAACCCGGGACTTGGTGAATGTTTACAACCAAGGCCAGGATAATATTAAACAATTATTTGTTACTTGCATATTTTCTATTAGTATCACATCTGATATTTGGAGTGGTAGGGCTAAGGAAGACTATATTAGTGTAGTTGCTCATTATGTTGATGATGAATGGGAACTAAAAAAAGAGTAATAGCTTTAAAATTAATTGATGTTTCACATAATACAGAAAATATTGCTGAACGAATTTCTAGAGTTTGTGAGGATTTTGGCATCACAAATAAAATATTTGTAGTAACTCTAAATAATGCAGCTGCAAATTCCAGAGCAATGGATGTTTTGCAGCCTTTATTCAATGTTTATGCTGAATCATTTCTTTTACATCGACGTTGTGCTTGCCATGTTATTAATCTTATAGTTAAATCTGGTTTTAAAAGAGTAACTGTATATCTCGATTCTATCCGTGAAGCCATAACATGACTGAATGGTACTTGTCGGAGGATGGAACTCCAATCGCGGGGAGTCAGGAAACCCCCCTTTTGAGATTCGGCCAGGGGAGTTGTTCATAGGATGGCTTGCAGCGTCGGATCGATGACACACAAGGGAGACAGGAGGAGTAGACAGGTTCGGGCCGCACGGAGGCGTAATACCCTACTCCTGTGAGAGTTTTGCTGTGTGGGAGATGAATGTGGTTCGATCTTACAAGGTGTTCTTCAGGGGCGCTCAGGAGGAGTCCTAACTTGGGAGCTAAGAAGACTTGGCCTGTTTTTGGAATTGTTTTTCTCACTGGCATGGATCCTCCTTTTATCGGCAAGAGGAGTCCACAGTGCCTGGTATACATGAGAGAGCTTTGTATCTCTTGTTGGAGGGACGCAGCCGCCTGCTGAGCCGCGCCGGAGGCACGTCTAGTCGTCGCCTGGCTTGGCAGTCGCGGGCGGCTAGGTTATGAAGGTTTTGTTGGTTCAGCACGTTTGTCGGTTCAGTACGTCTCTCGGCTGCTGCGGGCGGCTAAGCCGTAAGATGCGATAGTGCGCGCCGTTGCTGCCGAGGCGTGGAAAACCGAAGCCCTCTGACTGCACAAGGAACGGGCCAACAGGGGGCCATCATTAGAGCCCACGCGTGCCGACCGGGCGACAGGCGCGACACGCCCCGTCGCCTCGTCATTAACGCGGGTAGTTGGAGGGCTGACCCGCTCGAGTCAGGCTCGTGCCCAGGGCAGAGAGCTCATCGAGCCCTCCGCGCGCCCGAGGCGTCGAGCTCCTCGGGGACTGACATGTGGGCCCTGGGCCCGGGGGCGACACCCGGGGATGGTGCACCCGGGAACGGGTCCCGGGTCCAACATGTCGGCCCTGGGCCCGGGGCCCGGGGATAGAGCCTGCGGGCCCCGGGACCGGGAGGCGAGACCCGGGGCCCGGACATGGAGCCTGTGGGCCCCGGGACCGGGAGCGAGACCCAGGGCCCGGGAATGGAGCGTCCCGGGACCGGGCGGTGAGAACCGAGGCCCGGGAATGGAGCGTCCCGGGACCGGGAGGAGTGCCCCTTCCCGAGAATGCCCCCGGGACCCGGGGGCGGCTCCCGGGGATGGTGCACCCGAGCCCAGGGAGTGCCCGGGCCCCAGGCAGTTAGCGGGAAAAACGGTTGTAGCCGGCTGCCAGTTGTGCAGAATGTGGGCCCCGGAGAAGCTGACGTGGCCGAAGACCCACGCGTCCCCGGGGCATGTGGGGCCCCCAGTCCCATTTCGCCGACAGTTCTAATCCTCGACTTGGTTCTAATCCTCGACTTGCGACCTTTAAGCGATTCTGCATCGCTTCGGACAAGCGTCCATGCAAGTTCCAAACGGATGCGGACCATCGGTGGAACTTGACTTATTTGATGTTGAGACATGTCTTGCCTTATAAAGATATACTAATTGTTTTCTTACAGTCCAAGAATGTTGTTACCAGTGACGGGCAACCGCTACTGACAGAACAGTCTTGACATGTTGTAGAAAGGTTTTATTATTTTCTTGAAACATTTTATGATGCAACTGTTACTTTGTCTGGTGTTTATTATCCAACTACTAATTTAATTTTGCATAAAATTTTTGAGATTGCCACTTTATTAAAAGAATATAAAGATGATCAACTACTAGGACTTGCAGTATTTCACATGAAACAAAAATATCTTAAATACTGGAGGAACATTCCATACTTGTATGCTTTTGCATTTATTCTTGATCCTAGGGGTAAAATATGGGGGGTTTCTAAATATTTTGAATCTTATTGGGGATGCAATGAATATTGATTACACTAACTACTATTCTGGTTCTAAGACAAAATTGTATAAAGTATTTGGAAAGTATCAAACTAAGTTTCAGGGAGTTTGCGTGCAAAAAGCCCCACTCGCCCCTATCCCAAGTAAGAAAAAATTGCAGTGGGGCCGAATTTGGGGTGGTTCCTCTTCTTCTTTGAGCACCAGTGGTGGAAGTTCGGCCGCAGCAAGTCCTACACATGCTTCACTTGAAGCTCTTGAGCTGTCCACCTATGACTCGATCAACCAGGAAGATCTCAACGTTCTTCAATGGTGGAATGATCACAAGACCCAATATCCCGTGCTCTCAAAGCTAGCACGGGATGTGTTCATGGTACTTGTGTCTACGGTATTATCCGAATCGGCCTTTAGTCTTTGCGGAAGAATTATTGAGGAGAGAAGAAGAAATCTCCGCAGTGAGGTGGTAGAAATGTTACTTGCGGTAGAAGACTGGGAGCTAGCTAAGAAACGTGCTCAACACACCACAGAGAACCAAGATTTGGCTGAGCAGTTCAAAAATCTTTACCTACAAAATGAGGAACTAGAGTAATCTTTTTTATTTTTGAGTATTGACCTTTAGCTATACTCTTTTTTCTTTGTCATGGTTTTCTCAAAATTGAGTTTTTACATGACAGAGTTTTTAATGAAGCAGCTATGTAATATCAAAATCAATAAAGGTCATTGCGCAATTTTCCCCTATATCTATATAGAAATTAAATTACATAACTATATATATTCTTCTATTTTGCTTGTTTGAAAAAATAAAATTTTCCTCCTCTAATATCATCAAGTGAGAGTGACTGAGAGATGAGTAAAAAAGAAAAAAAAGACTTAAAAAATTTAAAAAAATTAGAGGAGTTGTAAAAAATTATGAAAAAATGTAAAAACATTATCTGAGATGAGTAAATTTTTTTTACTCATCTCAGATAATGTTTTTATATTTTTTCATAATTTTTTACGACTCCTTTAATTTTTAAAATTTTTTAAGTCTTTTTTTCCTTTTTTGCTCTTCTCTCACTCTCTCAGTCACTCTCACTCACTTGACTCGGGAGTCGGCGCAGGCGGGAAGGCGGCGAGGGCGGCCTCGTAGGCGGGGAGGCAGCGGCGGAGGGCGGCGGAGGGGACGGCGGTGGAGGCCGGGGAGGAGGCGGAGGAGCCGAGGCGATGCGGCGGTAGGCGACGGAGGGGGCGGCGGCGGAGGCCGGGGAGGCGCGCGGGAGGCGGCGGTGGAGGGGGCGGCGCGGAGGCGGGTAGGCAGCGGCGGAGGGCGGCGACAGGCAGCGGAGGTCAGGGACGCCGGACAGCAGCGGCAGGTGTCGCCAGACTGGGCCAGCCCGGGCACGGTGGGTCGCCGACGGGCCGGCCCGGGCACGGTGGGTCGCCGACGGGCCATGCCTGGGCCGGGGAAGGCACGCGGGCCGGCACGGCACGGCCCGCTATAGGAACCGTACCTACACGGCCCGTGCCGTAGCGGGCCATACCGGACCGTGCCTCGGGCCGTGCCGGCCCGATCTGCCTGTTTGGCCACCTATATCTTGTACACCTCCCCGGAGATGCGCCCATAGGCCCACCCACGCCCATCCGCCCACAACCCCCCTCTCTCCCGTAAACCCTAATCTCCTCTCTTGCCCTCACCCGCCGTCGTGCCGTCAATCCCTTGTTGCGTGTTCGCTATCGAATCGTATTGCCATCACCCGCGACCCCCTCCCCAGATCCGCCTCACCATTGAAGCCCAGGGTTTGCCCCCTCTGCCCGCCGCGTCACCTCGTCGTAGCGTAGTCGGAGCCACGGATCCCTCGCTGCTGCACCGTCACCGGTGTCCCCCTCCCCTAGATCCGCCTCGCCGTCGACGACCAGTGTGCCTCCTCACTTCGTCGAGCCGCCGATCCCTCGTCACCGAGTCACCGTCACCCGTGACCCCCTCCCCCCTGGACCCCCCAGACCGCGAGGTGATTGGATTGATCTCCTTTTTTTTATTTGGTTGTATCCATGTTTATAAACGATTTTGTGGTTGTTGTATTGAAGGGGCCGAGAGGACGGTGAATATCTACCGGCAACTTCACCGACGGCGTGTAGCAGCTCATCATCGGCATCCACTCATCGGAGCCTCTGGTTTTTCATCCTCGACGTCCAATCGGCGACTCCAGGTATTTCTCACAAATGGTATCTTAGCTAACCCTTGTGAGCAAGATCTTGTGAGCTAACCCTGGTGACTCTTGCTCCCTTTTGACCGCCCAACTAATCAACCAGACTATACCAATGTTGAAATCTCTTAACAATATTGCCATCATGCATGGCTAGAAAATCAATAATATGTCGTTCAGTTTGTTTTGATTTATCAATCTCTATGTTTTCTCATGTGTACAAACATGTTTTGCCTTAGCTATCCAGCTGCCTAAAGTTCCATTGTTGACATGCCCATTGTTTTGTGTCTGTTAGATTAGTCCTTGCTTGATAATTTTCCTTGTTTGCTTGTCTTGTTCTTACTGTCTTGGTGCTTAAGCATCGTCCTTTGAATTGGTTCCCCTGGAAGTGTTACAAGTTCCCTGTTCGCACATGTTCACAGCTTGAAACTAAGTGGGTTTGCCTTTCCTTTTGTTTTCTCTAGGTTGAAATTAAATAGAACCACTCTAAAAGATTCTATGCAATCTAAGGAATTCAAAACTAAAAAGATATTTGTTGCTTGGAGGTATACAACTCAGTCTTTAATGTGTTTAATCTATATCTTTAGTATTAGCAGAATGATATGAGTTATCAATCCTGCCATACAATATTGTTGAAATAGTGTAGCTTGCAGTAATGCAAAATTTTCTTGGAATAAGTGGAAACCCCAGTTTCAGCATGACTCATTATCTGATTTGTTGAACTGATTGATATGAAATAGGTCTTATTAGCCTCATGTGATATTTATGAAAAGTTGAGCAGTGCATTTCACTCCCGTAAAATTAATCTTATGGAAACCTCTCTCCTTAGCCGCCATCTTCTCCGCCAATGGGCATCTTGCCCCTCTCTCCTTTAGCTGTCTCCGGCTCCTCTCGCCTCCGCTGGCGCACGCGACCCGACGGGGGTGCAGAACCGAACGAAACAGAGAAGCAGATCAAGCGCGAGTTGTGCAGTCGCTCGCTATCGCGGCCTAATCCGCAGATGTATAAAGCCGAAACCTGCGGTTTTTTTTAACCCGTTGCCACAAGACGAGAGGATGCCCACGATTTTTGCGAAATTCTGGCATGCGGCGCGGCACACGCGAAGTTGGAGAGCAACACAGCAAGCAACGGAATGCAATGCAGCGAGGGGTCTGCAGACTGCGGCTAAAGCTAAACCGGTGGTATTAGTTCTCCCACGTGTGCTTAAATTGCTTTCAGAAGATTGGTGATGGACCACTAGGGATTTCTCTCCGTTTTTTCAGTACTGCCGATCCATTTCATGGAATCTCCGAAGTTTGAACCTTGGAAGATGCTAACTGGAAGGAAATGTTGCCAATAATTAGAAATTCTGGAAGCAACCAAGCTCAATTCTTATATACTATACGTGTGTGTGGTATATGTGAGAAAGTTTTAACGTGGTGGTCCAATCACTATAAGAGATTAAGTGTGGTGTGTCCACATGAGTATGACTTGTGAGGCTCAGTCTGCACCCAGATGGAGTCATGCATGCTGATCTTTCCGGGAGTGTACTGTTGATTGAATGGTTTGCGTTTGATAATTGGATGGATGTGTGTAGTAATGATTGCAAAGATTTCCTTTTGATTTTTGAACCTTGATGCAGCTCGCAACTTGCTAGCTAGAACGTGACCGGCCGCTCTATTGATAAGAAATGATCCTCTGCTGTTTATGGAGAAACCGGTCGGCACCTACTACGTTGGTGCTGGTCCTTGGTCAATCTTCTTTTCCCTTGGGCGTACATGTTGTTCTCGACCAAAGTCAGTTCACATTCCTGCATAGCTGAAAGAGCATTTTACCAAACTACCAAACAGAGCAAGATGTGCCCTTTTTTTCTAGACATGAGGACAAGGATGCTTATCATCGGCTTAGAAAATTGTGTCTCAAATTTGTAACTAAGCAATTCACACGCCTAGTAATGAAGCTTGATTAAAGCGTGAATTGAAGTAGCTGCAAGGAACATCGATATCATACCATAGTGTATACACACTAGCTAGCTAGATAGAGAGTCGTATACTGGTAACATGCTATACATGTGATTTGAGCCGTTGCAATTTGTCCTTGCCGTTGAGTGCTAGCCATGTGAACTATGAGATGCGTAGTCCTGGCCAGGACTCTCTGTCTGTCCTGATCCTTTTAGCTAGATGGATCGTTGTGTATTTCGTCGTGATCGCCCCACAGAGCTTGGAAAAGGGTTGTCCGGCGCCGCTAGCTGCTTGACTGTGTCACGCCATGTGGTTGTTTAATTATTCGTCGCGCGCCGTGGTGCTCGATCGATCGATGGTGACCTCAAACTGAAGCTAGCGTACGTGCTGAACGGTACATGTTCGGTACTGCGCGAGCCAAAACTCTCGTCTTTACCTTCGTAAATGCACGTTTTTGGCTGTACAGCATCCCGGAGTGTATGCTTGCGTTCAACTATTGAGCTGCACCTAGGCCGTCTTGGTCGCTCCCCGGGCGGCCCGGCCCAGCTGCAATACCAGCCTGCACAAACCGGCGAGGCTATAAGCGGCCTCGGTTACGGTGTAAAACTGTACGCCATGTCATATGCACGCCACGAACAACAATGGGGATCAAATCTTCAATATTGTCACACTAACTCGTGGAGTATTATTATTTCATCGGGGAAGTCCGCCAGTATCCCGCCGATCACCGCGGCGGCGGTGCAGCACCTCACCAATGCCGCCCCGAAGATTCCGATATAGCACACCCGCCGGGTCCTCAGCGGGGGTAGGGTGGGGGTGTTTTCCACCCGACTAGCTTTGTGGGGCTGTGGATGGGGGAGGAATGCGGGGGGCGAGGACAGGGGTGTTCCTGTCCATCCCGGCCCCTCCCTGTTGCCACCTCTACTTGCACCTTTGTGCCACTTGCACTTTAGCCGACCCCTTGCTTGAGCTGTCGCCGTTGCTGAGCTCAAGCCTCTCTCGGTGAATCCTGCGGGATTAGGCAAAGAAGAGCGATAGTAGGGACCAGCGGGGGATGCAGCCTTTGATGTGGATGATCTTGTTGGACGGCGGGGATGGGGTGCAGGGGCGATCCCTAGGGTCGGAAACGGTCGGAAATTTGTCTCTCACATTTTCATTTCCATATTTTTTTCCTCGGAAACAGAAACAGAACGGTAAATTCGGAAACGGAAACGGTATCGGTACTATCGGTATTTCGAAAACGAAACTATCGTAACGGAAATATACCGATATCGGTCGGAAGCCGAAAATTCATGTCGGAAACAAGGAACAATAATATCGGATATTTAACTATGCATGACTATATAAATTCATTCTCGCATCATGTCATTCATGATTTATTAAGCATATAAGCATAGGCATAGCATCATGTCATTTATGATTTACTGAGCACATAAGTATAGCCGCATAATGCCGCTATGTTATTATCACACAATAAAATAAAATAAGTCGACAATTAATACTAAACTTTGGAGTCTATAGACAGGAGACTGGACTGGAGATTGGACAAAGGCTTCCGGAAATTTGCCGAAAATTTTTGGAAATTACTGGCCCAATATGGTTACTGTTTCCAATGAATATTACCGTTTTTGTTACCATTACCGAAAATTTCCGATACCGACAGAAACAGTCGATAAGAAACGGAAACGGTAGCGGAAACGTCGGGATTTTCCGTCCCGTTTTGGGCTCTAGCTGCCCTGTGTTTGTCAAAAGTAATGTAAATACTTCAATCATATACATGTTCATGCCTAGTTAAATAGAAGAAAAAGCGAAATGAGTAAAAGATAATTAGTTCTTTCTAACATTTTAATAGATATTTACAATATATTTATGTATGTTTTTGGATTTGTGTTATTTTCAGTCGATTATTTTAGTATGCTTCATTCAACGACATCACCTAAAATTTAATCCTGCCTTCACCACTGATGACATGGGCCGCAGGGTGGTGGCGGCTGGAAAGGAGAGAGAGAGAGCAAGGCAAGCAGAGCAAAGAGGAGGCGAGAGGTAACCAACACGAAAACCAGGGTGAATGCGACTCGCAAGCTGGGAAGGCCCATTGAGGCGAAGGAAAGCGCATCATGACGGAAAAAAAATTCTATGGTACAAGTGCCACCTAGTATGTTTAGCACCCCTCTTAAATTAAAAATATATGGCTACACACGAATCTCAAAGGCGCAACACATGAATCTCAAAGCTACACTCCATCTTCTTCCTCTTGTTCTTCTGATTCTCAACACAGAATTAGGCCTCCCGGATCATAATCGGTCTTTTTTCGCTCTTTTTTAATTCCCAATCACATAATAGAATCGAGGGTGTCAGCTTGTCCTACGTACTCAGCAACACGGTCTGTCCATCGCCAAAAAGATCTTGAACCATCGCCTTGTTTGCTCAGCCGACCTACCTTAAATTATCGGAAGCTGATGCGTTATGCCATCCACTCAGAGGTTCGAACCTCGGCAATTCGCCAACAATTTTGTCTTCTGGACCTGTAATGAACGATGAAAGTACATGCAAACCAGATTATACTAATTACTTGATTTACGGTTCTACAAGTCATTAATCTGCGGTTAACCCAAGTAATGTGCAAATATATCTACAATCTATTACAAAAGAAAGTTTTGGAATCATTCGGGGGCATGTGTAGCATTAAGAAGGTGATTAGGTGATGGGTGTAGGAACTGTCTCCGTCGACGTACAGTAGATTAATTCATTAACAGTTAACTTCGCAGGTGACTTACAATCATAGGGGGAAGAAGATAGAGTGGCTTTAAGATTCGTGTGTCCACGTGTCTTTAATCCAAGAGGTGTTGGATATGCTAGGTGGTAACTGGTAGGGGTGAAAACGGAGCGGATAGTTTCCATTCGATCTGGAGAAAAACGAATACGGATACAATTCAGATCGGATAATTTTTGGATAATCTGGACCGGATACGGATACGGATAATTTTTTTTAGATACGGATATAAATACGATATCGCAGTTTCCGACGGATATGAATACGGAGCCGGATATCCGAAGATTATTATATGCGATATCCGTGATATACCCAGCAGGCAGCAGCCTAGCATGCATGTTTCAGGCTTCCAGCCCACTTAAGCACAATAACTCAACAGCCTAATACTGTAGCCCATTAAGTATTGGAAGAGAAGCAGCAGAGAAGCAGAAACCAGAACGGTGCCGCCGCCTCCCGACTCCCGCATCGCGCATCGGCGTCGCGCCGCTCGCCGCCGCCACTCGTCGCCGCCTGTCGGTCGGCCGCTGGTCGCACGCCGTGCCGCTGTCAAGGAGGAAGGGAGCATCGGCGCCGGCATCCGGGACTCCCTGTCCGGCGCCCAGGCGCCCAGCTGGGCAGGATCATCGGTGCATGCACGCAAGGCGCAGGCCGGCAGCGCCGGCCGCCGGCGACGCGTCGCCATCCCGACTCCCACATCGTGCATCGGTGCCACGCCGCCTGTCGCCACCTCCCGACTCAGCCGCCACTCGTCGCCACCTGCCGGTCGGCCGCCGATCGCGCGCGGCGCCGCCGCCAAGGAGCAAGGGAGCATCGACGATCTCTCTCTCTACCTGAGTAGAGCAGATCAATATCTATATATAAACAGTATATGTAGAACTTATCTGTGTTACCTGTTGAACTTGATTATGTGTTGTACTTATCTACGCGTTACCGTTGAACTCAGTGCACTATGTTTAATTTGTGATATCTCCTAAAATGATAAATATTTATAATAAATTAGATAAATATATGTGTTATATTTGTCTCTACGAATAGTTTAAGTGGTTTCTTGTTCTGAGAAATATTTGTTTTCGTATTCGTATCCGATCCTATTTGAACTGTATTTGTATTCGAAATAATCCATATTTGTTTCTGTATCCGTTTCCATATCTGACTAAAAATATAAAAACGAATACGGTACGAGCATTATCCATCCATATCCGCTCCGTTTTTATCCCTAATAACTGGTGACATAGAATTTTTTTCCAGCGACGGACCGAAGTGCCTAGCTGAAACAGAAAAATCCGTATTTTCTAACAAGGCAAAGATAAGTCAAACCTTAAACTTTTCAATCATTAATAACTTAAAACAACATTAAGATTTAATATGTAAAGATAACATTAATAGATTGGTCATAAAAAACTCTTTCATATGTTATATTTTTAATAAGTTTTATAAATATATAATTAGAAAGGATAATGATGTGACACATGCATCGAGATTGTCCCAATGTTCAAAATGACAAGCAAAATATATTAAGATTAATCTTAATACTAAGCAAAATGATACACGCATTCCTTTCTTTCAAGAAAATGACACATGCATTAATAAATTAGAAAATATTAATATTTAATATGTAAAAATTCATTAATTATCATGAAAGCAATTTCATATGGTTATATTTTCAATAAGTTTTATAAATATATGATTAGAAAAAGATAATAATAAGACACTTGCATTGAAGATTGTGTCAATGTTCAATACAACAAAAACGAGGGGACTATATTGTAAGTATCCATAAAAAATTTAATCTACACCGTCAAAAATTTAGGAAGAATGTTGACGGCGCTGTGGGTGTATAACTTCACACATCAAGGAGGTGGTGTATGATATCATAACATATATAGGTATATATATATTTCTTTAAGGCACCAATGACATATATATTCAAGATTCAAACTAATTTCAAACATTAAAAAAGCCATACTAATTACTGTAAACAAAGTGTTTGTAGTAAATCTAGCCGCGCATGGCCACCACTTTAGTTTGGATCAAATCTCCAGTATTTTGTCACATCAACTCGTGGATAATTTTCATCAGGGAAGAGTAAGTCCCCGTGACAGCCACCAGCGAGCCCAGCGCCAGTATCATGCCCATCGCCGCGGCCTCCCCGCGGCTCATCGACGGCGCCCCGAAGATCCTGACGTAGCAGGCGCAGGGCAGCAGCATGCACATGCCCACGTTGAGTAGCGACCCCACCAGCGCCATGAGGTCCGCGAAGAACGGCACCGCGAGCGCCACTGCCACCGTGCTGAGCACCAGCAGCGTCCTCACCGCCACGGAGACGGCGGCTCCCGCGCCGACGGCACCGCAGATCCTCTCCTCGATGGCAGCCGCTATCGGCGTCATTACCAGCGCGTACTTGGAGATCGGGTTAAGCAGCGTAGTGTATATGGCGACCTTGGAGCTGAGCCTCGCCACGGGGAGGTTGAGCGTCACCTGGGACAGCACGCCGTCGCCGTACATGAGGTAGCCGAGCACAGCCATTGCACCGTAGTTGAGCGTGCACAGCAGGAAGCATATCACTAGCATCTGGTTGATACTTGAGATAATTAATTGTCCAATAATCAATAGAAGAGTTGATCAGTATATTGATTCGTACGTTAATTAATCCACACTTCATGGGCCGATGTGCAAGATGTGCGTATACCTTTGGAAATTGAGACTTTTGATTCATAGAGGTGTACAGCGTAGGGAAGACGGGGTGTCCGCCGTAGCAGAAGATGTACAGCCCGAGTGCTGTCGGGAGCCCAGTGATCCGTAGCGGCGTAGTCCCTCGTCCGGAGAATCCAACGCCATCGACGGCTGCGGCCCATAGCACGCTGAGCACGATGATGACAGACGCGAACACGCCCGTCGCGGAGACGTACGCGAGCACGCTGAGGCTGCGCAGCCACGTCGTGGGTGCAATCACGAGCGCGACGAGCACGACAAACAGCTGCTTCCCGGCGAGGGACACCGTCCCCAGGCTGACGCAGGCGCTGGGGAAGAGCTTGTCGAGGTTGTCGCCCTCAAGGATGAGGAAGCCGGTGGCGACGAGGTAGAGCTCGGCGTACATGAAGGCGGACACGACAAGGCGGCCGGCCCAGCCGAAGGCGCGCTCGCCGATGTCCGGGTACGTCCGGATGGCCGCGTCGGCGTCCATGCAGTGGCCGAGTAGGGTCCCGGTGTACCAGCAGGCAGCGGCCACGGCGGCGAGCAGAGCCAGGCTCAGCCAGCCCCCCTGGGAAAGCGCGTAGGGCACGGAGAGCAAGCCAACCCCTGGTCAGAGAACAGCGCCATAAATGCGCACGGTAAATCAACGCAAGCTAGCTAGGCCTAGAAGATGTCGAGCAACATGTACCTGACAGGACATTGAGGCCATTGATGCAAGTTCGCACGAAGCTGCCGGTGCCAGCCAGCATCGTGTGTGTACGTTTCTATGTTGGATTTGGCCCAAGATCATCAAGAACACAGGATTTTGCCGAGCGCCCACAACGGGGACGCAACGCCAAGCCGTTTTATAGCTTTAGCTATAAGCAACTACCTCCTGCGGATCATGCATTCAACGTGAGGGAGTCCCTCACGCGCATGAACCGCTGTTGGTTGATCTCCTGGCCCAACGAGCCAGAGAGAGGTGCGTCGGGCTTGGTCCACCCCAAGCCCACGCCCTCCTAACGACGACGCCGAGTCTTTAGGCTCATGCGCTCGATTCTCTTCTTTGCGCGATGATCGGACGCGCTGTTCACCCCTGTGAACTCGCCCCCGATCTCCCCTGTGCCTATGGCTTCATCTTCAACCGGTCAGTATGTATGTGCTAGGCTAAGAACATCTTTAAGATCTAATATTGTGGTATCAGAGCCATCCTCAGCCACATACATGCATCCATCATTCCGGTTTTGAAGCCCTAAAGCCGTGCTAAGTTCTACGGTCGGCTTGGGTAGCAATTAGAACGAGGGGATTCAAATTTGGGATCAGAAAACAAAATCCCCAAAATCCTGGCCGAAACCCTAATTTTTCCCAAAATCCGATCCTCAAGTTTTTCCTTTTCGGCCAAATGTCAAAATCCCTCCAAATCCCGACTCAAAGAAACCCCAAATTGAGAAACAACCTAAGAAATTGGGGCTGAGATTAAGCTAAGCACTTACACGATTAAAACTAGCGGAGCTCGCCGCATGCACGGCTTGAGCTACGCCATCCTCGTGCACGGCTCCGCCGCCTTGGACCGACCTCGCGCCTGCCTCTGTTGGCCGCGCGGGGTTGAGGCTCGCCCGGCGCGTTCATAAGCCGCGCCGAGGAGGAGAACCGGGGGGGGGGGGGGGGGGATGGGGGGAGCTGACGGGCGCACCATGGCCGCCGCCGCCGCCGCCGCTTCGCTCGGAGTCAGCGTCGCCGTTTTCTCGCGCGAGCAGATCGGAAATGAACGGGTTAGGGTTAGGGTTTCCGGCCGCGCGGTTTTGTTGCGATCGCTTCAACGGTGAGCCGTCGGATCAGTAATCGACGGCCGTCCTCGCTCCCGCGTCGCACCGAACAATCCCGGCCGTCGGATTAGATCGGACGGCGACGGCTAATGGGCCGCGGGATATTGGGCTGCTGCTGGCCGCGCGCGCCGGGGCACAGTAATAGGCCAAGGGAATAATGGAATAATGGCCGCACGGTCTCTGTTTAATTAATTTCAGTTATTTCTTTACTAAATTTCCATAAGCAATTTTTAATTCTATTAAGCCATTTTTGATGCTATAAAATTGCAGTAAATTTTCCTTATTTAATTTAAGTTTTTCGTAGCTAAATGGAACCAACAAGAAGTTTGGCTAGAATATTTAATTCGTTTTCCTTTATCGTTTTGACCCAAAGGAAGTTGCGATTTAGGACCCTCATCTTTCAAATAATAATGTTTATTTTTGCTTCATTTTGGCCCAACGGTATTATGAAGTGAATTTTATGGTTTTATGATTTTTGATGACATCTTGACACTTAGATTTATTTTCTTGCCTGTGGTGAGATTTCACGTGTTAATACGCATTAAATTGTCACCTAATAACTTTGTAAATTTCCTTCTATTTTACCTTATGGTATTATGGAATTAAATTATTATTTTTATGTGCATAACTAATTATATTATTCTAATCATATTGTTTTACTCTATTTTCGCCTAACGGCATTATAGAGTGAAACCTCATATTTATGCACATTAGCCTTTTGACTTTTTACCTCATTTACGTCTGAGTGGTGTTATTGAGTGAAAGCATCATTTATTTTGTGTACAATTAATGCACTTCGCCTTATAATGATGGTGTTATTTTACTTCATTTAAGTTTCTTCATAGAGTAAACCGTTTATATGTATAATTAACCAGACCAACGTAGGGTTAATTGTCCATATTTATTATTGTCTATTAATGTCATTTGTCATCAAATTTCAGCTCCGAATGATGTCATGACTCAAATAAGCAACATCGAGCAATTTAATGGCGCTAACTTCTCGGAATGGAAGGAGAAGGTGCAAATAATTCTTAGGCTACTCAATTATGATGTTGCCATGCGTGAGGACGCTCCTGTTGCTCCGCCTATTGATGCAACCCGTGATGTTAGAAGGGTTTATGAGGAAAGGGCGAAAACATGGGAAAAGGCCAACTGCATGAGCCTAATGATAATTAAGAACTCTATTTCTCCTAGCATTAGAGGTGGCATTCCTAATGCTGCAACTGCTAGGAGATATATGACTAATGTGGAGCAAAACTTTAAGTGCTCCTCTAACACTCAAGCAAGTGTTCTCATCATGAGATTGCTCACATCCCGCTATGATGATGAAAGCGGTGTGAGAGCCACATAATGTCATTGACCAACATGTCACATTGACTAAGGGGTATGGACATGATTATTTCTGATGATTTTCTTGTCCATCTTATTATGAATTCATTACCGTCTAACTACGATTCCTTCAAAGCAAACTATAATGCTCAGGAGGATAAGTGGTTAATTGCTGAGCTTATAAGTCACTCTGTTAAGGAGAAAGAGCACCAAAGGGCCAAAAAGCAGAATGAGCAGGTTCGCCTTGCTGAATCTGAAAAGGCTGATGAGAACCACACTAACGAGCCCAATGAGAAGCCTGAGACTTCCTTGATCAGATCTCAGGGGAAGGAGAAAGGACCTGCTACATCCATTTCTAAGTCTAGTGCCATATTCATCTGCAAGTTCTGCCACAAGCCTGGGCATGTGCAGAAGAAGTGTGAAGGCTTCAAGAAATAGCTTTCTAAGAAGGGTAATGGTATTAGTTGCAATAATAATGCATTTGTGTAATCTTATGCTCTTAATTCTTGGTGAATTAACTTAAGTGCAATTATGCACCGTACTTATTCAACACAAGAATTGCTTTCTGCAAGGATCATGGAAAAAGGGGAGCAAAGTCAGCTAAACGAGAATGAGCTTAATAAGGAGGCAGTCGCTCATCTTCCCTTAATCTAGGAAGAACCTTATTTATTGCTTCATTATGTCATGCTCTTTATATTTAGGAACCTTACCTCCATAAGTATGGCTACAATATTGGATTTGATAATAAGGGATAATGTATTGAATTCAATAATAAAGTTGTGAGTCTCGTCTTCGAGCAAGATATAATTTGTTTGCCCTCTATTTATGTTTTTGTGTTGAATGCCCATGATGATGTGTATTAAATTATAATAAGACTTCATCGAAATTGTGACATCATTGCTAAAGCCACATTTCGAAGGGGAGAATGTTTCGCCTCATTAAGCTAGAGACATTTCATTCCATACTTTAAATTCACTGAGAAATATGAGAAATAATGTGTTACTTCGCCTCATTTAAGTTCTCACTAACTCTAAAGGCTCTAATATTTTTTTCCATTATGTTTTATGTTTCTCTCATTAGTGACCGATGAGAAGCACTAAAGAAAAACTCAGCGTTAAATGGTGCATTCAGTCAAGGGAGGAGGATATTAGGGGAGATATATTTACTAATCTTATTATGTTCTTTATCGACAACTTTTCTGGGTCTTATGCCAAATTCCTATTCTACATGGGGATATTGCAATTACCCAGTTAAATAAATTAGATATATCTTTAAAGAATGACGAAATCTGTGGGAGCTTAATAATAAGAGCTCCATTATGAATTTTATCTCGTCTCATTTAAGTGGTCTATAATGACATAAAGTATTTATCTATAAGCATTAGTGATGTCCAGAATTAATTAGAAATTCCTAAAGGAGTCATAAGAGCGTGTAAATACATCTACATGAATAAACAAGATTCTAGATGGAATGTTAAGATATTTGGGACTATGCTTGTAGAAAAGAGTTTTTCATAAGGAAGAGGGAACTAAGTGTGACAATTTTTCCCTTGCCTATTAGAGAGACTCACTTGTTTGGACCAGTTTATTTTAGGTTGTCATGACACTAATTAGTCTAATAGATGAATACTTAATTTACAATACTAAACGTTCACTTGTATAAGTTGTGTAAGTTGTGTGCACAACACAGCCTGAGATATTGGTTGTGAAAGGCAAGGTACATGAAGACTATAAACTTATGAAATTCGTCTGTAAATTTAACCAAGTGTCTAAACAATCTTTAATCATAATGGTACCTCAAATCCGATTAAGTTATTCAGGTTCAAGGTGAATGAGGTGGATGATTATATAAAGGTGAAAATTGACTTTGCTAGTACTCTATATGCCTAATGACCCATTAGCTGGCACATAAGTATGTGGTGCATCAGATGAAGGGATCTTATTCTAAAGGAGTACTGGACTTATTATTAAATTCATACATATGACAAGTCAATATTTAAGCTTACTTTGTCATATTTGCTCTATTAAGTTAAGCAGGTCAATTAGTATAAGATAATACAGATGATTCCCTATGCTTCAGCTGTTAGAGGCCTTATAAGTCCTAAGTCTCAATGCGTATAGATTTGGCACTATGTATCAAAACTTTTTGGCAGATTTAAGTTCAAAATTAGAATCACGGTAAGCTCATTAAAATGTCTTGCATCATTTGTATGACACTTATGATAACATATTCACATTTAAGAAGTCTTATAAGTTAAGTTATTCAGACGTTAATTTTCAAGGATGTGTGGATGATATCCACATTATGTTGTGTTCTCATCCTTGCATCAGGAGCAACACCATAGTAAATAGCTCCAAATATTATTCTATTGCATAGTCGACAATGCAGACTAAGATTGTGACATATGATAAGATATTTGAGTGGGCGTATGACCAATGAATATTTCCGATACTAAGAGTGGTAGACAGCCCTTTAAAATCACTCATCTACTGCAATAATGAATTGCGCAATACTAAGATTGCAGTTTCCTATTCGAGTAACAATGTCATGTGTTTCTGCCAAACATAACGGCATTATGCTGTGAAACATAGGTCCCAGGATCAAGTTATTTGAGCATGTTAGTATTAAGTTACTGCTCGTGGATCCAAAAATCAAAGGCTTAGTTTAAAGTAAGAATTATGTTGCTGGCCAACATAAGTGTAAGTAATATGCTTTTGAATGAGTTCCTGAGTATAGGGACATAAGAATCAATCAACACCCAATAAAGAGTAAGTTGTTTAATATCAAGGTATTATGGTGACTATAGGTACTATTGTCATAGTGGTGTTTTGAACTATTGTGACACATTACTTTGATTTGCTATTCTACTAAGATTGGACTCGTTAGCCTTACAATCAAGTGGAAAAATGTTGGTTGATCTCCTGGCCCAACGAGCCAGAGAGAGGTGCGTCGGGCTTGGTCCACCCCAAGCCCACACCCTTCTAACGACGACACCGAGTCTTTAGGCTCGTGTGCTCGATTCTCTTCTTTGTGCGATGATCGGACACGCTGTTCACCCTTGTGAACTCGCACCCAATCTTCTCTATGCCTATATAAAGGGGACATCAATCCCGTATGTGGTGACGACTTAAGTACGGACTAGCTACCCCAAACTCTAAGAATGCCGATCCTAACGTGCACAGAAGGGGACCGAAGGGCGAGCTTCGCTAACTAGGGTTCTACGATCGGCATCTATGGCTTCATCTTCAACCGGTCAGTAATTCATCTCTATTCCGCATAAATTCTAAAGGTGATCATGTATGTGCTAGGCTAAGAACATCTTTAAGATCTAATATCTACAACTAACGCCCGCAACTAGCCTGTACAAACGTATGCCTCGACGAACAACGGCGCTCGCCACATACGCGCACTCAACGCGCACGCCACGGGACACACCTCTGTGGCGTGGTTTATTCCAACATTCTATACCCCGTTTAGTTAGTAAATAAATCTGGGAAAATTAGTAAAAGAGGCTAGCATTGGCTTCGATCAGGGTATCTTGGAGCAGTATATATAGCCAAGCACCAATAGGTTGGAATGGAACTTGGAAGCAGTTACGCGCGCGTCTCGCTTCTGCCTATACTCATAGGTTACTCTAAAGGAAGTCCCACATCAATTAACTAGAAATTAAAGACACATAACCATTTATCAGTTGCAGTAAATATAAAATACCTTTAGACGTATACATATCTGTCGAGAGTACCGCATGACTAATTATCAGGCCCGTTGATGAGCGAGGGCAAGGTTGATAACCAAACAGACCCCTAAAAATTATGAGTCCCAAATTTTTTATATTTTAATCTATGCCAATACGTTCTAATGTATTTAAAGTTCTCTGGCTCTATTTTTAAAAAGTTTAACTCTTGTTTCTTTATTGATTTGATTAGAACAAGATTGTTTTCTTTGGATTCGATAAGTGTTCAATGGTAATTATAGCCACCTCAAAGAGCTATGCCTCATGACGACGATATGAACGTGTGTTTCAGGTATTAAAGATACCATTTTCCACCTAATAAAAAATAAATCACTGCATCAGGACATAATTGTTCTTCCAACCATCATTTAAAAAATCTTCTTCCAACTTAGGTAGAACGCCACGCTAATCTATTATATTGTTTTTTGGTATTTTCTAAATGTAGCGACCCTATTTGAGTTTCACACCGGCGCCTTAAATTCTTAGGTACGACCTTACTAATTATGTAGGGAAAGATATACCTAGACATGGATATATATAAAGACAAATAAAATAACTTGTCCCATGAAAGAAAGAGTGTGCAGTCTGAATTGGGGACGATAAGAACTACTCTGTTCGTGTCTTGTTTGGGATACCCAAGTTATACTTGGACAAAGCAACATACGTCGCTGTGAATATATGGCCTCTCAAAAGAGAAGGGCATAGAATCACAAGTCATACACATCAAAGCAGTGGCGAATCCAGGATAAAAAAGGAGGATGGGCTCAAAGCTTTAACTCTTAACTCTAGTCGATAGAAGTAAACTGAACTACATATCCTTACGCAACTCAAATTCAATGCATACATGGTCAAATATAAAAACACATAAAAAAAATAATGAAGTACATTGCCAATACAAAATGCATACTCTTAGACCTTATCAATTTCTACTCGAAGCCTATATGCTTGATTTGTGCTCTCATCAGTTTGGGGGTGTTTGAATTGCTTGTAAAGTAATGAAGCAATATCATTTTCTTCTCCATTTGTAATTTGCAAATCTACCGACAAATCAAAAAGTATGAAATATAAGGCTCTATTTATCATAAATCACAATATTTCCTCTATCTTATGCAATAGATAAATAGGAGTAGATTAGAGATTTAGAGACTACAGATAAGTAAAAAAATACTCACAGGTTTTATTTCTTCCCCCTGCTGGCTGCTCCCGTGCTGCACTTCCAAGCCATCATAGTATAGCTGCGTCAGCGCCCCGCTGCTTGCCGCCGCCGGCCGCGCTGCTGCCTGACTGACTCTGTTGCCTTTGGAGCTGCTTGTGCCTGCCTGCTGCTGCTTGCCCCTGCTGCTGCTTGCGCCTGTTGCTGCTTGCCCCTGCTGCTTGCCTGCGCAAGCGCCTACTGCTGCTTGCCTGCTCCTGCGTAAGTGCCTGCTGCTTGCCTGCCGCCACCGGCCACGCCTGCTGCTGCTTGCCACCGCCAGGCCACGCCACGCCTGCTGCCGGGCCGCGCCGCGCCTGCTGCTTGCCGTGCTGCCCGCGCTGCTTGTCGCCGCCGCCGGGCCACGCCTGCTGCTGCTTGCCGCCGCCGGCTGCGCCGCGCCTACTGCTTGCCGTGCCGCCCACGCTGCTTGTTGCCGCCGCCGCCGCCGCTGCTGCCTGCAACACGCAAGGTAAGTGAGTCTCCAACCCTAAATGAGTCAATATATTAATGGGCTTGGGCCTAAGCGACAGTTTTTCAAATGGGCCAATCAGTTAATCCGGCCCAATCACCATCGCTGCTGCTCTGTTCTTCTTCCTCCGACGCTCCTTTGTTCCTCCTAGCTCCCGACGGTTCCCTTCTTCTTCCTTCATGCATCTATACTTTAGATATCATATATACTCGAAATTTTTTTGCAAAAATTGGAGGGTAGGTTAGAGCCTGATGAAGCCTACCCTTTGGATCCGCCCCTACATCAAAGCCTTCACATCAAGGCAATACATAGAGGAAGCCCACTACTAGTCATCAACTATATGGTCACCGTATATTTCACTTAGATTAGTTGAGTGGGTTAGCTAGATTTAGAGATCCCATCTCATACTTTGTACTCGGTTTGATATATCTTGTCAATACATATAAACAAGAGCCTAAATTAATGAATAGGCTAAATTTAGGGATTATACGACATACTTTGTATTCGATGGGATATATTACCTACATACATATTTTGAACCTATATAAAATCTGTCTTCTCCTTACCACATCTACAGTTACATTTTTATGCTGGCCATACCTTACACATCCAAATACGAAGATCTTACTCACCGATACTATTGATAAAAAGTAACCGTGTTATTTTTAACCGTAGATTGTACAAACTAATCTGCGTTGGTGGGAGCCACTTAACCCATCCAATCTATTGCTTACCGTACACATGCAATTTTTTCCAACATACGTTGTAATCTCTATTGCATCAATCTGTTGCCCCAACCCCAAGGTACGTAAGTATTCCTTTTTTGGCCGTACATACGTATTTTTTTTCGTTGGTAACTTGCTTTATTAGGAACGTACGGATCAATTCCAATAAAAATATGAAATACTACTTGAAGGTTCGCATCAACCTATAATTAATTTGTTATTTAATTCAGTTTCTCATGAATCTTTGTTGTACTGTTCACGCACCCATTTGTATTCATGCTAAATAAATTTTTAAGGCAATAAAATATTTGTGAACGAACTTTCAAAAACCACGGATGTGGTACATTTTGATTGAATCTTAATTTTCTATAACTTCCAACTAATTAAATCAACCGGTAGAGAATTTCATCTGTAAGAATCTTGTTAAATATCCCGTATTCAATCTATATTAAATAGAAAAGTACCGTGTGTGGCAACGAAAAAATTAAAATCACGATAAATATTACTACTACATTATTAGGGTCAATTTTCATGATATAAGCCCTTTAAAAAACATATTTTTCACGTGTATGTATCAGGCAGGTAATCTTGATGTCAGCTGCTCAGGTCATAGTTTTATATTTATCATAATTTTATTTTAAAAATAATAAAGTCAAAATATTTCTCACTTCACTATAAATAGCCAAAGGAAATCATATGCTAAAATACTAAAAATGTAACCAGACACGCTTTCCTACCATAAAACAAAATAGGAAGAATGATCTAACAGATGTCAACGAAAAACTTTTCAAGAAAATAGAATAGCCAACATGACAGAACATTACCATAGAATTAAATAGGTACAGATACAGAAAATAGATGTACATAACGTGCTAACAATAACAACAAACAGAGTGTTCTTGTTAGCCTTTCTCCGGCAAACGTGGACTACGTAATATGTGGGCCGATAGAGGTAGCGCGTGGTCAGGGCAGGGACGTAGATGGACACGGGCGAAACGACATGGCCCTGAGCAAAACAATAAACTTATGACGTGTTCACGTCGAACAAGTGCGCGATCTTGCGGGGAACGACAAACCGATTAGGACCGATGCGATCTTTGGCGACGAATGCGTGATCTTTCGAGGCGAACGAAAAAAAAGCAGATGGACGACCACCTATGAAAAAGTTTGACAGAAATGTTATATGTTTTTATAATAATAGAGATTGGATCTACTAATTGAGCACTTTGAGATCTCGTATGATTTAACCACAAAGATCTTGTACAAATTAGTTGGATCAAATTATCACGACAGTATATCATATTAAAAGTTTATATTGCACTATTTGAAAAAAATCAATCACAACTGGCTGTCTCTGTCAGGTCAGCTAGAACCAGCGATAATTGAGTATCACTGCCGGTTCTTATTAAAAACCGGCAATGATGCCTCTTTGTTGGTTTTTTCTTAAACCGATAGGGAAACAATCAATCTGTATAAAAGAATGGAGTCAGCTTGTTCCACCGAAGTCCATCAATCTACACCGCGGCCATTGGTATCTCTTATACCCTAAAGTTATAATCAAATAACTCTACAAGCGCACTGTGGTGTCACAGCATTTCATCTGAGAGTATTACAAGGTATCATGATTTTTGTTAGAGACACACTATTGATCAAAATATACAAGTAGATAACCATGTCAAACTAAATGGAATTTACCGGTCAATCTAAGATAGGGGTTATCCAAGAAGGTATGTATGGTAAATTAAGGATAAACTATGATAAACACCTGTTCAACATGAAGACAAAGAAAGAGCTAGAGTTTTGGATAGAGTGCTCGGTTAACTTCTGTCTACTCCCTTAATTTTTGTTAGCACTTTTTAAAAAATATAAAATAATATGTTTTTTAAACTTTCTATATGAAAATATAATAGATCTATTTTTTAAGTTTTTAATAGTTAATACTTAATTAATCATACATTAATGATATTTTTGTTTTACATGACTTATAAGCCACCTAAAAAAATGACTTAGTCTATCAATTTTTTTGGATACATAGGTATCGCCCTAGGGAAGGATGAAAAAGGGGTGATACTAATTTGTTGAATAACATTGACGTGACTAGAGCGACATAGCCAGTTTCGAAGGACACATAAGGCTATCACCTTTTGAGCCTACATCCTCCGCCACTCTAATCAGTCTTTATTCCTAATACAAGACTTATATGTGGACCGTATAATTCTTTTTTTTTTTTTACTAAAAACCGGTATCACCGCCAGTTCATTGTATGCTCCAACAGTGATACTGCCGATTACCCACCGCCAGTTCAAAAATCGACAGGGGTTTCGCACCGGTTATGTACTAGTGCTAAATAAAATAGGCTATTAAGATTATCATGGATTTTTTTAGTTTTTACCACCATGAACGCTTTAGTTTTAAATATCCAAAACTTTAAAAATTCTTAATTTGGAATTAGTATATATGAATTTGTGCCCGCCTTGAACTAATATAATTTAGTAGTTCATCAATATAATTCCAAAATTCGAGTTTAATATTGGCGAGTTGCAACTGACATAGGACTTTTTTTAATCTAAGCCACTGTAATTTAAAAAATAACCAATATATTTGGTACACGATTAAAATTTAAATATTTATAAATATTAATAATAATAGCTCGTGTAAGACGGAAAGACATCTATTTTTTTATTTTATTTTGAAAGACCACATTGGCTGCACATACAACCTGTTTAGCACTAGTCTATTAATCACCACCATTTTTTAGTGAAAAAGTTTTAAGGCTGCACGACCTTTCCTTCGGAAAGCTGCGTACAGAACAGAGTTGATTAGGGAAATGCTATGCGTCGGACGTCCAATGCTACTGAAATATCGGACGCCGTGCTCCCACCTCTCTCTTTCCCTGCGCCCGTGCAAGCTCATGCCGCTCTCTGATATTTATCTCTCGACTGAGCGAAGTGCTCCCGGCCTCGGCATGCATGCGGGTTGTTAGAACCCTCCAAAATATTTTTTTTAGATTATCAGTTTAATTTACGATCTAATTATATCTTTATATTCTTTGTAATTTAATCTTTATAAAAAGATTCTACACGATTATACTCTATTGAAAAAAATATGTATGTTCCAACGGTTGAAATTCAATGTTTCACGTGTGAAAAATGAAAGTTTCAATTAGAATTTGACTTTGTTGTATATTATTTGTTTCCATGTTACAACAGATCCTTTTAAATATTGCACATATTTTCAATAAGTGTTTTATATATATTACTAGCATCAAACAACGAAAGCTTGTAAGGAATTAAATACGGAAAATTGCTTCTTTGTCAAATATACTTGAGAGGTCTGCTCTCTTTTGCCCCAAAGTTAAGTATAATTGTAACTTTGCCACATAATTGAGTGGCATCTAGTACATTTTCCATTTTTTCTCATTTTCTCCATTTTCTGTTAGTTTCCTCCCTTTTCTTAATTTCTCTCTCATCTAGTTGACTAACATACCCTTGCTGGGACCGACAAGAGAAATACCTGGATTTTTAACCAGATTGTTTGGCCTACATATAATAAACCGTAGAACGACATATAAGCAACCAAAAATAATTTATGGGTAAAATATTTTTATTTGTGTTATTCGCGGTTAAAAACAAATACTAGGAAATAAATTACGATAAAAAACCTAAAATCAACTTAAAATTAAGTTTTAAAATTCAAAGTTTCTGTCCCCAGTCGATCTCTTCGTTCGTCTCTTTCGCACGATCCAATGCCCGGTCTCCTGCTGTGCCAGTGTCGGTGCCTCCGGCCTCTTGATGACCTCCACCGATGCTGCCTAAGGGCATGTACAATGGACGTCTTTTTCCCATCTATATCTCATGGAATTTTGCAAATTAGTCCTCGCTTTGCTTACAGACGGCCTCCTCATCGGTTCGTGAAGCGACGATGAGCAGCTCGTGCTCCCAGGCCACGAAGACGACCCAACTCGCGTTGTACCGCTCCTCGTCTTCTCCGGATGAAGCGCAACTGGATCCGGCTTGCCGCACGGGAGCGGGGTCGTTTCTTGGCGCGAATCCATTTCCCCATCGTTTCCTCTTCGCGCCAGACCATCTTCTTTCGTCGCCTCGGCCCCTCTCATCCCCGAAGGCTCCGATATGGCTGCTGGAAAGGGCGGCGGGGGCGGCGGCCTCCGTGGCGGTTCGGCGGCGAGCAGAGGGCGTGACGGCCTCCACGGCACGCCGACTGCGAGCAGAGGGCGCGGCGGCCGCAGCGGCTCCGTGGTGGCGAGCAATTGACGCGGTGGTGGCACCGTCTCTGCTCCAGGGGGCGGAGTTCGTGGAGGAGGTGGAGGCTTCGAGGCGGCTGGAGGAGAGCAGGTCGGCGGCGGCGGCGGGCTTCACGGCGCGCCGACTGCGAGCAGAGGGCACGGCGGCCGCAGCGGCTCCGTGGTGGCGAGCAATGGACGCGGTGGCGGCACCGTCTCCGCTCCGGGGGGCGGAGTTCGTGGAGGAGGCGGAGGATTCGGGGTGGCTGGAGGAGAGCAGGTCGGCGGTGGTGGCGGGCTTCACGGCGTGCCGATTGCGGGCAGAGGGCGCGGCGGCCGCAGCGGCTTCGTGGCGGCGAGCGCCAGTGAGGCTAGCTCGGAGGTAGGCGGAGGACACGGTGGCGCAACTGTCGCCGCGGCCGGCGCATCATCGATGTTTCCATTTCCTTCTTCGCCGTCTGCACCTTGGTAGGAAGCCGGCAGTGACCCGAGTTCTCCGGCGTTCACGCGTGCAGCTACTTGGGATCTTTCCAGGTAATCTTCAGCATTATTCTGTTTATTTCAAGGGACAATGCATATGCTGGCACAGAAACTACTTTTTCCCAGCAGAAATCTTTGGATGGTCTAGTTGTAGTTGACATGGATTCTGAATCTGTGAGTTGGTCATAGACTATTCTTCTTCTTATGAATAACACTAATAATTCATACTTTCCAGTAGGGCTATGTTGCCGTCCTTTTATCAAAAATATTTTTTCATTACCTTATTTTTGATGCGGTTTAATTATGAGGTTCTAAATTGCCCAATGCCAATCCATGTCCTGTTCTTGACAGAGACTATACAATGTTCAGAGGCCGCTGAATGTTCTAGATATTTGTTTAACTAGTTTGCTTCCTCAGATGCTTATCTACTTTGTAAGAAAACAATTAACTGCCAAGGTTTCCTTGATTGATGGATTTTCTCTGCTTGCTAGTTCATATGCCTTTTATGTTCTGGATTGTCTTTATTAAATATAAACTAAAACTACATTTTCATCCAGTTAGCATCATTGCTTTATTGTCATGCGAAACTAAATTTTGTCTGCCCATGTTTATTTACAGCAGCTCACATCCGACTGATAGTTTCTTGAGCTACTTTGCTAATCAGCCACATAATTTCTATTTGGTTGGTACACCTAATTGCAGCATCCCTGTGAATACACCAGTGCCTAATAACACTAAAGATAGTTCTCCGGTAGAAGCAGAAATCTTACCTGATGAACAACCGGAACTAGGTAATAGTGACAGTGAAAATGTAAGGACTAAGAAGCGGAAACTTTGGACTGAGAAAGAGGATGTGAGATTGATGAGTTCTTGGATAGAAAATTCTACGGACCCAACTTGTGGAGCTGACATGGGTGGCAACCAATATTGGGGTGAGGTTTTTGAAGCATATAGCAAGGCTATCCCAATAAATAGGAAGAGGAATATGAAGCAATGCAAGGACCGCTGGCACAAGATTAACAAGTTGATTGACCTCTTTGAAAGTGCTTACGTGAAGGCTCATAGAGCCTTTACAAGTGGTTACTCGGATATAATGTGGATGGAAGTAGCCCACAAGTTCTATATTCACGACAATAAAGATCTAAAGCTAGGACCTTTTGTCCTAACAGAGGTTTGGAAGATTTGTCGAGATGTGCCAAAATAGAAAACATACAATGAAGAATTGAAGAATGCAAGAAAAAGGAAAGGATATCAGCTTGAAGAAGATCATGAAGAAAAGGATGAGTCTGTGCAAGAAATGCCAAAGCGACCATTAGGTCAGAAGGCAGCTAAAAAGGCTGCTTTAGCTGCAAAAGGCAAGACAAAAGTATCTACTCAGAAGATGACGGATACTCGAAGGAATCTGCAATAGATGTTGATAAGCTTGACAGATTTAGTCAAATCCAGAAAACTGCCAATGCAACCCACATGAAGGTGCTAGAAGTGCAACAAAGGTTATCATCTGAGAAGCTTGAGGCCACAAAAATTACCCATCTTACAGCTCAAGAGACCAAAGAGGGAAAAAGGCTTGAGTTAGAGGCTAAAAAACTTGATAAAGAATCAAAGATGATGGAAGCTTATAACAATCTCATCACACAAGATACAAGTACAATGTCTGCTGAGGAAAAGACAGAGCGAATTGCTGCCATGAAGTGTTTTCGAAAGATGCTTTTTCCAGATATTAACTAATTAAGTATGTACTCTGAAATCCTGGTTGATCTTCACTGTTCCTACGCAATACTTGTAAATTCACCATTTACAATTTCACATGTTTAAAAATCATTCTGTTTAGTACTATGTAATTGTGATCTCCTGCTGGACTTCAGTTTGTGGAACTGGTGGTTGGAAGTATTATCCCTATATTATTAACTTCTTAGCCTGCTAGACTGTGAACTGAAATGATTGTGTGAATTGGAATGATCCCTTGGCTAATCTCTTGTACTGGATCATGCGAACTGGTTGATTATTATATTAGTGTGAAATGATCACTTGGCTAATGGCATGTATGTGTGTCTATTGCTAATCAGTGGTGGAGGGCAGAAAAGAATTGAGGTGTGGCGTATTCCATTGTAATAATTAAAATTTTGTATCTACATTATTAGAATATTTATGAAACAACTAATCCTTTTGTATAAATATCTAGTAGCAGCAATTATCATGATCAAAACAGAAGAATACAAAGGAGAAAAAAGGATTTTAGTCTTGCTAACCCAAGAGTAGTTGATACTGATGGAAAAATCAAGGTATGGCAAGTGCCCACCCTCGCCATACCGAGTCCTCTGCCACTGTTGCTAATATAAAAAGATACCAGACGTACATGTGCTATCCCATTCCAGCGAACAAACACAGTGACATACAAAAATAGTATGCATCATTGATCTTGGCCACATGCAAAGCATTAAACAGCATACAGACAGAGAAATAGACACCCCATTGTATGATCAGTCTTTTTAGCTGTCTATATGTCAGATTTCAACCTGTTACAGACGAACCCTGTCTATCTGTTGTACATGCCCTCCCACGTTGGCAGCACTGGCACAGGAGGGAGGAGAAGCGCCGCATCCCACCGGGGGTATATTAGTCAATCAAATGAGAGAAAATCAGAAAAGGGAGGAAAATAAAAGAATATAGAGAGAGCGAGAAAAATTGGCAAATATACTTATATACCGCGCAACTATCTGGCGAACTTGTAATTGCACTTAACTTTATAGGAAAAGAGGAAATGCCTCTCAACAAAATGGATCGTCTAGCTAGCTTTATATTTTTTTTACTATGCATGCTAACCAACTAACAAAAGTTTTATTTGAAAAGTTTAGCCATCTAACTCTTCTCTTTTCAGCCTTTGCGAGTTATAGATATTTAGTGTTAGTCACGAGGTTTATATACCTCATGTTAATACTATATGGTACCTCGTATATTAGTGAAAACTATCAAATAAGTAAAACCTGGACTAAAAAGTTTTCTTAATTCATGAAAAATTAGTGTAGGCATAAACTACATTACCACAAATCTTAAGTCCCAATTTAACTTTATTTGGGAGGGAAAAAAAGACAAATTTTAGGCGAATAGTAACCAACTGAAATTTGTTGCGTATGTTACATGAACGTGAAACACTTTAATTCGATGCGCGTGTTATATGCTACGTAGCTCGACTCTTGAGAAGATTACAAACGCGCACTACACGCTGAAACATACAACGGGATCATGCGTTCGGTGATCCGTTCCAATTTGAAGTTTTGAGCGTATAAGCACAAGGTTGGTGGCTGGCCAACCAAAGTGTAAAATAGTTCACGATGCAAGCATGTAGCAGGAGCCACATGTACGTTCTTTCCCAATCGAGTGATCAAGTTAGTCGCACACTTGACTGATCACATCAGGAAACACTTGCGTGCTATCCACTATATATGTTATCCTGCTGCAGCGCTGTCTGGTTCCATTTCTTTCCAGTTAACTAGATAAAAAACCTATGCGTTGCTACGGAAAAACTGCACAACAAAATAGTGTATATATATATGTGTGTATGTGTGTGTAATTGTAAAATTAATTTTCCTTGCTGCTATATAATTTCATTTCATGTGCTTTATATATCTTGTGTTAGAAGTATAGATGCATATGGTTAAAGATAATGTAGTTGCATAGAAACTCTAGTAATAAATAGAATCCTACAGAGATAAAAGATAATATTAAAGATAAAAAACTACTATAACTTGTCTTGTACTTCAAGCCTCACACTTTATATCTATCTCCACAAGGGTCAGTGCAATATAAAACAGATTATCAAAGTTTCTTTTGTATTTAATATTTTTCACATCTTTCATATTTGATCAATTATCTAAAGGCTATAAATAATTGAGATGCATGGCGTGGCTTTTTGAGAGAAGAGAGGTAATTTACACTCATGATCAACCATCCAAAAACTTAAAACAATTGAGGTGATCTGGCTTTATAAGAGAAAAGAGAAGAGAATTAGCATTAACCACACTTAGCAAGGAGTATCTTTATAAATATATAGGATAACAATATGATACATCTCTTATGTCTAAACCAAATCTGCTTATTCTCTTCGGTCATAAATATTTAAAGTTTTAGATAAGATCCAATTAAACTTTTTAAACTTTAGCCATATCAAATTTTAAAATACTTAGTTTGGGGATAGTAGACTAGTGAAAAGTACTTTTGTGATATCATAAACTGAATATATTTTATTAACTTATTCTAATAAAAAGCTGTGGTTGAAGTTAAACGTTAAAAATCGTACTCAAAACTGCTTATGTCGATGGAGGGAGTATGCTGCTTCGACACGAGTATACTGCTTCGACACTTAGGACTTTTGAGGGCGTTGGTGTGCTCAGCGCTAGAACAAGATAAGGCTAAGATCGAACCTACGGAGGGAAAACAAATCCTCTCTACAAGCACTTTTCTTAAACTGCTAAACAGTATGTTTTTTATAAAATTTTTTATATAAAAGTTACTTAAAAAATTATATTAATCTATTTTTTAAGTTTAAAATAATTAATACTTAATTAATCATGCACTAATGACTCACCTCGTTTTACGTGATCTTTATCTTTTTCTCTCTTTCCTTACCTTCAAACTATCCAAAAGACGATGCCAAGAATGCAGTAAAACTAAAATTGCTTTGGCTGTTTGGCATCAGGTGTGTTGCCAATGGCATTTGAAATCCCAACGAACTAGTCCCTATCAGGCTTTGTTTGTTCATGAAAAAAGTAGTTACTACTTTGTGTTGGCCACGTTCGTCAGGTTTACCATTAATGAGAGTGTTGTGAATTAGGACCAAGGTGATTATTTTTGTGCTTAGTTTGTTCAATGAAAAAAGCAGTTACTACTTCGTGTTGGTTACGTTTCGTCAGGTTTAGCATTAATCACAGTGTTGAATTAGTACCAAGGTGATTATTTTCGAGGGTAGTAACTTGTGCACAATAACCATAATTTTCAGTGTTGCAGATTTTAACAGCACTTGAACTCACCAATGCCCTTTCACTTTCAGCGAGCTATCAGAACTAACAGCATAATGAAAACAAGCGTTATACAAGTCCGCAGTATCGTTGCACATAGTACATGTGGCAGTACACTAATATCACGAAGATATTAAATGAGAATTCAGAGGAGGTAATTCCCTACCATATTCTCAGAGGGCGGTTTTTAGAAGGCCGTGCAAAATGGCTGACGGTCGTCGGCCCACGTTATCAAATCGCCCTTTGGAAGGACGATTTTTAAAAATCGCCCTCCCAGAGAGCGGTGGGAGTCTATTTTTGTAATTTTTTTAAACAAAAATCTACTTTTACAAATCTTTTAATAAATAAATATAAAAATAAAAAAATTTTCGTTTTCCTGGAATGGAATGGACGGGCCCCGCCGCCCCGGAGGCCGAGCGGCCCGGGCCGGTGGTTGCCTTCAGCCTTTTATCAAAGGTGGAGACTGAAGACTGGAGACTGGGGCCTGAAAAAAAATGTGCAGCGTCAAGATGGCCAACTCCAGTTTCAGTACTGGTCCGAAAGGGCATGGGTTCGAATCCCATTCTTGACAAAAAAGTATTTTTTTATTTACAGAAAATAGTACGGCACAAATTTTCCAAGTGCTTTCGACGGTCCAGATCAAACGTCCCAGCTTCAGTGTATTTACAAAGTAATCGTTGTATCTTCCTCTAATGCACCAACATCAATCCTCATTCCTCATCCTGTCATTTTTTTAAACACATCAATTTCGACGGTCCAGATCGAACGTCCCAGGTGACCAGGTCTTGTACACCTCTCCCCGGAGATGCACCCACAGGCCCACCCACCCCCATCCGCCCACAACCCCTCTCTCTCCCCTAAACCCTAATCTCCTCTCTTACCCTCGCCCGCCGTCGTGCCGTCAATCCCTCGTCGCATGTTCGCCATCGAATCGCATTGCCATCACCCGCGACCCCCTCCCCCAGATTTGCCTCGCCATTGAAGCCCAGTGTTTGCCCCCTCTGCCCGCCGCGCCACCTCGTCATAGCGTAGTCGGAGCCACGGATCCCTCGCCGCTGCACCGTCACCGGTGTCCCCCTCCCCTAGATCCGCCTCGCCGTCGACGACCAGTGTGCCTCCTCACTTCGTCGAGCCGCCGATCCCTCGTCACCGAGTCACCATCACCCGTGACCCCCTCCCCCCAGACCGCGAGGTGATTGGATTGATCTCCTTTTTTTTATTTGGTTGTATCCATGTTTATAAACGATTTTGTGGTTGCTGTATTGAAGGGTCCGAGAGGACAGTGAATATCTACCGGCAACTTCACCGACGGCGTGTAGCTGCTCATCATCGACATCCACTCATCGGTGCCTCTGGTTTTTCATCCTCGACGTCCAATCAGCGACTCTAGGTATTTCTCACAAATGGTATCTTAGCTAACCCTTGTGAGCAAGATCTTGTGAGCTAACCCTGGTGGTTCTTGCTCCCTTTTGACCACCCAACTAATCAACAAGACTATACCAATATTGAAATCTCTTAGCAATATTGCCATCATGCATGGCTAGAAAATCAATAATATGTCGTTCAGTTTGTTTTGATTTATCAATCTCTATGTTTTCTCATGTGTACAAACATGTTTTGCCTTAGCTATCCAGCTGCCTAAAGTTCCATTGTTGACATGCCCATTATTTTGTGTCTGTTAGATTAGTCGTTGCTTGATAATTTTCCTTGTTTGCTTGTCTTGTTCTTACTGTCTTGGTGCTTAAGCATCGTCCTTTGAATTGGTTCCCCTGGAAGTGTTACAAGTTCCCTGTTCGCACATGTTCACAGCTTGAAACTAAGTGGGTTTGCCTTTCCTTTTGTTTTCTCTAGGTTGAAATTAAAGAGAACCATTCTAAAAGATTCTATGCAATCTAAGGAATTCAAAACTAAAAAGATATTTGTTGCTTGGAGGTATACAACTCAGTCTTTAATGGGCTTAATCTATATCTTTAGTATTAGCAGAATGATATGAGTTACCAATCCTGCCATACAATATTGTTGAAATAGTGTAGCTTGCAGTAATGCAAAATTTTCTTGGAATAAGTGGAAACCCCAGTTTCAGCATGACTCATTATCTGATTTGTTGAACTGATTGATATGAAATAGGTCTTATTAGCCTCATGTGATATTTATGAAAAGTTGAGCAGTGCAGTTCACTCCCTTAAAATTAATCTTATGGAAACCTGAAAATAGTTGTGCGTCCTTACAGTGGAACATGTTTCTCTTCCTAAGGTGCATATGTTGTATTGATGTCAACTTATGGAAACCTGAAAAGATTGCATATGCTGTATTGATGTCAACTTCCTAAGGTGCATCTTCCATTTATTATGAAATGCTAATAATAATGTCATTTGTAACTCGCGATTCTTGTCGCTGTGAAACAGAGAAAGAAAGTTGGATTATTTATAAAAGGAAGATAAGGAAAGTTTAGTCCATTCGTGTGCTTCTGAATTATGTACCGATCCATTTGGACTCCAGGCATTCATTGAGTTGAGCAGCTGTTCATTGACTATGCTAGCTAAGTATTGCCATTTACCTGCTTAGAGTGTTCATATGATTTGACTCTGTAGGATTTAAAAATGTGAGGAACAAAACAATATTTTTAGATGAAAGATTCAAGTTTAAAACTCATTAGTTTACAAAATGCAGACCTTCCTTTTGTTTCTAAATTTTTTTTAAAACATTCTGATTAGAGATTTTATATGTTGATCCTGTTAAACATACTATTAATAATCTGTTAAGCTGAAATTGTTATATTGGAACGTACTTATTTATATGCCTCGAGATAATTGTTGGAAATGTTCTTGTTTATTTGTCCTGGTGGGAGCCATAAAGAAGAGAGATCCTATCCCTAAAATTACTAGGTCCCATGGACCAAAATCATTTCGAAAAAATTCACCAAATACAAACCATCCTCTCCCCATCAATCTAGATGTATATGACAACGGCGCTAAGTCACAAACGTTCCATGGTAGATGTCTCGAGGAACTGGTACTAGAAACGCGGGACACCAACCTGTAAAATTATGGGACGATAGTAGCATATTTTTAGATGCCATGTATATACAATATGTGCGGGGGTTAAGTCCTAATTTTTTATGTAATGATTTCAATTTATATTTCCAAATACAATATGTGTGGGATTTAATTCCTATTTTTTATGTAATGGTTTTAATTTTGGACAATATGTGTGCGGATTTCTATATTATACCGACTACTTTTATTTTGGACATGTTTATGCTAGCAACAAATTAATGGAATAAATCTTTATGGTTCTTTTTTGTGTGGACATATATTGACCTCATATATCTATTGACATGATTAAAGTGCATTTGAACTGATTCTAGAAAAATTAATTTGATTAACATAAAATTATTAATAAATCTATTATAGTACCGTAGCGTTAGCACGGGTATATTACTAGTATTTTTAGGTTCCGAAATTTTGTGACGCTAAAATACCCAGCATATACCCTTCGGAAAAAAAAACAGCATATACATGCAACTGGCAGGCGGCAGCAGCAGCGTTGTTGTCGTCCTACTGGTACTGGGCAGTAGCCTTGCAGCAGAATTTGCTTCTAGTGTCTGATACAAATGTAAATGTTCATCTCCACATTCATGCAGTCTGCACGAGCATTAGCCATTCATGTCATACGTACGTTTTCGTGGTTGGGGAGTACAGCCCTGTGACCGTGTCACATTTAGGACAGGATCAAACTTTTAAGCTCATAGCTCTCCAAACGAACTACTAGCTTGATTAACAGTGCAGAGCAAGGCTGCGGAAATAAGAACAGCGAGCACTGAAGTTACTCGAAGCACAAGTTTGAAGTTAGCTTGCAATCTTGCATAGATTGCAACTCAGATGAAAAGAAGCCCACAGGCCAACAGAATGCGGCCCAGAGCAAAGCATATCTGTTTTGAAACTGCGTAGAAATAGGAAAATTTTTTATTTTTATATTTATTTATTAAAAGATTTACAAAACTAGATTTTTGTTTAGAACAATTACAAAAATAGACTCCCAACGCCCTCTGGGAGGGCGTTTATTAAAAATCGCCCTTCCAGAGGGCGATTTTATGACGTGGCTGACCGTCGTCGGCCCTCCGTCGACGGCCGTCAGCCATTTTGCGGGCGGCCCCCTGGCCTCACAAAAACCGCCTTCTGAGAGGGCGGCAAGGGGGCCGCCTGCAAAATGCGCCCTGGGGGCCGGCCTCCCTCCCCGCGCGTCCGCAGGCCGGTTCCCTCGCCCGCGCCCTCGCCCGTGCCCTCGGCCACGCCCGCGCCGCCCTCGCCCGCACCCGTGCCCTCGCCCGCGGCCTCGGCCGTGCCCGCGCCGCCCTTGCCAGCCGCTCGTGCCCTCGGCCGTGCCCTCGCCCGCGCCATTTTGCGGGCGGCCCCCTTGCCGCCTTCTCAGAGGGCGGTTTTTGGGAGGCCTGGGGCAATAGCTGACAGCCGTCGACGTCCGGCCGAGGACCGTCTGTCACGTCATTAAATCGTCCTCTGGGAGGGCGATTTTTAAAAAACGCCCTCCGAGAGGGCGTTGGGAGACTATTTTTGTAAATTTTTGAAATGAAGGTATACTTTTGTAAATCTTTTATTAAAAAAATATAAAAATAAAAAAAATTCGTAGCTCATTCAGCTAGGGCTGGTACCTGGCGGGAACTTTTACTGTTACTAATTTAATTTTTTTTTGAATTTACAAAACATTTTTAATTTTTCCTTTTTATAGAGGTAGACTCTTGCCGTCGTGGGGCGGGGCGGTGTCTAAAAACCGCCGTGGCCCAGGGCGGCAAATGGCCGGGCCCACCCTGGCGTCACCAGGCCGTGACGGCGGCCCACGGCGTCAGCGGGCATGGGCACGGGCGCGGGTCCGGGCACGGGCGCACGCAAGGGCAGGTGAAAATTCCACCAACTCGTGCCCGCGCCCGTGCCCGCTGAACGACGTGGGTCGCCGTCACTATTCGCCGCCCTGGGCCACGGCGGTTTTTAGATGCCGCCGTACCCCACGGCGGCAAGAGTCTACTTCTGTAAAAAGGAAAAAATTAAAAATTAGTTTTGTAAATTCAAAAAAAATTAAATTAGTAATAGTAAAAGTCCCTCGTGCGTGTGCCTTCCTGTAACGGGCTTAGTTGGGCCTTCCGTCCTCTATCATGTGGCCTGTTAGCTGTATAATTGGTGAGGTCGCCCTTGGATGACAAGCTGACGGCACAGATGCCGCGACTGCCGAGAGAAGTCGCTCCACGTGACGTTAGAGGATCCCTTCCTGTTTCCACTTACGGCCCGCAAATCAAGGGCCATAATGGGGGATTCGAAGCGGCGCTCCACGGGTGCTCCGAGGCTACAAACAGCAGCGGGTAGCGGCTGGCTTCTCCCATTGCCAAATTCGAATCGCCGCCGCCCCAGTTGCTCCTTGTGTCCAGAGCCTAGAGCCCCCCTTCGCATGCACTTCTCCTCGCTTTCTTCTTCCTTCAACCACCCTTGCCACTGCATCAGCAATGCCTCGTGCCGGACGTGGAGTAAGGCTCCTGGACGGCGGTGTGATCCCGCCATCGCGCGTGAACGACGACGCCGGGGCGAAGTGGGTGAAGGGGATGATGCCGGTCGCCACACAGCGGAGGGCGGCGATCAGCGTGCGCCTCGGCGAGCCGAAGCCAGCACCGGGGGAGCCCAAGGAAGTAGTATACTTCATCGACTACTCCATCGGCGGGTTAGTTCCGCCGTTTTCTGACTTCTTCCTCCAGGTGCTGGAGATGTATCAGGTGCAGATGCTGCACTTGACCCTCAATGCCGTGATGGTGTTGGGGATTTTCGCACATTTGTGCGAGATGTTTGTGGGCGTCATGCCCTCGGTGGACCTGTTCCGGTGCTACTTCACCGTGAGGAGCGTGCCGAAGAACAAGGCCACCGATCTGCCCGAGAGGGTAGGCTGTGTATACTTCCACGGCCGCCCCGGCGTCGATTTCATCCCGATGGCGCTGAAGAACAAGTGGGATTTGTGGCGCCAGAACTAGGTCTACATCGGCGTCGACGCGAACGACCGGCTCCTGTTCCTGGCTGAGGCGGCCCAGAAGGTGAAGAGCTGGACCGAGTCGTCGCCCGAAGACGCGCGGTTAGCGCCAGTGATGGCGCGCATCGTCGGCCTAGTGGCGGCCGAGCTGAACGCGTACATGGTCGTCGGTGACTTCCTCGGCCGACGACTAGCGCCGCTCAACAGGAGGTCCCAGGCCTGCTGGCTGTACACTGGGCCCAAGGACATCACCAGGACCCACCCCGACGACCTGAGCGAGGCGGCGATGGGCCTGTTGATGGCGGCGGTGCTGGAAGGAGGGGGCGCAGCGGACCGCACACTCCCGGACGGCGTCGCGCCGCTCTGCACTGACCGCGGGCGGACGAAGATCTAGAAGGATCTCCCGCGATTCGATGCCGTGGGGATTGTTGTCTCGCAGGTCACCCCCAGGATCGTCGAGGTGCTCGACGCCTCGGAGGAAGAAGATGTGCCGGCCGAAGAGCCGGTATTGTCGAAGGAGGGGAAGCGGCCGGCGGGGCCTGACACGGGACTGCCGTCGACCAAAAAGGTGAAGACTGTTGCCCCGGCGGCTGTTGTCCCGGCCGCTACTTCCCCGAGCCGAGCGGACCTCGGGCGGACCGGGGCCGCCGTCGCGGTCACTGCAAGTGCGGGCACCCCACCGTCGCCAAGGAAGACGGGATCCCCCGGCGGCGGCCGGCCTCTTTTGAGGCCCAAGCCATGGAGCTTCAATGGGCCCAGGCGAAGTAAGTGCTCCTATCCCATTTGGCTCTTCTTGTCACCAAATTTCCTCTCGCATTTCTTTATCTAGCTGTTGTCTGTCTGGTTTCGGTTTTTATAGGAAGGATCGGGGGCCGACGACGGCGCCGCCAGCCCCGGCTGCAGGTGGCACCGGGGGGGCGCCGACGGCGCTGCCGCGTCCCGCTACGCCCCCGTCCTCGCCGAGTGCTGCGGCTAGCATGGAGGCCGTGGCGGCCACGTCGGAGCGGGCCGTCGCGGAGCCGACCGAAGTCCTTGCTGTCCAAGGAGAGGGAGATGCCAGGGCCCAGCCGTCTCCCGCGAGGGGGGAGCGGGCCCTGGTCCTTTTTGCTGCCCGGCGAACAGGCGCGGCGCGCGAACACGAGACGCTATAGTCCGCGCTGGGGCAGCTGGCGATCGCCGCCGACCAAGTGCAGGCAGCGGCCCGTCGGGTGCAGCGGGAGTCCGCCCAGGTCCGGGCGGACCTCGAGAGCGGGCGGGCAGCGATCGCTACAGCGATGCAGGAGCTCACCGCCCGCACCGTCGCCACTGAGATCTTCGTGGCGACACGCCAGCTGGAGATCAAGGTGGCGGAGAGGCGCATCGCCCAGCTGGAGACCGCCGACGAGGCCTCCCGCGCCCGGTCCGGGATGGAGGCGCGGGAGAAGGAAATATCCTCCCGGGAGGACCGCGTCCGGGCCCAAGAGGCTGGGCTCGCGGCCCAGGAGGGCGAGATCACCGTGCGCGAGGAAGCCGCGGTGGTTCGCGAGGAGGCCGCCGGCCTTTCCTGCGCTATCGCCCAGGACAGCATGAACCGTCTCTTGAACAAGAAGAAGAGGCTGGTGTCCTGGGAAAAAGATCTCGAGGAGTTGGAGGCCGACCACAGGCGAGAGGCGGAGCAGGCGAAGCTACTGGCCGCCGACATCGACGCCAAGGCCGAGGCCCTCGCGACGCGGGAGGCCGCCCTGGAGGAGAAGGAAAACTCCCTCGCCCCGCTCGAGGCCGCGGTGAAGACCGCTGAGGCCCGGCTGGCGGAGATGGAGCGGGAGGCCGAGGCCTCCCGGAAGCGCGCGGCAGACTTCGAGGCGGTGGCGCGCGGGGCGGGCTGTGTCGAGCGGCTCCTCGACGCCGGCGGGCGCGGCCAGCTTAGCCGAGAAGCTGGCCAGGGCGGAGAAAAGGTTGTCGATGGCGCAAAACCACCTCGCCCTACGGAAGAGCGGCGACCGCGACGTCGCGGACTGCCTGGGGCAGTACAGCCTCAGGGTCCGAAGGTGTTGACCAAGAGCTGGTGGAGCTTGGCGGGGTGCCTCCGCGTTGACCATCGTCCGGGTGCCTCCGCGGAAAACGGGGACGCCCACCGGGGTTGACCAAGAGCTGGTGGAGCTTGGCGATCTGCTGCGCATGTTGGACGTGCTCCCCCATCAAATTGACGAGGTCCTGGTGAACGAGGGGAAGGAGCTCGCCGTGCGGGTGGCGGAGTATGTCCTCGGGTGCTACTGGGCGCGGGACGCCGAGTTCTCCCTGGCCCCGGCGCTCGAGGGGTTCCCGGTCGAAGGGGAAGAGGAGGTACGGAGGGCCGTGGCCGACGTCGCTGCGACAGTGGCCGGGCTCTTCGACCGGGAAGAGCGCCTCGAGGGGTCGGGGACCGACGAGTCCGACGATGGTGCTGGTTCCCTTCCGACACCACCCGAGCTCCAGCCCGAGGAAGATGAGTGATCTCTCCCCGCACGACCACGGCTCCGGGCCCCCTCGCATGCTTGCGCTTTTGACTTCACCTAATTTGTAGAAGGAAAAAACATTTGCATGTGTATATGATTATGTTTACATTTTCGTACCTTTGTTTATTGTGTTGTTCCAGAAGTTGCTTATGTGTGTGCTCCGGGCCCCGGCGTCCGCGGTGTTTCCTCTTCTTTTTTGAACTCCCGGACCCGGGAACGCCGAGTACTAGGAGCCATCTGACTGCGAGCGCCAGCAGCCGTAGGGCCCAAGTCCCCTTCCCGGGCCCTGGCGTAGCTGCCTGCCTCGGGAGCTCGGTCCCCGGGGGCCAACGAGCGACTGAGTGCGAGTCTTGCGAAACGGTTAAGTCCGTCTTCCGGGCCCGGGGGAGCGTAGCAATGCCGCGGGAACAGACCGCTAGAAGAGAGACCACGAAAAATGCCCCGCGTGGGTTAGGTATGGCCGAAGCGCTAAACCCGTGCCCTTTGACTCACCGGGAGCCTCTCGGGAACCGACCTCGACCGTGCACGGGGTCGCCAGACAGCGAAGCACCGGGCGCCTCGGCGGTGGTCGGGGTGGAGCTGGCCAGGCCGAGCACCGCTGCCCGCCTCGGGAATCTAGGCTGGCCCGATGGGGGCCGCTTCTCGAGACCCCGGTGCATCGACAGTGCCCGGGGCGCGGTCCACGACCCGGCAATCAGGCCTCGGCAACCGGGGCAGCGCTAACCAGGTGGCCCTCGCTCACGACCCGGCAATCAGGCCTCGGCAACCGGGGCAGCGCTAACCAGGCGGCCCTCGCTCCCTCGCTAACCAGCGCAAATTCCACTTTGCCCCCGGGGCCGAGGAGAGCGAAACACGTGGCCATACAAACGGGGAAGGAATAGAAATTTGAGCAATGTTTAATGTCTATATTTAACCCTAACACGTGGCCATACACGTGGTCTGGAGTAGGGATGAAAATGGAACGGAAATACCCCGAACCGAACCGCATCGTTTTCTATATTTAACCTGATGAATTCGTATTTTCGGACAAATTCGAATTTGGTTTGAATTTCGGAACACCAAATTCGAAATCGGAACGAAAACAGTTTGGACGTTTTTCGACCGTTTTCTACTTTTCTACATTTAATTCGGAATATCCCGTTTTTGAAATTCGGTTCAAACCGAATTTGGCCCACTACACACAACAAGCCAACAAATGAGGCTCCTGTGCCGGCCTCCCTCCCCGCGCGCCCGTAGGCTGGTTCCCCTCCCCCGTGCCCTCGCCCGCGCCTGCACCCCTCGCCCCTTGCCCTCTCCGTTTCCGAATATTTTTTATTTTTATATTTATTTATTAAAAGATTTACAAAACTAGATTTTTGTTTGAAAGATTTACAAAAATAGACTCCCAACGTCCTTTGGGAGGGCGTTTTTTATTAAATCGCCCTTCCAGAGGGCGATTTGATGACGTGGCTGACGGTCGTCTGCTGCCCGGCGGACGGCTGTTAGCCATTTTGCAGAAGGCTCCTCGGCTACCAAAAACCGCCCCATCAGAGGGCGGCAAGGGGGCCGCCTGCACAATGCGCCCCGGGAGGGCGCGGGCACGGGCTAGGGGCGCGAGCGCGGAGGAGCCTTCGCCCGCGCCTGTAAAATGGCTGGCCCTCGGGGCGCATTTTGCAGGCGGCCCTCTTGTCGCCCTCTGAGAGGGCGGTTTTTGGGTGGCGGGGGCCCACCTGCAAAATGGCTGATGGCCGTCCGCCGGGTGGGCAACGGCCGTCAGCCACGTCATCAAATCACCCTCTAGAAGGGCGATTTAATGAAAATCGCCCTCCCAGAGGACGTTGGGCGTCTATTTTTGTAAATGTTTCAAACAAAAATCTAGTTTTGTAAATCTTTTTAAATAAATATAAAAATAAAAAATTTTCCTCCGTTTCCCTTCTTCTCAGCTTACACAGCCCAATCTGCAGCCCAGCGGCCTAGCCCAATGAAAACCCTACTCTCCAGTCTCTCCACTACCGTATCCTAAAATGGTATTGACTACTTGTTACATCTAATTTTAGTTCAGATTCTAAAATAGTATGCTAGTTGCTACATCTAATTTTAATTCACTTTGCAAAACTTGTAGGAAAAGGACAAGGAGAAGGAGGGGGTGAGGACTCTGAGGAGGACAATGAGAAAGCAAAAGACATGAAAAGTGATCCTGACATCATGGATGATGCTGATGAACTGTAGATGTTTTGTTAATTGCTTGTTCTAGACTTGTATTTGCGTGTCGATAATTGTGTTAATATTTAAGACCAAGAGTCATGCACTTGTTAATTATTATATGCACTTGAACTAGATCATGCACTTGTTAATTGTTATGCATTGTGGGTCGGTATTTCGTATTTAATTTTCGTATATCGACCGTGTTTGACATAATTCCGCTCGAATTGGTTTGTTTTCGAAATTCCTGAAATTCCGTAAGTTTGTGTTCGTTTTCGTGTTCGGCTTTACCGTTTTCGTTTTCGCTTTCGTATTCAAATGTAGAAGTAGAAAACAATTGAGGAGTTTTTTAACAGTTTCCGACCGTTTTCATCCATAAGCGAGAGGGGTGGAGAGAACAAGAGGGGGAAGGAAAGACTAAAGAGACTGAACGAGAGATGGAGTGGACAAAGAACGAGACAATATTAGGGCATGTGTCACAGCCCTAAATCTAAATTAAGGTAATTAGTGTTAAGCCCTAGCTAATCCTTTGCTTTGTGCTAGTTGTCACTTCCCAAGTTCTATATATCTAAAAATCCTAAAAAAAATCCTAAACATGTTAGGTGATGTGAGTAAGCCCCTATAAATTTTACATAATTTTATCAGTTCAATAAATACTTCAACGAAATCCCTCAAATCAGCAAAGCTAGGAAACTAGCTGAAATAAATTGGTTTACTTCTAAAATTTACCATATGAAAATGAAGATTAATTAGACAGAGCCCTTTTGCCAAAGTGTGTGCCAACATGAACCTTATCATCAGGAATTTTGGATTAATTTATCTCCCAAAGAAAACACATAAAATGATAAGATCAAGGCACTGGAGAAATGAATTACACTGCAGAAAGACTGGATTAGTATGCCTACTTTGCTTTTTCACCAGAGATGAACCAGACATCTTCTAGCAACGATTTTTGGTCAGCAGGTTAAACACATCTTTCTTTACCTCCAGTAATTTTCCCATGAATTATGCTCCTCATTAACTTAGTGAAACAGTAATGCAAAGACTGCCTGCTTGACAGCTAGCAAGACTTAGTTTCTGGAGATTTCTCCTCTCTCAAGTCACTGACCAATGGGACCCACAGGACCCTGGCCCACTTGTCAGTCATAGCACAACATGGGACAGAGTGTTTCACCCAGAATCCTACCATCCTCCTCCATGTCACCTAGAATATCACTACAAGGACCCACAATTCATAGACTATACCTAGCCAAAATTGTGTAGGAAAATGTGGTCTTACATGTGGGACCCACCAAGGACCACTGTGGAATGGAGCAGCTCAGCACTGCATGGCACAGGTGTCGCTGCCTCCTCCTTCTCCCTCACAGCTCACAGGGACACTGAGATAAGCACTGATCTGGGAAACCTCGACCATCTCGACTCAAACTTCGTCAGAAGAACCTCCTCCTCATCCTCTTCACGCTCCCATCGAGAAAACCGACGAAATCCCCAGAGATCGCCGGCGGTGAAGTCATCTCCTCCGGTGCCGTGAGTGTTCGACCGAAACTGAGTTTCCTCTGGTGAAATCCATCCTCTTCCCTTAGCCAGAACATGATGAGCACCTTCTGATTGTTCCATTTTCATACTTGGTTGCCCTAGGATCGCCGGTCGAGGCCGTCGTGTTTCGCTCTCTGCTCTGCTGCGCCGCCGTCGGCGTTGCCTCGCCGTTTCCGGCCGCCTCGGAGCAAGTCTGACCGGACCACCTCGCCTCCAGTGTCGCCGCGCCTCCAGAAGTCCGCAAACCGAAGGAATCAAGTTGCGAAGCCCCGAGCGCCGAGATTGGCGCCATCGTCTCCGAGTCCGGCTTCCTGCCGCCGCCGCCGATTTCTCCCTCTCCGGTGAGAGTTAGACCAACTCCTCGCGCTGGTAGCATCCTAATGACCTTCTTAACCGCCTGCATGTGTTGTTTCCACCGTGCAAGCAGCGAGTCGAGCCAACCGCGCGAACCCGAAGTTTCCCGTCGCCACCGGACCATTCCCTCTGCGTTCGGACGGTCCATTCCGTTGTCCCGTGCGCCTGCTCTGTTTTGTCTCTATGCCATGCTGTCCCCACCTGTAAGAGAGAAGGAGAGAAAAAGAAAAAGAAGAAAAATGTTAAACTAAAATATTTTGCCAACAGAAAAATATCTCAACTTTGTAAATCCATATCTTTGTCACTTTAACTCATTTTTGAGTCAAACCAATTTTGTTTGCTCTGCACATTTGTGAACTTCATTACTGTAAAATAAAATATGGCAACTTCTGTACAGAAAATATCCATAAAATAATATGAAGCAAAATTGACTTATTTTGGGCTTAATAACTTGAAATATTCCCATAAAATTCATTTAACTCCTTTTGAGGTAAACCAAATTTCTGTGGATTCATAAAATTATGCTCTTTAATTTGGTAAAATAAAAAGTGTGACCTTCTGTGTAGGGTTTTTCTTTAAAAATGGAAATATCTTTTATATACCTCTTTGTGACCTAAAAGTTTATGAATTTCTAGAAAATTCATCCTATTTGCTAAAAATGTGAAACCACTTCTGTTAAACTCAGAAAATTATAACCTTACTGTGGAAAATTTGTATTTGATAAAAATACCTCCCAAAATAGGCCTAAGTAATTTTATAACCGTTCTTTTTGTTAAACTTGAAAAATTCATATCTAAATCATTTTAAATCCAATTTCAGTGAACTCAATTTTGTTAGAACCAGTAGGTTATACACTTTCATCTAAAAATGATCACACAAATAGAACCTTAATGGGAAATGCAAGTTACCCCTAATACACTAGGGTGATACACAAATAATTCCAAATCTACCATTTTCAGCGTATATGGCTTGTTATTTTTGTATCTCATAAACCAGAGATGCAAATGACTTGGTTCTTTTTCCTAAAATCTTATTAGGGCCTTCCCTATCTTCTGTATTTATCTCATAATTATTTGATCATGTTGCATAGACATGTTTAATTGCTTCTTATTTGCATATTGCTTCTTATCGATAGATTCTGAGGATACGGAGTACGTGGAAGTTCATCCAGAGCCTGACTGTGACCCCTCGCTGCAGCAAGGCAAGCGTCTAAGCATATTGAACCCATGTTTTCAATAAATTGATTTGTTTGTGAAAATAATATCTATATGCATGCTTCAGTCTATTTAAAATGGGAAAACGGGTAGAGTCAATATTACCCAATTGTATGCATTTCCATTCCTTGGTTATTGATGCCATGTTTATACATTGTCACCTCTGGTTAAGGACTTTGGGATACTTTTATTTTACCGAATTCTTAGCCATGCTTATTTTTAGACTTAGAAAAATCCGATAGATGGAACTATCGGTATAAAACTAGTTTAATACGAATGGATGTGTTAAAATCTGACAAGAATAACCTCTGAATAATAATTGAAAATATGTTGACTTGGACGGATGATAGGGCGATGAAGGGATGGCGTTTCCCCGATGCACGTAGCTCCGTCTGGGTCGTTAAGGACCGAACATGTTGACGTCTATTCAAGCACCTTACGTACTTCCACACGCCGGGAGTGGGACGGCTTAACTCAGTAGCACGGGAGGCTGTGGCCATCTACGCCCGTCCGTCAGTCGTGAGGAGGGATTTCCGTTGGAGGACCTCGAGCGCGCCTGGCTGTGGCCGGAGGTGCCTCCCACGACGGTAAGCCCGCCTTAGTCATCACACACGCACGACTAAGTTGTCGGGGGCCCAGACGTGGTTTAGGTGGTTGGGACTAAGCGTGCAAAAGGTTCTGTTGTGACCTCTAGTCCGCACTCAATGTGTAGAGTGTGGGTACCGGCAGGTACGAATCAAACTAGAGTGTAGCCGTTTGGCTTCTATCACATCGTGTGGGTAAAGATGTACACCTCTGATTAGAGTAAGAACTATTCGGATAGCCGTGTCCACGGTTACGGACGACCGCTTGATGTGTTCCTCAGTCATGTTAGCATCTAACTTGGGTTATGTGGTTATACCATGACTTAGGATAGTCATGGATGGATGGGTTTATATAAAGGATTTTTGATGTTAAATAATGAATGGTTTTATATGAAAGACTTTATTATTAAATATGACTTGGTTTAGTCATAAAAGATGATATGCTTATGTAGCATAATTGTTTGGGCAATGGTGGCTCATGAATGATATTAGAGCATGGGATTATGCTCATTTTCACTTCTATTTCAGAACTATATACTTGCTGTCCAAAACTTTCAGATTGTGTTACTTTGCAAAGTGCTTATAGTTTCAAGTATTACTTGCTCAATAAAATCAGATTTATGCAAAACCAAATCAACATAGCATTTTTCCTTGATGTAGAGACCAGCATTTCTCCTTTGTACTATGAATATTGTGTAAGTCTTGCGAGTACCATTCGTACTCACGTTGCATTTTTCAAGTGAGGATATCGACGAAGATGGTGTGATCTACTATTATCCCGCCGAGGGTGGCGAGGATAATATGTAGTCGAAGTTATGCTCTATCCCCAGTCGGTTGCCCTGTGCATGGGTTTGGCACCACTGGTTCTTGTCTTTTGTATTTATATTCCGCTGCAAATCTTTTGTGTCACTTTGTGAGGATTTAGGGTGTGAACCCTCTGTAATAGTTGTAACTCTGCTGCCGTCTATCCATTTCTAGAGTACTTGTGATGTTTATCAATTGCTTGCGATGAAAGTGTGAGGCTAGTCGCTTTCCTGGGGACTAGCTGAACATGAGTATGAGTTGTGTATAATTGAGATGGTTGGGGGATAGCTATTGTGGTTCGAGTCCTCTGGGGTACGTATCGTGTTTGGTCACCACCATCGAGTGGTTTGACAGGCGTACGACGGGGAGGACTGGCAATCTATTCTTATGATTATCTCTTTTGTACATTTCTCGGCATTTTGGATTTGTATTGTGAGTGGGTAAAGATTATGGCAAGTCTGCGATGAGGATGGATGGTTACCGCATTTATTCGGGTTTTATTCGAGACCTCATCCATCTAGATAGTTCGCGTTGGCGTAATAGTTACTTTTCATAATGCACTTCTGGGGTGCCCACAGCATGATTAATTAAATATTAACTATTAAAAACTTAAAAATGGATCTGTTTGATTTTTTAAGATATTTTTATATAGAAAATTTTTATAAAAAACATATTATTTAGTAGTTCGGAAAGCATGTTTATAGAAAACAAAAGTATAAGCAAAAGCAAGAAGGAGAAACGAACTGGCTAGAACTCTTTTCTTTTGTCGGTGCCTCCACTTAGCTCGGCTTGAGCTATCAGTGATGATCTTTTTTAAAAAAACTAGCACTGATTTTTCATATATATGTGCCTTTTAAAGAACTATACTGACGTTACCGATGTCGGTTTTTCTATAAAACCGATATTGATAAGGTGTTATTGGTGTTTGTTTTAAATTTGAGGTGCTAGCCAGGGGCTCAAGCAGGTAGGAAATACCTCATATGTACCGGTTCCAATACACATAAGACGTCACATATATATTAAGGATTCTCTGGTAGTGATTCTTTCTAGGAAATTTTTTTATTTTTATATTTATTTATTAAAAGATTTACAAAAGTAGATTTTTGTTTGAAAGATTTACAAAAATAGACTCCCAACACCCTCTAAGAGGGCGTTTTTTATTAAATCGCCCTTTCAAAGGGCGATTTGATAATGTGGCTGACGCCCGTCTGCCGCCTGGCTGACGAGCGTCAGCCATTTTGCAGGCCAGGGGCCGCCTGCAAAATGCGCCCCGGGGGCCAGCCATTTTACAGGCGCGGGCGATGGCTCCTCCACGCCCCCGCGCCCTCGCCTGTAAAATGGCCGGCCCTCGAGCGTATTTTACAGGTGTACCCCTCGCCGCCCTCTGATAGGGTGGTTTTTGGGTGGCCGGGGGCCCGCTTGCAAAATGGCTGACGTCATCAAATCGCCCTGTGGAAGGACGATTTAATAAAAAACGCCCTCCCAGAGGGCGTTGGGAGTCTATTTTTGTAAATCTTTCAAACAAAAATCTACTTTTGTAAATCTTTTAATAAATAAATATAAAAATAAAAAATTCTCTTCTTTCTAGCATGTTGTTTGGGCTTTCAAATTTCAAACATACTGTATCAGTTGCTGGGCCTTTCATAATGGAGTCTTTTTTCTGTTAATTAGCTTAGATAATTACTCCTCCATCCACTCCAAAATATAAGCATTTATAGTTTGTTTTGTAGAGATTAAGGTTAAGGAGAAAAATATTTTGTGTCGCTTAATAAATATGGAATGAATGAAGGTGAAAGGATAGGTGAGAGTAAGATAGGAAGAAATTTGAATGGTAAGTGATTTATGGAACATGTAATACTATGAATAGTATTAAAAATCTTTATATTGTAGAACAAGATTTGAATCATAGAAATTTTTATATTTTGAAACTAAGGGAGTACTAATTAGTATTAGTGATAGATTTGGAAAAGCGCATAATTTTTGGGGCCCTGAACAGGTGCAAATCTTGCACCGGTGAGACCTGATGAGGGACAGTACAACATCAACATAAAACATGACGGTGCATGGGGTTAAACCGACTCAGGTTAGGCTTCGTTTGAATCCGAGGAACTAGCTGAGCTTAATTCCGCACGTGAAACGAGACAAGTCATTAACATATGATTAATTAAGTATTAACTATTATAAACTTGAAAACTAGATTTATTTGATTTTTTAAAGCAACTTCTGTATAGAAATTTTTCGTACGAAACGTACCTTTATTAGTTTAAAAAGCGTACTAACGAAAATCGAGGGAGTAACTAAGCCCATAAGCACTTTAGAACGGTGTCTTAGAATGGGTTACATAGTTCAGTTCGAACATATAGGACAAGGTTTAGCCAAAATTTTAAAACTTTAACCTCCAATAACTTATCGGATATTTAATTAGTTTGTAAGGATAGATTAATTAGTGGCATGTGTATATTTGGTTTAAAAAATATTATTATAGTAATTTTATAAAATTATTGGGTTTTTTAAATTTATGATAATATAAAAATAGGGGGTGTTCGGCAGTGCTATAGCCGCAGCCGTGCTAGCACACTGCACTGTACAGCAGTCGGTTGCAGCTCATAGCTGTATAGCAGCCGAACCATCGAGTGCCTTTACCTGACTTGTGGCTTCACACTGACGGGGCTCGCCTGCCTTCATGGGGAACGAGGGGCTTCATGGGGGTACGCCAGGAGCTGAGGTGAAGGGGAATCTCCTAGCTGGTACCTTAGGGCTGAATGCCACATCACTGTATTATGAATGGCCTTTTGGAATGCCCGCGCATTAAACACATGCAAGGCGGACACGTGGAGTAATGCCCCCAAAGCTTTGTGCTACACTGGACGACATTTGTACCTATCGAACGGAACGCAAAATGCCTATTACCTCCCTCCCAAAATACTTATCATTCTAGGTTGTTTAGCATATATTAAGATTTGAGAAGAAAAGACTATAGTGTTCCTTATTAGATAATGTATGTTTAGGAGTGACAGAGTGGTTGAGGATAGAATAGGAAGAAATTTAAATAGAAAGTGATTGATGGGACAAGTAGTACTCTAAAACGATAACTATTTTAGGATAAATTTTGAATCCTAAAACGACAAGTATTTTGAGACGGAGGTAGTAGTCTGTATCATTCTCTCTCTAATCATAAAAAGACTAGTAGTAATATTATTTTTAGATGCGTGAACTCAACTTATGTTAGTACTACTGTTTAACTTTTTCTTCGAAAGGGAACCTGTGTTAATTTTAACCATATTAGATGTCATACTGTTTAAGGTATAGGTTTTGGACATTTGAAAACAGCATAGCCAAGTTCATCTAAAAAAAGCTTTTAGTACTATAATATTTGGAGTATTTACGTAACTTTATTTTAAAAAGAATCCATAACGACTTTCTTTTCTAAAGCATATAACAATTAATATGGTTCATCACATCCTAGCAACTTTGAACTCATATAGCATGTATACCGCTAAATAATTTCTGACCGCATGCTTAATTTATATGACCATACGTATTTTTTTTTAAAAAAGAAAAAGGCAAGTGGAGTAAACCCAATGCTAGCTGTAAAATTAGCTCCATTTCGGGGAAGCACCTTAGCTTTGTGGTAACTCCACCCAACCAAGATCTAAATCGAATTGCTCACAGTTAAATGGAAATGCATACGATTTATGAAATCTTTTGGTATTTTTGCTCTTGTCTCAATCTTGTTGTACATACATCAAGGGAACACTCTAGATCGGTGCGTACGTTGTGCGCGCCCATCCGGGCTCAGCACGTGTGTCCATCTCAGTGGCAGAGCCAGGATTTAGATACGAGGGGGGCCAACTTAAGCGAGTTATAATGGTCATAGAAAAAATAGCATAACAGTACAAGATTTCAAGCCTTTTCAAAATAACAAAACATTTGTTTTGACAGTTTGGAAACATGATAGTATCTTTTCCATTCAAAAGATTCAGAAGTTCGTGAACAGATCGATCAGACATTAAAATTTATGAGCTGATGAACAAGTGATTACTAGCTAACTAGAGGCTAGTTTTAAGCTTTGAATCAGTGTGCGGCATGCGGGCAATGACGAGTCGATGCCGGTAAGGTGAATTATTAGTCAAGGAAATTTAGCAAGATTTAGAGTGAACACATCCACGTAGCGCCTAAACGCACAACCTCAGTCACAACTAGTAACGGTGGATTAGAACATAAAGCAGTCTAACGTCGACACTTTAGGCCCTTGTGGTATTCACCCTGTATAGGCTCATTGCCTCCTTCAGTAAACAAAGGGCACAACAACACACGCAGCAAAGGCCCAGACCCCAGGCATGCTGGACAGTGGACTTGAATGGTTTGGCAACGTCTGAGGCTAATACATCAAGTCCATTAGATTTAATTACGTGATTATCAACTGATCCTCTACAGGAACCCCCGTCCCCACACACACACACGTGATGGCCTGTAGTCCAATTGTCCTAAGAAAATGGAGCCCTGCTTAAAACCTACTGGAAAATCGAGTGCCTATTGGCGCTTATTGGCCGGTGTTAGATTGTTTAGTATTAATGTACGTGTACAGTTGGTTTCTTGGCTGGTGCCAAATTGTTTAATGTTAACATTAGATTTCACGAAACCCCTAAGTATTATTATCAGGTTGTATAAAAACGTAGCCCGTAACCCTGAGTAATAAAATTATAACTAGGATGAGGCATTCCATAAAAATTTTATAGGATTTAATAGTGTCTTTTCATTTGTTTCAAAGGGTTATTTAGGGAAAAATCCTATAGGAATGAAATCCTACAAAATTTCTATTTTTTCCCCTTCAAATCAAAGGAGCCCTTAAGATGAGGTCCAACCCCATGGAAAATTTTCCTACTGTCTAATCACAACCGCCTCAGTGAAAAACAAGGTCCGACCACAGATCGTGCTTCTGTGATTTGTTGGTGTCTGAAGGCCGGGTGGTGGTTAATTGGGCCTGCTACAACCACAGTTACAACCAAAGCCACAACTTTTAGGTTCTGAGCCTGTATAACCTAAAAGACTAGTCTGATGGATAAAAACTACTCTCACCTTTTAAGTTATGCTCCCTCATCATTAATTACCGATGTGAGACTAAACCCAACAGTTCTCTCCTGTCTTATTAAATGATTTCTTTAAGCAATTTTTTTTAATAATTTCTTTTGGCTCCATTAAGGGAAAAATCACGGCGTGACACGGTTTGGACCGGTTTGGACGATCTGAGACACACTGCTTACATTAAGTAGCATGCTACATGCGCTATAGTAGTTTTGTTATTACGAGTTAAAATTCTGAGAAAAAGGAGGAGATTAATTCTAGTAGTGTCTTATTAAAACCGTACATTTCATCAAGAAGAAACGGATTGCCCCCTTCAGCATGCTTTGGAGGTGCAGTACGTGCTTCCCACCGTATCCTACACACACATTTGCATGATCATGACGGAAGAGAAACATCAGATGGGAATGCAATGTGAAGTGCAGACTAACCATCAAAACTGAACCACCTCAACAAGTAGTAAGGTGAGGTGCACCTGACATTAAGACAGCCTTCGGAAGTGTTTGTGCACATAGCTAGCCGTATGTAAAACGAGAAATATCATTAGCGTGTAATTAATTAAATATTAACTATTAGAATCTAAAAAATGGATCTATTTAATTTTTTAGAGATATTTTCATATAAATTTTTTTTATAAAAAACACATCGTTTAGCAGTTCGAGAAGCATGCTTATAAAAAACGAGGAAATAAGCCCAAGGCAGAAGCACATCCGAACGGGGGCTTATTTAGAGTATACTATTAGCCTACAAGGTACTTAGGCACCTTTGGGGGGCTTCTAGGTAAAGCTTATCGGTCGCACGCGAAACAAGGCAAGTCATTAGTGAATGATTAATCAAGACATTTAGTAATCCGAGCTGTGTTTCAATTGTTTCACACATGCTACTTAGTGCGAAGATTATGCTACTGAATGAGCTATAGCTATCCTATGTTGTGTCAGGCTGTCGTCGTTGTTGGTGGCCTTTCCTAGTGTCATTAGCTCGTTGAGAGGTTGGCGCACCATGATCTTCGTCCTGAGTAGCATGTGTGAAAAACTGAAACACATCTCGAATTACCAAATGGCACGCACTCACAAAAATCCCATGGAGTGATAAGCTTCACTCACATGATTTGATGCTCATGTCTACCGAGAAGTACAACATGACGTATCAACAATGGAACCTCTAGAGTCGACAACTAACCAATGTGAGCATCTATCTATTTGTTTAGTTTACTACGAACTGAAATTTCTATATTAAAATTGGTTGTGTAATGGACATTATATCGATGTATCGTTCATGTCATGGATTATCATATTTGTAACCGTGGATGTTATATTATAGATGCTATAATCTATGTAGTTGTGAATATTATATTATCTATTGTTCTCAAATGTGAGATTGTGGACTTCTTTTTGTGATTCCTAATTGTTTAAATGTCAAAAATATAGAAAAGGTCATGCCGAATTTTCCTATATGTCCTAAATACAACATTTTAGCATGTTCTAAATGTCTACCACATCTTCTTGCAATGATCCTGAATTTTTCCTTAACTTTATGTTGTTTTCCATTTTTTCTTCGGACAATTTTTTAAGTCCACCTGTCGTGATAACCGAGCCGAACCGCGTGGTAACCACGCATAAACCATGATCTCGCCGTGCGGGTTCAAAAATTTGAATTCGAATATTTGGAAACAAATTTCATGTCCTAAGTAGGGGGCTCAGCCTGACTTAGTCAATGCGAACCGTGCAAAGTAAGGCTTGCAGATGTGTGGATCCATCCTGAAGTGGCGGCCAAGGAAGAGGGAGAAGGACTTGCCGAAAGAGGAAAGGGTGGAGAGAGACCGAGCGGCTGGTCCGGTCGGAAGCAGCAGGCCAGAAAACAACAAGCAGCAGAGCAGGCCGGAAAACAACAGAAAGCAGGGCGCGTGACCCCTGCTTGGCCTGGCCAACCACCACAGCGCGCTGCACCGGTTCCATTGCACCCACCCATGAACATGTACTGTAGGAGTATCAGTAGACCAGTAGCTTAGCCATACACGGGTCCCACCTATCACTGTGAACTGGAGTAGTTTCTCCTGCACTCCGCTCCCTCCGCTGCCTATCCCTTGTTGCGATCGATGCGATAGGAGTCGTAAGCTGGTGAAGAAGCAAGCTGTGCGACTTGACAGGATCCACCGTGTCAAAGCGAATATCACGTCCGTCAAAAACTGTCCAATTCAACCTACTACTACTCGGAGTACTCCTATGCGCATGCATGCGGCCTGATGATCTGATCCCTGTGGAGGGAGATATACTATCTCAGGTTTTGTTCTATTGCTCGCCCTTTTGGCTGTCCTTGTGATTCAGCTTGTCCATCACATGTGATACGACGCAACAATACTCACCAAGGGGTGTGCTGCTATTTCCTCGAATACTGTATATACAACCGGAAGAAAGCTGCTAATTTAATCAAAATGATCTGATGGTTGATTAGATAAATTATTATATCATTGTACTCTTATTTTCAGTTTGTGCTTAAGTGGAACATACCATTGCAAATCTCGTAGACTTTTTTTTCTACTTTTTTTTTTCATACAATTTTTTTTTGTCTTCTTAACATCTCCAAAATAATCTAAAATACCTTAGCATGTGTTTGGTTTGAACATAAGATGGAATGGGTTTGAGGATAGGGTGATGCTAGCTACCTGTTTGTCATAAGAGATGTGATGCCTCAAAACTGTCATCTGTAACGGACAAACCATCCATTACAGGTGTGAGACAGTAGAGGGTGGCGTCTAGAGGCCGGTGGTGGTTAATTGAGCCTGCTACAACCACAGGTACAACCAGAGCCATAATTTTTAGGTCCTGTGCCTGTACGACCCAAAAAAAACTAGTCTGATGGGTGAGAACCGTCACCACCTTTTAAGTTGTGCTTCCTTATCATCAATTATCGATGTGGAGCTAAACCCAGCAGTTGGTATGGCCGGTTACTTATTTGGAGTATACAATTAGCCTACAAGGTACTTAGGCACCGTTTGGGGGGTTTCGTGAATGATTAAGTATAAACTATTATAAATTTGAAGAGAAACTTATACATAGAAAGTTTTTTTAAAAAAACGCACCGACCAAAGATTTGGAAAGCAGGCTCGGTAGTAGCTAAGACACTGTTCTTTTTAGCTTATAGCTACTGGCTTATCACGGGCACACTTTTCAAACAATTAAACAGTGTGATTTTTGAAAAAAAATAAATCCATTTTTTGATGTTTGCTATAGCCAATACTTAAATAATTAGGTGCTAATTACTAAGCTTTCCGATAAGAAATCTGGCTATCGGCTGAACAACCTTATCAAACACTGCCTAAGTCGCTAAGTTGATCAGAACAGTGCCTTAGGCAGTACTAGCTATTATAAATGTATAGGAGTAGTACATATAATTGCATGTGTCAATGTGTTGCAAGTGTGAGAAGCAAAGGGCTAATTGCATTTTTTTTGCTTAATTTGTCGCTTTTATTAACTAATGTATTGTTTCGCTTGGACGCTTGGTACCGCGCGAGGAAATGGACGGAGTATGTTGAGACTGTGATGCGGAAAACGGAAGCCCTCGTTCGGAACCCCCGCTCGGCCTGGTGGAATAAAATATCCCCTCCCCTCCCACCCTCACCCTCGTCTTCTCCGATCCCTCCTCTCCCCACACTCACCAAACGCAAGGCAATACCCATTTCTAGGGTAACCTGTAACGACCCGTTTCTCTTTTCCCGCTAGTCTTCGCTTTCCCGAGCTCCCTTCTATCCTGTCAGCTGTGCCCCAGTTTTTCTCCCTGGCCAGCCGACTACCTTCTCCCTTGAGCCGAGTAGACTGCTACTCAGTCCTTGTACCCTGCCCTTTTCTTTGTCTTACTCGGACCTCCTTGCTGCCGAGTAAGCACTGTGAAGTGGCCGACTACCTTGTTGAGACCCGTTGTTTCTTTGTCCCCCGAGTTGCACCCGCCCGTTGGACGCCGACTACCGAAGTGGAGAAGAACCAGTCTTCGCCTACCCGCAGCACCGCTTGGACCGATGGACAATAACCTGCTGCATCGCTTGGACCAGTGGTCAGTCCGAAACCCTGTCAGTGAGATTTCTCCAACCTGTCCTAGCCTTGACCTTAATGTCTCATCGCCGCTACAGTGCTCACCAACTCCCTGACCACGCCGGACTCCCAAGTCAATCCCTGCGTGGACATCAAATCCTTTGTCAGTTCACCTTGACTTTTTCTCCCTAGCCGTTGCCAGTTTCACCGTGCCTCATCCTTGCACGCCGGCTATATATTGAGCCATCCATGCTCCTTCTTCCTTTGTTTTGCAAACCGGCCAGCTCCAGCTCTGCTAAGTTCTCATCTTCTTAAGCTTTGGAGCTCTGTTGTCTGGTTCGCAAGCCTGGTTCAGCCGACTGCCACCTCTTCTGCAGCCGACTACTTCTTGATCCTTTTTCTTGGTGTTTTAACCCTCCTGCTTATCAGTGTTTCTTTTTCTGCTTGTTCAGAGCCTGAACCGGTGGACGATCCTGAAGCCGCCTTCGCTGAGGAAGACCCCTCCTTGGAACAAGGCAAGCCTTTTTGATCATATTGTTTCCCATATATGCAAAACTATGTTGTTTGGAAAATATATGCATGCTTAGTTTACACCTTTTTAAACTGTTGGCCTCGGTTTACAAGCGAAACCGATGGACCTACCCAGTAGCCGCACATATTTGGTAGGATGTTGATATATTTCTCCCTTGAGAGCCCCACAAATGGCACGCTAGCATCCTATCGGAGGATACGATGCTGAGTAGAATGGCTTAGCTCTGCAACGTTGTTGTCGTTTGGGAAAACATTGGGTTTTACTAAACTGATTGGAAAACCCGATACCTTGTGTATCGGCGCGTTTTGTGAAATAAAGACAGCTTGTAAAAATCTTGGTGTACAGAGACAGCGCCTGTGTGGCATGGCTATGTATTACCGATAAGGACCGTTTCCTTTGGGGATTCCATCCGAGCATTTTACAGTGCGACCATACGGGTATTATGGGATGCCCCTGGCCGAGTAAATAGTAGGTTTAAGGAAGTTCAGTGCCGACCACTGAATCCTGTGTGGATCTTTCAGCTGGCATTGGATAACCCTAGACCGGTTTTGGAAATGGCCTTGTCACGAATTTCTAGGTACAGGACAGTACTCGGTGTAATTTTCGTGTCGGATGGGTAAAGCGCACACCCTCTGCAGAGATTAGCAGAACTGTTTGAACAGCCGTGCCCACGGTTAAGGGCGATGTAAGGTGATTCCCATAGCGTAGATTTGTTTGCCCGTGGTTTGTGAAAATGGTTGATGGAAAGGGAACCGTGACCAGAGTTTGCCGAGTAAGCAAACGGAAGGCCTGTGTGGCCAGAAACAGATCTGTGTGATCCGGGGTGTTAAGCACCATAATCAAGTGTGTGAAAAGTAAACAGGATGAAGATCATGCTCTCGGGTTGTAGCCAGGGCAGCAAAACTTAAGCCCCCGGGTTGTAGCCAGGGCGGCGGTTGTGCAGTTGTCTTCGGGTTGTAGCCAGAAGACGAAATTGATCAAGCTCCCGGGTTTAGCCAGGGCAGCAAGTTGATCAAGTTGTGCTCCCGGGTTGTAGCCAGGGAAGCCAGATGAGCAAGCTTGAGCTCCCGGGTTGTAGCCAGGGAAGCAAGATAACGAGTTGCGCCCCCGGGTTGTAGCCAGGGCGGCGGATGAGCTAGCTGGTTGTAGCCAGCGTAGCGGGCATTAAGTGCCACAGCTGAGATTTGGTTGTCGCCGAGTCTCAGGGTCAACGAGTGGTTGTAGCTACTCGGGACATACAGGACCAACAAATGAGAAGTAAAAGATGAGATGAATATATATATATGCTTGACTCATTAATTAGCGAGTTGTTGAAAAGCAACTTGCGGAATGGATCGAGACGTGAGCCCCTTTCCGATAACTAAAATTTAAAGCTCACTAGTGTTTGCAAAGAAAAGAGTTTCGAAAGACAGTTTTTTGCAAATAAAACCCTTAGCCTTTCTGTCTAGCCAACATGGCATCTTTTCCCGGCTTGCTGAGTACGAAAGTACTCACCTTGTTTATATATGTATAGTAGGTTTTGGAGAAGAAGACGAAGATCCGACTGCTGCCGAGTTCCTCCAGACCAGGCCGACTACGACGACTTCTGAAGGTTTCGAGCCTAGTTCCCAACCAAGCCTGTGGAGTAGTTTTTGTCCAGCTTCCGCCCTGTTTTTGCTATTTCGCTAGTTTACCTGTTAATTATTTTGCCCATCCCGGGTCTGTCCTGGATGGATCTCCTTGTATATATACATATGTGTACTCTGTTATGTATTTACTGTAACTCTGAGTTGTACCATTGTTGTGCGTACCCGACTACTGATCCTGGGATCGGGTGCCGTATGCACATGGTGGCCTTCTACCTAGTCGGGGAGGCGTCACATAACCCCTCACACGATCCAGCGCCGCCGCCATGCTCCGTGCCGTGGCAAATGCTTGCAGGTCTGAGGTGACAACGCCCTCACTTCTCCGCAACGCCATCGCCATGGATAGGGCGGCCTGGTCCTCAAGCGCGGCAAATCCGTCCGCCGCCGCCAACGTCGACCACGACGGCCTCGGCAAGCTACACCGCGCTCCGATCTTCGACCGGTGTACGCTGCTGCGGCAGACATCTGGTCCCAAGCTCCCCACTTTTGCCGCCGAGAGGGCCAAGGCCTCTTCGACCGCGTCGCTGGATTTCAAGGCCGCGCATTTTGCCGGGAACAGGGGCAGGGGCGTCTCGTCGCTGCCCTCAGGCGACGGGGACATGGTGAAGGGCCGCCGCCGCTGGCGGGAGTGAGGAGAAGAAGGACGGGTCGCGCAAGAGGAGGAGCGCCGCCACCGCCGGCGGTGCTACGAGCGAGGAGAAGAAGGATAGGGTGCGCAAGACGAAGAGCGCAGCCGCCGCCGTGGTCGAGAAGGTCAAGGAGGTGCTCGTGCGCCTCCTACGGGGTCTGGCCATCTCGTTCTTCATGGCCATCGCCTCGCTCGCGCGCATCCTTCTGGGTCTCGAATCATCGCGGGCCCGTGTTGCCATCGCTCTTGCGTGGAGCAGTATGGTTAAGATCTGGGTCGGGGACGGTACGTTGATGCCTCGCGTGGCTAGCCCCGGCAAGTCCAATACTGCCGTCACCTGGAGCCGGTTCTGGTTCGGCGAGGGTCCAGTTGCACAAGTGGCCAGTGCCGTCAAGCCTGAGCTCGCAGAGGGAGGAGCGGAAGGCCGCTCGTCTCATGAAGACATCATCCTCAAGCAAATACAGCTGCAGTTCACTGAGCTAAGGTCTATCTTTGCACTTCACAAACGTTTTAATCGTTATTCTCTTCTTTTCGCACAATACAATATTATCTCGTTCATTGTAGGGTCTGGATCAAGGAGGAGCGTAGGAAGGATGACAGAAAGACAGCATGCTCGCTCGGTGCTCCTCGTCATGGCCCCATTGGTGCTCTATGGTTGGATAGGCGACAAGGGGAGCTTCTTCGAGATCTTCACCAAGGACAACAAGACCACCGGTGAGAAGAACAAGAAGAAGGCTAGTGAGGAGCTGATGGAGGTACTCGTCCGGGCATCGTCGGATGTGGCTGAGGGGTGGCTGCAGGAGCTCCAGCACCAAGCCGACGCTGCACGCGAGGAGGCAACTGTCAATCCTCTGCTGCCGCTCCCTCTTGACAACATCCTCTAGTTGATTTGAGCTTTTTATGATGGAAGCAAAAAATCAGATGGCAGCCAACCTCAAATCAACTAGAGGATGTTGTCAAGAGGGAGCGGCAGCAGAGGATTGACAATTGCCTCCTCGCGTGCGACGTCGGCTTGGTGCTGGAGCTCCTGCAGCCACCCCTCAGCCACATCCTACGATGCCCGGACGAGTACCTCCATCAGCTCCTCACCAGCCTTCTTCTTGTTCTTCTCACCGGTGGTCTTGTTGTCCTTGGTGAAGATCTCGAAGAAGCTCCCCTTGTCACCTATCCAACCATAGAGCACCAATTGGGCCATGACGAGGAGCGCCGAGCTAGCATGCTGCCTTTCTGTCATCCTTCCTACGCTCCTCCTTGATCCAAACCCTGCAATGAACAAGATAATATTGTATTGTGCGAAAAGAAGAGAATAACGATTAAAACGTTTGTGAAGTGCAAAGATAGACCTTAGCTCAGTGAACTGTAGGTGCATTTGCTTAAGGACGATGTCTTCATGAGACGAGCGGCCTTCCGCTCCCATCGCTCCTCCCTCTGCGAGCTCAGGCTTTGACGGCGCTGGCCACTTGTCCAACTAGACCCTCGCCGAACCAGAACCGGCTCCAGGCGACGGCAATATTGGACTTGCTGGGGCTAGCCACGCAAGGCATCAACGTACCGTCCCCGACCCAGATCTTAACCATACTGCTCCACGCAACAGCGATAGCGACACGGGCCCGAGATGATTCGGGACCCAGAAGGATGCGCGTGAGCGAGGCGAGGCGATGGCCATGAAGAACGAGATGGCCAGACCCCGCAGGAGGCGCACGAGCACCTCCTTGACCTTCTCGACCACGGCGGCGGCCGCGCTCTTCGTCTTGCGCACCCCATCCTTCTTCTCCTCGCTCATAGCACCGGCAGCAGCGGCGGCGCTCCTCCTCTTGCGCGACCAGTCCTTCTTCTCCTCGCTCTCGCCAGCGGCGGCGGCCACATCCCCGTCGACTACGCCTGCGCCGACGACGCCCTTCACCACGTCCCCGTCGCCCGAGGGCAGCGATGAGACGCCCCTGCCCCTGTTCCTAGCAAAATGCGCAGCCTTGAAATCCAGCGACGCGGTCGAAGAGGCCTTGGCCCTCTCAGCGGCAAAAGTAGGGAGCTTGGGACTAGACGTCTGCCGCAGCAGCGTCCACCGGTCGAACATCGGAGCGCGGCGTAGCTTACCGAGGCCGTCGTGGTCGACGTTGGCGGCGGCAGACGAATTTGCCGCGCTTGAGGACCAGGCCGCCCTATCCATGGCGATGGCGTTGCGGAGAAGTGAGGGCGTCGCCACCCCGGACTTGCAAGCATTTGCCACGGCACGGAGCATGGCGGCGGCGCTGGATCGTGTGAGGGGTTACCCTAGAAGTGGGTATTGCCTTGCGTTTGGTGAGTATGAGGAGAGGAGGGATTGGAGAAAACGAGGACGAGGGTGAGGGTGAGGGTGGGAGGGAAGGGAATATTTATTCCACCAGGCCGAGCGGGTGTGCCGAGCGAGGGCTTCCGTTTTCCGCATCACAGTCTCAACGTACTCCGTCCATTTCCTCGCACGGTACCCAGTGTCCAAGCGAAACAACACATTAGTTAATAAAAGCGACAAATTAAGCAAAAAAAATGCAATCAGCCATTTGCTTTTCACACTTGCAACACATTGAGACATGCAATTATATGTACTACTCCTATACATTTATAACAGCTAGTACTGCCTAAGGCACCGTTCTGATCAGCTTAGCAACTTAGACAATGTTTGATAAGGTTGGTCAGCCGATAGCCAGATTTCTTATCGGAAAGCTTAGTAATTAGCACCTAATTAATTAAGTATTGGCTATAGCAAACATTAAAAAATGGATTTATTTCAATTTTCTAATAAATTTTTATATAGAAAAGTTTTTTTTTCAAAAATCACACCGTTTAGTCGTTAAAAAAGCGTGCCCACGATAAGCCAGTAGCTATAAGCTAAAAAGAACAGTGTCTTAGCTGCTACCTAGCCCGCTTTCTAAATCGTTAGTCGGTGCGTTTTTTTTAAAAAACTTTCTATGTATAAGTTTCTTTTCAAATTTATAATAGTTAATACCTAATCAGTCATTCCCAAGCCCCAAAAGGTGCCTAAGTACCTTCTAGGCTAATTGTATACTGCCGGAGGCACTGCCGGGGCGGGACCCAAGGCGGCCGGCGAGGGGAGGTCCGTGGGGGCCTCCGCCGCGCTCCGGCGGCGGCGCGCAGGCCACCAGAGCGACGGTATGGGAAGCGGCAGCGGCACTGGATGGCGGTGCGGCGGGCAGGACAGCGTGGCGGTGGCAAAACACGGCGCGGCGGCTCGCGGCGGTGCCCTAGGGCCTCTTGGGGCCCACGCAGAGCCATCGGCTAGCTGCCGTGGTCGGCCGGCGTCGCCAGCGGCATGGCTGTGGGAAGAGACAAGCGCGGCGAGGAGCAGTGCGCCTCCGTCGCCAAAATTGGCCCGTCCTGTGGCGTTTTGGCCTGGGACCGGCTTCGGCGGGGCTCCAGCGGGGACGGAGGAGGGTTTTCCCCCAGTCGGCCCGGCGGTTCCGCGCCTCCAGCGATCCGAGCTACGGAACGCGTAACAGGCGACAGGCGGCGCAGTCGGGGAGTAGTCGGCGGCGAGCAATTGGCCTCGACGGGGCTGGGACTAGCTAGCAGGTCCCTGGTACTACCCCCGGCCAAGCGCCCGAGGCTAGACTTCCTGCGGAGGCGGCGCCTTGGCGTTCGTGGCCGATGCGGGGCCGAACAGCGCATAGCGCTCTGTGCGCCGGTGCGTGTGCGCGCGGGCGCGGTAGCGGTGCGGTGCGGCTCAAGCGGCGACGTCAGGGCCATCGTGGCCTCTGTCTCAACACAGGAAAACGCGGGGGAAAGAGGAGACAGGGGTCGAGCGGGGTTCTCACCGTGCGGCAGCCGGGAAGCGGCACACCGGGGCGGCGTCACGGACAAACTATGGGCGACGGGGTACCGGTCGGTGGAGGTCGAGCTCGCGGATCGTCCTCGGTCCAGCGTGCGTCGTCCGTCCGCGGCCGGCCATCTCCTTCGCCCGCGCGTGGTTGCTGGGTTGCGGCAGGCGGAAGCGGCGTGAGGTGGTGAAGGCGGCGAAGAGGGGAAAGATTGAGGGGGCTCGGCGCGAGCTTATATAGGGCACCGGCCGGCCCGTTCCTTCCACGAGAAGCCGACTGGAGTGGTCACGCAAGTCGTTGCGCCATTAAGGCCGTCCTCCGCCCGGGATGTTCGCGTCCGGCGCGACGCGCGTCGAGCGTCCATGGCGGCAGCGCGCGAGCGAGAGAGGACCGGGACCGAGCGCGCGAGAGAGAGAGAGAGAGCGCTGGGCGGAATGGGCAAAAGGGTATTCATCCCCCTTCTTCTCTCACGAGATATCTCAAGCTTCAACTTTGTACAAGTCAGAGGAGAGCAAGAATTTTTCTTTAATGCATTGTTGGGAGATATTACATCAACATCCAAAGTGGAATAGCAGGTTGTCCCAAAAAAAACAGAAAACTCATGTCGATGCAAGTCCTATGGTGTGTCCGAGTGTAAACTCTAGTCATTTGAGCACAACCCTGACACACCTTCATCTGATCCTTTGGTGAGACCATCTGGGAAGAAGACGGAAAAGGCAAAATGAGGACGAGGTAATTATTCTTCTTGTTCAAGTGAGAATAGTGCTGTAGTTGTTGCATTGAATAACATGTGGTCAGAGAAAAAAGAGATTAATTCTCAATTTAGGGAGGAGAGAAATGAACGGTTGGCTGAAGTTATTTCACTAAGAAAAAGAGAGTTTGCAATTAGACAAAAGTAAGTTAGATTTTAAAAAAAGTGAAAGAGAAGAAAGAATTATGAACATGGACCTCAGTGCTTTGGATGGGCCAGTAAAAGCATATTACATGCGTTTGCAGAATGAGATCTTATCGCAAATGGATTGTTAAATCAGAACCAGCATATTATATGTGTGTGAACTTTATGTTATATGGACAAATTTTTCCTATGTGTTTTTATTACTATGTGTTGTTAAATCAGATTGCATACACTTTTATGACTGCATAAATAATGGAGATTGCATACATAATTAGGATTGGATACATAATGGACATTGCATACATAATTGAGATTGGATACTGCATTCAGATTGCATACTATACTAGTTCCTGCCATGAAATTGCCATAGGTGCTCAACTAGATCTTTTTGAAGCTGAGAGTGAGTCTGTCTGTTTCTAATATCATGATGAGTTTGAATAAAGTCATCAAGTTCAGCTATAGGGGTATGAGAAGGTGTGACTCTCTCTCCCTCATCGTCGTAGTTGTAGTCAGGATCTTCTTCATCCCTCTCATCTTCTACTATCATATTGTGCATAATGATACAAGCTGTGATGATTTCACGTAGTGTGTCTGCATACCAAAATCTAGCTGGTCCTCGCACAATTGCAAAACGAGCCTGTAAAACTCCAAAGGCTCATTCAACATCTTTCCGAACTGCTTCTTGTTCTTGGGCAAAGTGTTTCTTCTTATTTCCTTGTGGTTCTGATATTGTCTTGACAAAAGTGGCCCATGGTGGATATATACGATCTGCAAGGTAAGATATAGTTGTGGCCATTAATTGTATAATTCACTTGTGGAGCTTGTCCTTCAGCTAGCCTTGCAAAGAGAGAGGAACGATGAAGAACATTAATATCATTATGAGACCCTGGCAAACTGAAGAATGCATGCCAAATCCAGGGCTTCCAAAATTATAGTAGGCTTGCTAGATTTCCTTTATACATGCCTTGCCATGCCGAAGGGCAATTTTTTCACTCTCAATACATACAATCTATGCATTCTAACATTCCAGGAAAACCTCTGTGCTCTCCAAGTGCAAGTAACCTAGCAGTATTAGTCTCATTCGGATATCGCAAATACTCATCTCTAAATACTTTAACAATAGCTCTCACAAACCTTTTGAGACTTTCTATAGTGGTACTATCTGCAATTTGCAGATATTCATTTTGAGTATCTGCTGCGACTCCATTACTTATCATTCTAAGTGCAGCAGTAATCTTTTGCAAATGTGATAGCACTAAAGCACCAGCAGCATTTCTTTTCTACACAAAATAACTATCATGGGCTACCATAGCATCAACTATGTGCAAGAACAGAGGATGACTCATTCTAAACATGTGAGAAAAAAATTAGAATAAGAAAGGTGTCCAAGAAAAAGGGATAAAAATATATATTAATTTCAAACCTTCGCCGAAATAAAACTGGGCCATAGGTAGGATGCTCCAAGAAGTAGTTGCGGTACAACCTATCATGGCTGTCTCATCGATCACGACGAATAACCTGGTGACCAAGAATAGAACCATGGTGTCGTGGAGCATTTGACTGCTCATATTTATCTTGTGTGACTATTGCTACAGCGGCAGGATGACGATAAATCATCCGAGAGAAAATGCCTCAAAATGTTCATTGAGTGATGGAAGAGGATGCACAACAATGTGGATGGAGGAAAAAGATAGCAAACAATGCACTATATATATAGTCCCAGCAAATCTAGCCATTCAATTACTAGCCGTTCAATACCAACTAGCCGTTGGAATAGCTATCCATTTGAAAATACTAGCCGTTCAAAAAACTTCACCCGTTGCAAATATAGCCATTAAAAAAATTCATCCATTACAAATATTTCCGTTCAAATATAATCGCTTAAAAAATATATTCGTTTCAAATATACCCGTTAAAATTTACTCATTCGAAATATAGCAATTATAAAACATAATACAAATGTATGGTAGTTGAAATATATTACTAAAATATAGGAGGGTGTGATATAGAGGATGTAATATGGATGGTCTGTTGGAGTGAAAAGGGTTATGAAGATGGAATCTTTTTTAGATGGTCATCCAAGTAGAAATACGGAGGATCAAATTTGGATGAGCTGCTGGGAATGCTCTAATAGGTTTGTTGGAAGCGAGCGAGCTAGGGCGTAGGATTTTCTCCTCTCATGTTACCCTATTTCCAATCAGAACAATCAGAAATACGGGGATACTCTCCGTATAAAAAAATATAGGGCATTTTGGTCTATTATGATAAGACTTTCACCGACAATTAATTAACGGACATATCAGTATAGTATATCAGTATAGTATATCAGTATATGACACAGCAAGTATAATCATAAAAAATATTTTTAATATGAATATAATAATATTGATTTTCTGTCACAAAAAATATATTCTAATAGAGCGAATAGCTGGTCAAACGGCTTTATCGTCCTAACAAAACAAAATATACTGGTACATACGGAGTATTTTTATATAGAGGGAGTACATTATAGGTCTTAAAATTTACGCTATAATTTCATATAATCACTACATCACCACAAAAATACGTAATCAAAATGCAGTTGGGAGTACATTATAGGGAAGGAATGGGAGCAGACAGTCATCAATATATCCAGTTTTATCTTCTGCTACAATGATCTGATCCTCCAATTAATAGCCTTATTCTCGTTGCTGTGTAAGAGTACTTTGTTTGCCTCCAAACTGAAAAGGAGTGTGCCATGTGTTATGTGTTGTGGACAGTGTTTCCCATACCGTCGGGGTCGTCAGGGTACGGTAGAGGTAACCGGCGATATAGTTTGCTCGCAATTCAAATTTTCAAAAAAAATCCAAAAAATTCTAGCAGGTAGTACTTAAATTATAGATCACTGTGATAAATTTTTTTTATGAAAATAATAAAACTTACTTTATATTTTAGAGCTCTATTGAAATTGAAAAAAAAAGAGATGGGTTGAAATATACTTTCTGCGCCTCGAAAATGCATTATAGTGGATAAATAAAATAACAACACGAAATATCTAAATAGATGAGGTCTTGAATAAAACCCAATAATTACAGAAACCATCCATCCTCATCACACCCTTGCCACAATGCTTATCCACTCACAATACAAATCTAAAACACCTCAGAAATAAAGAAATATTTGAAGAGTTAGTCCACCAGTCTAAACCATGAAGTATGTCTGTCAAACCACATAAAGGTGACGACCAAACACGATACATACTTCTGAGAACATGGTTTACGGTTGAACCAACACCCATACATCTCATTATTTCTAAACTCTTATTAATGTGTGACTAACCCAAGAAAGTACTAGTCCCACACTTTCATCTTAGCAAGTAATATCCAACATAAAGAGGGTACTTAGCTAATTAAACATAAGATACAGATACATAATAACTAAAGTTTACATAAGCCATATAGGCTCAATAGTTACAAATAGTTAGTCCGTCAGAAGCTTGGCTACCCAAAATCCCGCTGGCAACCGACTAAGGATAAACCCTTAGTTAGAACCATCCTAATCAACCTGTTCCCCCACACACTCATCATACATTTCATCTTCACCTGGGCATAATTCTATAGGGACATTCACAAAGATAAAACAAGACTCAAGTACATAAAGTATTGGCAAGGCCACTATCAACCCTAAAAAAAAACATGCAAACTGTAATTAAGGTAAAGACTATATGTAGGAGCTCAGTTTTATTGCATAAAGCCAATTTTATTTCACAATCATTTAAAAAGGAAGTTCATAAATCACATTGTATCTTAGACTAGCAGAATAACATCATGGCATCAATTTACATAAATAAAGACTTCACTGCTCTCCTTAGTAGCAAGTCTAGAATACAACTTAATACTTCAACTCCATTTCATCATCATTTCATCAATTACCAAGTATAAATCAGTTTAAATTTTCACCCAACCATCCCATTTCATAAAGCATTTCAAAACACAAGTCTAAACTCAATGAACACAACCATGCCGTTCGTGACCGTGAGCACGGCTAATCGATTAGTTCTAACTCTGCAGAGTGTGTACACTTTACCCACATAACGCAACATAGTAATCATGCAAAGCATGGCACGCGATACCAACGGTATCCGATTTACTACTCATGACATAGCTTTTATATTACCCACCATTTAACCTTGCACAGCACGAGGTATGTTATTCCATATCGAGGGGCTGCCCCAACACCGCTAGGTGGCGGGCCCACACCTTAACCTAACGTCGTGGCGACAGCCTACCCGGCTTCCCACGAGGCACATAACGTTGTATTAGAGAGACTTATACGCCTACCTACGCCATGAGGTGACCACTCTATCCCTCACGGTTCACATAGGTAGCTCCTATAGACAACCCTACAATCCGACCGTAGGCACTGCTCATGCTGCTTCGCCTACCTAGATGCAAGGTTAAATAATGAATAACTTATTACACTATGGCTATCCCATACTAGCACATGTGGTTGCACTGTTTAACACAAGAAGTGACACTAAGTTCAGTCCTTAATCAACTCAGGCAAACACTCTCCCTATCGGTACACAACTATCACATAAGTGTACCATTTGCTTGCCCAAGTTTAAAATAAGTTTTTCCTTCAATTTTAGTTCACAAATATCATAAGTATTCACATCTGATCAGAAGTAAATAAATTCCCATTTCAAACATAATTAGATGGCCATGATTTATTTTGTAAGTAACTAGACATGTCTAAGCACATATACAAGTATACACCATATAGCAAGCATTTATCAAGTACTTCTACCCATCCTAAGGTTACAAAGGTTACAAATAGTAGGTTAACAACATTTCAAGGCGGATTATGCAGTAAAAGGTTTAACTACCATTGCCCACATTTTATATAATATATACTGCGAAATAACGATGCGAGTTAAAATAAAATCATTGATAATCTCAAAATTTAGGAGCAATATGTTCAAAGGTAGTGGGATTCTTGCCTTGGCCTTGTTCAGCAATACATCAACCAAATCAACCACTCCTACGCCAATAATCTTGTCACCTATATAGATTTAACAGCATTTGATATAAACATCAAAAGAAAACATACAACCCAATATTCTCCAATATGCATGATTTTGTTACAGTGGGTTGGTGTATTATTAAGATGAACTTTAGTGAAAGAATTTCTATTTTATTTCTTTTAGTTTAGGAGTTAGGAATTTTACAAGTTCTATACTATGCACTTTTACAACTAATGAATTGTACTATAGCAATTATTTTACTACATAAAATTTAGTGGTATTTTTCTGTACTGAAGACACCATGTTTTAGTTCACAACATTAAAAAGCATAATTTTGTGAATCTACTTAAATTTGGTTCATCCCAAATGGAGCTAAAATGAATTTCCTATGAATTTTACAAGTTATCCTATTTTTTGGTTGAAAAATTAACACTTTAGTTATTTTTCTTTATATTTTCAGATTTTAGATGGAGGGGGTCCACTGGTTAGTGAGAGAGAACTTTGCAGAAAAGTCCTTGGGATTTCCAGAAATGGAACCCGCGGTCCTCGGCCACGTGTGAGGTGATTTTTCTTAGAGCCCTTCGGCTTCTCGTGATTTACGGATGGGTCCTTGGGTCCACATGTCATAGAGTTTGCATCTTGCTAATTAACCTCAAATCTTTTAATTTCTTCGCAAATTAGTCCTCGCGCTCTAACTTCTCTACTGCCGAGCGGGTCCCATATGTCGGCGAGGCAGAGCAGGGGAGAGCGAGGCAGAGCGGAGGCGGCGAGCTTCTCGGCGGGGGTGACGGCGAACGGCGGCTCGGCTCGGGTTGCGGCCAACAGAAGAAAGACAGAGGAGACCAAGGCGAAGCTGTCGGTGGTGGTCTCGTTGCCGACGGTGGCCAGAGCTAGGCATGGTGGCGCCGTAAGCAGCGAGGCTCTTCGGGCCGCTGAGGGAACATGAGCTACGATCGGGTTCTAGCCTAACTAGTGCATGCATGTGTGTCTAAAGTTCCAGAGATACTCACTGAAGCTTTTGGATCACTCGGCAGAGCTGGAACGACGACGAGTGTGTCAGAAGAGATCTCACGGCGGCGGAGTGCTCCTGGTGATCGTCCACAGCTGGATCTGGGCCAAGATCCAGGGAAAAGAAGTAGGCATCAGCTTAGTGAGGTGCTGGGGTTGCTACAGATGCGAGGTATCGGAGCATGGCTCACCAGAGGAGGAGAAATTGACGGTGGCGGTAGTTTGCCGGAGAGGGAGAAGATGACCTTGATCTCGAGCTTCACTGCACCATCTCCTGATTCCTTCTGCCAGTTGTCTTCTGGAAGTGAGGCGACGCCGCTAGCGAGCTAGCTCAGTCTGCGGTGTACCGGATCGGCTGGAACGGCGACGACGCTGTAGGGCAGAGAGCAAGGCACGACGACTTCGACCGGTGATCATGGGGATGCCGAGTACAAAAATGGAAAGATTAGAGGGTGGTGATCATGTTCCTGGATTCGAAGAAGGATGGAGCTCACCGGAGAGGACTCGGGCTCAGTCGAACACTGTCAGCAGTAGGGAAGATGAGCTCGCCGCCGGTGATCCTTGGGTTCTTCTTCGGATTTCTTGGTGGGAATATGGTGAGGAGGGAGAGGAGAAGTAGCTGGCGCGGTTTTAGACGAAATGGCCGAGGTTTCCAAGGGTTGTGCTGTCCAGGGCTGCTCTGTATACTGAGGGAGGGAGAGGAAGGAGATGCTGACATGTTTGCTGGGGCCTGCTGAGGTGTATCTGTTTGCACAATGATCAAGGTGGGTCCCACATGTAAGACAACATTGTTCTACACATTTTTGGCTAGGTTTAGTCCATGACTAGTGGGTCTAAGTAGTAAAAACCTATGGAGAGGAGAGAGGTGTGGATGGATTTCTTGGTAAAACACACTGTCCATGGGAATGCTGAGGCTTACAAGTGGGCCAGGGGTCTATGGGGTCCACATGGCAGTGACAAAACAGAGAACAAGCTTCCAGATTCTAAGTGTAAATGGAGTGGTTGGAGGTTACTTTCATCTAGCTGTTTAACTGGTCTGCAGTGTGGGTAAAATCATGGGAAAATTACTGTGGGCAGTAGGTGGTATTGGCTAGCTCTGTGCCAAATTTCAATGTTGTGGGACTTGTAGATTTCTACGGAGAAAATGGCAAAGTTCGGCCAAATTTCAGTTTCTGCTGTGCACTAGTCTGAGTCAGTGAGCTTGGGCCTATCATTTTATGTGCAAGCTTTGTGAAAGAAGCTTTGAAATTTTTACTGTAAATAGTTCACGACATGACCCAATTTCTGGCAAATTTTGGTAAGAAGGTGAGTGGTGAATTTATTTTAGAAAAAGTATCAAATTGGTTGTTTGCAAGGGAAAAAGTTCTCTCTTTTGCTGAATGAAAAATATTTGTTTGAGACACTTATTGAATTCATAAAATTTGGTAAAAATTACTGGAGATGGAGGCGGATGTGATTAACCTGCTGACCGAATTTCATAGCTAGAGGTGATCTGGTTTATCTTTGGTGAATTTGAAAAGTAAGAATAGTAACCTAGTTTTTCCTGCAGTCTAAATTAATTCCCTATACCTTTTCTCCTGTCATTTTATGTGGTTCAGACGACCATGTCCAAACGCTGGGATTGGTTTTGGTGCGTTACAGCCCCCACGCTGAATTCAACAACCCTGGGCTGGAGCATGTAGTGGAGCTTGAGCAACTTGTTTGAGAGGTTATGGTACTTGCTTTTTGGGATGAGGACAATTAGAAGCATATTGTCTCATCTGACCACAATTGACATTTACTGCCCGACCTTGTGTGCCAGCTTGATAACCGCCGCGGTTATACCGTTGAACCGCCTGTTGTTGTGGACGCAGTGCTGTGTATTGAGGCCTTGGCTGAATTCTTGGAGCTTGAGGTGCAGGGGAACGATACACAACCCTTTGCATCACACAGGGACGGGAGGGACCGGCAGTAGTCTTTCTGGTTAACCATTTTCGCTTCCGCTCTTTCATCACCTTCTTCCCACTGGACTCCACTCGAAGAGCCTTGTCCACCAATGATTTTATGCTATGGATTTTATGAGCGGAGAGGGCATATTCCGTCTCTGGGCTGAGACGGTCTCGGCAAAGTTTCACTTTCCTAGTCTCTGTAGTTATCTCTTCAGGAGCATACCGGGCAAGATAATTGAAGCGGTTGAGAAAGTCCATGAAAGGCATATCTCCCTGCTTCAAGTTGAGAAATTCTTTCCTCTTAAGCTCCATAAGACCATCAGGGATGTGGGTTGATCGAAATCCTTCCTTAAAAACTGTCCAAGTGATGGGCTCGTCAGCAGGAATGAGGGTCTTGTAGCTTTCCCACCATGCTGCGGCTGCACCTTGAAGATAATGTGCCACGTAGGCCGCTTTTTCCCTTTCGTCACAGCGGGCAAGGTTGAGTTTGTCCTCAATATCACGAAGCCAATCATCTGCGTCGAGAGGATCAGTCGTAGATGAGAAGTTCGACGGATGAGTACCCTGGAAGTCTGCTAACTTCGATTGTCCTTGGTTTAAATTATGGGTCATAGCCACTCTAATGCTTTCATTACTGGCAACCATTCGCTCAAAGAGCTGATTCTGCATTGCCAACAATTGAGCCATGGTGGGCTCTGCACTAGAAGCTGGCCTTTCCCATTGGAGTTGGAGGGGTCTGTGTTAGATATTCTGCATGCAGATAAAAAAAGTCAAGACCCAATATAGAAATGATTTAAATACACTGAAATGATCATGTATACGGCAATGTTAATTAACCTAGAAACATAGTGCGGAGTTATAAATTCAACCGTATGAAAACCTAGCATCAGAATCATGTTGCAATAGTCTCAATTTAATCATCACGTACTGAATAGCACAAGGAATAAAATTCAGAACGGTAAGCAACACATTCTGAGAAATGGATAAAAACATACACCGAAACGGTGTTTACATCTAACCATAAGGTTCAATACAAACGGGAATACAGGGCAACCATTAAGCTCTTGTCACATAACAAGCCATACAACAAAATTTGATTACCAAAAATATATTAAGGGATCCCATATCCTAAGTTACAAGTGGGTTCTACATCCACCTTCCATCTTGCCTAAGAAAATTTTACATAACCTAGAATAGAGGGCTAGTGCCTAGTATTACATTCTTAATTCATATATGCGTCCGTCCTAGCGGACAAATCTAGGAGGTCCCGTGGTACCAAGCTGTGAAAGAACAGTTAGGATGGCATGAATTGAGGTTGACCTATGCTCCATCTCAATGTAGACCCCTGCGGGTTCAGGCAGGACTTCTTCTAGTTCGTACATAGCATCTTCCCCAAACATGAACTCTGGTGAGTAGACTTCACTCTGGTGAGTAGACTTCACTGCGACGCCTAGAGAATAGACACCTCTCCAGTATTGCCACTCTATTGTGAGCATTCTCCATCTCTTCATAGGTGAGACGGTAGAGCTCATCCAGGGATCTTAAGAGACCTGCAAGTTGTAGGTGGGACGTGGCTGGTCCTTCTCCTAGCTTATTCATGTTTGGAAATTGACGTCGGCCTACCCTTGGGTGCATGGATGGATAATAAAAGAAGTGGTCCACCAATTCTAGAAGTTCATGACGAAGGTGGGCTATGGCGATGTATGCACTGTGATACAGGGCAGAGGTGCAGTTCTAGCCATGTCCAACATATTGGCGATCTCCCTCCTCTGGAGTTCTGCCCCTGATGAATACTCTAGCCATCATCATGGTTTGGGAGGTCCTGATCACTGTGTTTAGCAGGTGATATTCGAGAGGGATGATGAACCCTGCGTACTGCATCATCAACCAGAGGGTACGCATCATCAACCAGAGGGTACAGTACCATACCCTCTGGTTGATGAAGCAGTACGCAGGGTTCATCATCCCTCCCAAATATCACCTGCTAAACACAATGATCGGGACCTCTCAGACCATGATGATGGCTAGAGTATGCATCAGGGGCAGAACTCCAGAGGAGGGAGATCGCCAATATGTTGAACATGGCTGGAACTGCACCTCTGCCCTGTATCACAGTGCATACATCGCCATAGCCCACCTTTGTCATGAACTTCCAGAATTGGTGGACCACTTCTTTTATTATCCATCCATGCACCCAAGGGTAGGCCGACGTCAATTTCCAAACATGAATAAGCTAGGAGAAGGACCAGCCACGGCCCACCTACAACTTGCAGGTCTCTTAAGATCCCTGGATGAGCTCTACCGTCTCACCTATGAAGAGATGGAGAATGCTCGCAGTAGAATGGCAATACTGGAGAGGTGTCTATTCTCTAGGCGTCGCAGTGAAGTCTACTCACCAAAGTTCATATTTGAGGAAGATGCTATGTACGAACCAAAAGAAGTCCTGCCTGAACCCGCAGGGGTCTACATTGAGGTGGAGCATAGGTCAACCTCAATTCATGTCATCCCAACTGTTCTTCCACAGCTTGGTACCACGGGACCTCCTAGATTTGTCCGCTAGGACGGACACATATATGAATTAAGGATGTAATACTAGGCACTAGCCCTGGGATATGTAAAATTTCCTTAGGCAAAATAAAAGGTGGATGTAGAACCCACTTGTAACCTAGGATGTGGGATCCCTTAATATATTTTTGGCAACTAAATTTTGTTGTATGCCTTGTCATGTGACAAGAGCTTAATGGTTGCCCTGTATTCCCGTTTGTATTGAACCTTATGGTTAGATGTAAACACTGTTTCGGTGTATGTTTTAATCCATTCTCAGAATGTGTTGCTTACCGTTCTAAATTTTATTCCTTGTGCTATTCAGTACGTGATGATTAAATTGAGACTATTGCAACATGATTCTGATGCTAGGTTTCCATAAGGTTGAATTTATAGCTCGCACTATGTTTCTAGGTTAATTAACCTTGCCGTATACATGATCATTTCAGTGTATTTAAATCATTTCTATATTGGGTCTTGACTTTTTTTATCTGTATGCAGAATATCTAACACAGACCCCTCCAACTCCAATGGGAAAGGCCAGCTTCTGGTGCAGAGCCCACCATGGCTCAATTGTTGGCAATGCAGAATCAGCTCCTTGAGCGAATGGTCGCCAGTAATAAAAGCATTGGAGCGGCTATGACCCATAATTTAAACCAAGGACAATCGAAGTTAGCAGACTTCCAGCGTACTCATCCGTCGAACTTCTCATCTACGACTGATCCTCTCGACGCAAATGATTGGCTTCGTGATATTGAGGACAAACTCAACCTTGCCCGCTGTGAGAAAAAGCGGCCTACGTGGCGCATTATCTTCAAGGTGCAGCCGCAGCATGGTGGAAAAGATACAAGACCCTCATTCCTGCTGACGAGCCCATCACTTGGACAGTTTTTAAAGAAGGATTTCGATCAACCCACATCCCTGATGGTCTTATGAAGCTTAAGAGGAAAGAATTCCTCAACTTGAAGCAAGGAGATATGCCTTTCATAGACTTTCTCAACCGCTTCAATTATCTTGCCCGGTATGCTCCTGAAGAGATAACTACAGAGACTAGAAAAGTGAAACTTTGCCGAGACCGCCTCAACCCAGAGACGGAATATGCCGTCTCCGCTCATGAAATCCATAGCATGAAATCATTGGTAGACAAGGCTCTTCGAGTGGAGTCCAGTGGGAAGAAGGTGATGAAAGAGCGAAAGCGAAAATGGTTAACCAGAAAGACTACTACCGGTCCCTCCCATCCCCATGTGATGCAGAGGGTTGTGTATCGTTCCCCTGCACCTTAAGCTCCAAGAATTCAGCCAAGGCCTCAATACACAGCACCGCATCCGCAACAACAGGTGGTTCAACGGTATAACCGTGGCGGTTATTAAGTTGGCACACAAGGTTGGCCAGTAAATGTCAATTGTTTTAATTATGGTCAGATGTGACATTATGCTTCTAATTGTCCTTATCCCAAAAAGGAAGTACCATAACCTCTCAAACAAGTTGCTCAAGCTCCACTACGTGCTCCAGCCCAGGGTCGTAGAATTCAATGTGGAGGCCATAATGCACCAAAACCAGCCCCAGCGTTTAGACATGGTCGTCTAAACCACGTAAATGTTGAAGAGGCCACTAACGCACCTGACGTGATGCTAGGTTCATTTCTTATAAACTCAACACCCGTTTCTGTTCTTTTCGATTCTAGAGCATCACATTAGAACAGTAAACCAACAGAACCTAGAGACCAAACTTTTACCAAAGGTCATGCTAATACAATCACCTGATTCCACTTTCAGAAGAGAACAAATGTGTACGAATGTTCCAATCAGGATAATGGACACAAAATTCAAAGCAAATCTAATCCAAATAAATTCCATAGAAATAGACATCATCCTAGATATGGATTGGCTAACTATAGAGAAACTATTGACTGTGCCAATAGAACTGTTTCTCTGACAAATACGGATGGCAACTCTATCACTTTCACACTAGATCGTACTCCTAGATGTCAAATATCCAGATAGATGGAATCTCGAATAAAAACCAAATAAGTGCAGTAACCATCCATCCTCATCGCAACCTTGCTATAATATTTACCCATTCATAATACAAATCCAACACGCCGAATTCTGAAATAAAAAGATATTTGGAGAGTTGATTTAACAGTCCGAAACGACGAAGTATGCCCGTCAAACCACACGAAGGTACCGATCAAACACGATACATACTTCTGGAGAGGACATAATCTACAGTTGAATCAACATCTATGCATCTCATCATTTCTAAATTCTTACTAATGTGAGACTAGCCCAGGAAAGCTTTAGTCCCACACGTTCATCTTAGCAAGTAATATCCAATACAGAGGGTATTTAACTAATTAAACAAAAGGTACAGATACAGATACATATTAACTATAAAGTAATTGCGAAAACATTACATTCTTATTATCTTATCCTTCTCTAAATAACTACTCTCCTCTATGTCTTATTTTGGTTTTAAAGTTTTCTATTCTTGATCTATAGGAACAGAACCATTTGAAAAAAATTGAAAAATGTAATTTCTAGAAGATGGTAAAGTAGTTAAGGTATTTGTTAGTATGTTACACTATACATGCATGTTATGAGTTACATGTGTGAAGTGTCAACCTACAGCATGAAAGACCATATTATTCTAAGGTCTACAAAATTGGTTTCATATTTTTCTAAGCTAGAATAATTTTCTTATGAATTTTCTAACTCCTAATGTATTTTAGGGTCTTTATAAGTTATTAACATATTAAAGTTGTTTCCTATTCAGAAAGTAGTATATTTTACTTTTTAATTTGAAAGCACATAGTTTTGTGATTCTAACAAGTCCTAGTTCACCCATTTTGGGAGCTAGGATACATTTTCTACAAATACTACAGGTTTACTAGTATTTATGGTATTTACTTTAGTATACCATACTAGAGTTATACTCTTCTAACCTACAGTTGCCATGTTCTAGTGTGCAATGGTAAAGTCCATGTTTATATGGGTCTACTGAAATTAGATTTGTATAAAAGGAGACTACAATGTGTTTTTCTATAGATTTTACCAATTTGCCAGTAGGGTAGTATTTAATTTAATCACTTTGTAATACAAGGCTAGAAAATATATTATTACTATACAAGTGCTATGGTTCAATGTACATTATTAAAGTCCATGTTTTCATAAGTCTTCTAAATCTAGGTTAGTTCCAAAAAGGGCTATATTCTATATTCTATAGTTTCATTTATTTTTAATTAAATTTTATATACTAGAGAAAATGCTCATTCTTTTTGTACAAAGTAAGCATGTTTTTTTTTCTATTTTACCTAGGTTCTCCCTTATTCCCCTGAAATAAAGCTTAGACTTTGCTAAATAGATCAAGTTTATATTTTACCTTTTTCTTAGATCGTTATACATTCTCTATACATCCTTTATTGCTTCCTAATTTAAAATTATTGGATTTATTTCGTAAACAGAACAGGCCACATTTTATTTTATAGAAAAATAATAAAATATTTTTTGATCTCAAAAAAATTTATTTCATAATTTTTGGAGTTATACTTTATTTCCTATGCATTTTGCAAGTTTATTCATTTTCTAGTTCATCAGAAAAGCCTAAGACCAATTTCTAGATTTTTTTTCAGATCCTAAATTGAGTGGGGTCCAAATGTCAGTGAAACAATTCTACAGAAAACCCCTTGCAGTTCCTAGAAACCAACCCGCACTCCCCACGTGTCCTAGCCATACTCTATTAAGAGTGTGTTTTCATTGGTAATTACGAATTAGTCCTTGACCCACATGTCATACTCTAGTAATTTGCAAATCTATACCTCAGGTTCTTCAAATTCTCAAAATGAAGTCCTCGAACTTGGACAGAACAGAGCACTCCACGGCTGCGGCCATGTTTGGCCTCGCCGGCGGCGAATGGCTAGGAATTTCGCGACACTACAAAAACAAAAAGTGTAGAGGACTTCGATGTGGACCTGTAGGTTCTATTTTCATGGCCAAATGTGCCCGGATGTGGCTACAGCGACGGTGCGAGCGGTGGCGGATGGCGGGAGCTCGGGACGATGAAGACGACAGCCGATCTCCCTCGTCGTGGCAAGGTTCTTGGCGATGCTTGAGGGGTCTTGAGGAGGACGTAGAAGCGAAGTCGATGGCGCAATGGCTTGGCTTGTAGTGGCCTGAGGCGACGAGGACGGCCGCACGACCCCGCAGCTGGAACCGCCACGCGACCCGCGGCAGCGCATGGCGACATTTCGGCCGTGTTCCCAGGGCTCCGCGGCGAGGCCGCGTTCCCGGCGAGTGGCGAAGATTCGGGCGGGGGCGACGACCTCTCCTCCATGGCCGGCGGCGAGATGGAGGGAGAAGAGGGCAAGCAGAGCTCCGGTGGTGAACGCGACGAAGGGAGCGTGTCAAGACGCGTTCCCAGTGATGTAGAACCCATTTTCTAAGTTTGTGAAGGTGGAGAGGCAGTGGAGAGAGCTGACAACGCCGGGGTGGATCTGGAGGTAGAGGTATATCCATGGCGGCCTCCATGACAACAGAAGGAGAGGGAAAGGGTGAGGGGGAAAGAGGGAGTGAGGCATGGAGAACATATGGAGACCTCGATTTTTGGAGACCGCGATCGACGACGACGGATTTGGGACTTTGAGCAAGGCGGCCGGGCTAGGGTTTCGGCTTCCCGGCTTCGGCGATGAGATCGAGGGAGAGGGAGTGTAGGAGCTCTCCTCTTCTGGGTTTTTCCGGCTCTGTGTGGAATGAAGGAGTGGAAGTGCTTGCTGGAGGGAGAAGAGAACGAGAGGTGATGGTCGGCGCGATGACACGCGGGACACACGCGTCGACGGCATCTCGAGCGTGGCAGAGCTTGCTTCCTCATGTGTACTGGCTGGACAGAGCCATGGTCACTGTCAGGTGGGGCCAGGACGTTGTGGTCTATGTGTGGATAAGAGAGGTGGATAGGAAAACTAGTGAACACAGTCTATAATTGATTTTTTTTTCCAGGATCTCTTCTCTCCCTCTTTTTAAAGATTCAAAAGGTGTTGTTAGCGTGGTGATAAAAATATGTTGATTTACTGGGATATAGTCTAGGGTACCTAGGTCCCATTTTTCAAAGTTGGAACTAAAATTTCTACGTATTTTAAATAAGCAAAAAGATGAAAAGGGGTCCTGGCTGAAGCTTTGCTGAATTTTTTTAAGGGGTCAAAACTAATTAAATGATTTCCAAAAAAATTATATTAATTTATGATAAATAAACTAATATTTAAATAAATTATGTTGCTTCTTCACTTTTGTTCATTCTGATGTACTTTTAGCGGTGTCCTTAGTTTTACCGATTTAGGTTATACTAAATCAATATATATAGATAAACAATTTATTTTTGCATGAAATGATGAATGGAAGAACTAGTGGAGGCATTCTATTTCTTTTAGATGGGCGAGGCCTATTTGCCTTGGAATTATATACAAGTGTAACTATTAGTGCTTATGTATATACATACATGTGTATCTATTCTCCCTCTACTTAACTACCTAATTAACCTTTGATTTAGTAGGGAGGCAAGGAGACATGGATGTGACTATACCTTGGTTCAAGTTAACATACCATGTCCCCCTCCATTTTTTTTTCATGGTAAAAGTAAATAATTTTTTTTATTTTACCAGGGTACGTAGAAACTTTTATTTACCATTTTATATTTAACCCTCTCTTTTTATTTTAAAGTACCAATGTGTATATATATATATATATATATATATCCTTATGTATATTGTTAAAGTTATGTATGTATTTGAGTTAAAATTTCTTAACTTAAACTTAGATTTAAAATCTTTTTTTATTCTCACTGATGCACATGAATCCTATTATGAAATGCATTTAAAGGCCAAAAACAAACTCAAATCTAGGAAATGCACAAACAATCATTTCTATCTTATTATTTTCCTAGGTTAAACTTTTATAATTTTGTTCCTAACTTGGAAGAAAACCTATGTCATTTTGTGAACCTTTTTAATTAAGTTTTCGAAATCGAAAACTTGATCTCGCTGCTAAATTCTCCTAGGAGAAATCCTGGTATGTTACAAAAAAATATAGCAAGGGTTATGCAAAACAAAATTATGTAAAATTATATATTTTTTAGAAATATCCATAATTTTTTTCTGAATTTTCTATAATTTTCTAGATTTTTTACTATGTTTTACAATTTTTTTCGTATTTTTTCTTTTCAGCTTCATCATACCGCGGTTAATGCGAGCTAACTACAGTAACCGCAACATTACCGTGAGACTTGAAAATTTTAAATTTAAATTTTTAGAGATAAAATTTATGTGGTTTTTTATAGTTACCGCGGTAACCGACTTACTATGGGGGACGATAACCTCTCCAAACGGTAAGGGTAACCCTGGCTGTGGAAAAAGTAGCGCATATGATGTTATTGTGACATTGTAGGTAGTAACTTTCATGTACTATTGCACCCGTTTCAGTAAGAACACTTTATTTGTCATGCATATATATCCATGTGAAATTGCACTCTGTTAACTGCGTGACAAGCTGTGAAATCTGAATCCTGTTTTTGTTCCATCGTCCAATTCGCAGCATGGTGGATGCTTTGTACTTTGTTGATCAAGCCGGCTTGTCATTCTGGGAAGTTATTGGCATGTCTGATGCACCTTGCTTAAGAGTATATTCTACTAGTATGCGAGATACTGAGGGCCTGAGACAGGTAGGTGCTTGAAATTACTACTATTTTGAGTACATCTATTAGGATTTACTAGTAGGTATATTTCTGAAGGGAATGCTAGGTTCTTTATTTTGTGTGGGCAATACTAGAAACAGACTCTACCATTCATTTTAATTATGTGGTGGTGTCTGTTGACCGCATAATCAAAATATGACGACTGAGATTAGCGTGCTGTTTAACCCATTATTTGATCTTAAATATCAGCTTATTATTAACGGAACTATATGTTCTTTATTTGACATAATTAGTCAGTTTAATTTGTAGAGTGCCGACTAACAACAAACTATTACATAAACATAATAAAAGTATAAAAACCATTAGCATACAAATTAACAAGTTTCGTTGCCCTGAAAAAACATAACCAAATTTATTTGTCATTTTTAAAATAATGGTCTTACAGTGTAAATGTATTATACTTACATTGTAACTGCATTGTAAATACATCGTAAGTGCACTATATTTTTTTACTATTTTATCTGTCGCTTCTTCTCCTCCCCGTGCTCCGATATACTCCTGTGACACTACTTTGCCTCTGGCTGGGCAGTCAAAAAGAAGCTGGAGGTAGAAAGTTTTTAGATAGTGTGAACAGAGTTAAGATTTTCGTCTTGCGTACAGGAGTAGATTGTGGGAACGAACTTCCGTGTGGCATAGTAGGAGAAAGCTGCACGTACCAATCTCGACTGAGATCGGAATCGGATGAACAGAAAATCGACTGTGTTTGGGCCAAAAATATGGCGACAGATTTTTAGCAAAAACGTTAAAACATTGTACTCTTGACTAACTTCATGCCTAGACTTTTAAAATATTTATTTACTAGCAAAAATACTCGTATGTTGCAACGGGAAGAAAATATAAAAGCTAAAGTATTGTTAGTAATTAATAGGTATTTCTAATAGTTTATATAGGGTTATATTGGTTTTTAATAAGTATTTTTATATGATTTACTTGTTCTAATAATATCAGCCGTAGAATCTAAGTTGTAGTCGAGAGCATGATGTATATAATTTTAGTGTATTTTTTAAAAAAAATGACCCATAAATATACTGTCTTTATCCATAAATATAAATATAAGTATTTTTAGAAATAATACCAGGTCAAATATTATATATATCTATATATCTATTATTATAAAAAAAATAGTGTTTCTCTTGGCTTTTTTGGTACGTCGGTTTTTTTCGTCCGCGGCCGGTGCCCTCTGCTCCCTCCTCGACTCCGAGGCCGGGGCCGGCGTCGACACTGCACAACCTCACCTCTCCAAGATCCTCCCTTTCCGCCACAGCCGGCCCCTTGCGCCCTCGCAGGACCCTCCTCCTTTTGCTGCTTCTGCTGCTCCTCCCATCTCTTCCTCCCTCGCTGTCGTGGCGCCGCCTCCTGCTGCCTGGCGGCTCATGTGGCTCCTCCTGGCGCGGGTTCCCGGCGTCCAGTGAAGCATAGCGAGAGGATAACGATGAGGCTGGAGCATGGCACAGCAGGAGGAGCGAGCACAGGGAGGCGGTGGAGATGGCGGCGGCCGATGTGAGGGTGAGAGACGTGAGTGCCGTTTCGAGGGCATGGGTGAATGGGGCGAATAGGTGATGCGTTCGCTGTTTGAGCTGGAAAGGGACTTCTTACGGGGAGGTTGGTGTGACTATGTGAGTCCGTGATAGTCCTGTTCAAATGGGCCGTGCCCTGACAGACTAGCCCGAGCATGGTGCTACAGTAACCGTGCCCGGGCCGGCCGGCACGGAAGTTCATGGGCCGTGTCGGCACGGCCTAAGCACCGTGCCGTGCCTGGACCGACGGCACGGCCTGCCGACTGTAGCGGGCCGGCACGGCACGACCACCCCGCTACTGTACTGCTACAGTATATATGAACGGCCGCTACAGTCTCCAACAGTGCGCGCAGGATGCAACTTGCTCACCGACAGCTGCTACAGGTAGAACAGTACACGGGGAATGACCATTGGAACAGTGTTCGTAGCCGGGTGGTCTAATAAAAACATGACACTTGTCCCAACGGTTCGAAATAACGGCTAGATTTTGAATTTAGTTGTTAGAGGAAAAAAAATCGAAAAACATCAAAAAAAAATCTAAAAAATTGTAAATTTTTTTTCTATAAATAGGACAGCCACCAGCCACATTTTTACTCATCCAAACCTCCCAATCTCTCATCTTTTGTTTTCTCTTCTCCTCTCTTTTGCTCTGTTGTGCTCTAAATTTTTGATTTAGACAAATTTTTGTCTAAAATTCAAAAAATTTTCACATTCCCATAGCTGATAGCTGCAGCCTCCGGTGTTCCTGCAAGGTAAAAAAAATCCTAAATTTTCTTCTTTGTTCGTATTATTTTTTAACTAATTTTCTCTATTTGTATTGCAGGATGGATACGAACTACCCGACGTTCCAACTAAGCGACTTCGACCCGAGCTATCTACCGATATCGCAAGGAGACGACTCCGGGTCGGCTCCTACACCACAAAGACATCCGGAGAAAGTACATACGGCTTTGAAAGGATCTGGAACTGTGAGCGGGAGCCAATCAACAGCAACCGGATCGAAGAGATTAAGAACTTCCTCCGCCTAGCAACATTTTGATGAGATCAAGGAAGCCGGCGTGGATGGAAGGGAGGTAACTTACGCAAAATGTAAAATTTATAAGACTAAACTCTCTGAAAAATCTTTTGGTAGAACAGGGCATTTAAGGCAGCATGCTGAGGGGTGTGCGAAAAAGCAAGGTTACCAGCTACGACAACAGCAACTGGTACTGAATCCTGACGGTACGGTACGTTCATGGGAGTATGATCCTCAGGTAGTCCGAGATTCCCTTACCCGTTTAATTGCTAGACAAGATCTACCTCTAAACTTTGGTGAGTCTCCTGCATTCGAGACTTACATTAAAACTGCTTATAATCCTAGATTTCAAGCTATTAGTAGACAGACCACAACCCGAAACTTGATGAATGTTTATAACCAAGGCCGGGACAGTATTAAACAATTATTTGCTACATGCACCTTTTCTATTAGTATCACATCTGATATTTGGAGTGGTAGGGCTAAGAAGGACTATATTAGTGTAGTTGTTCATTATGTTGATGATGACTGGGAACTACTGTTGGTGAAATGGGACTGGGGGTCCCACGATCTGCAGGGACACGTGGACCTCCGACCGTGCAGTCAGAAGGCTTTTGACTAAGGAGGCTTCGTTCACTGTGTAGTCAGAAGCTTTTGACTATCCAGGCTCCCTTTTTCCACGACCAGGCGGCAGAGGCATGCGCCGTCCCATCTCCCCGCTCCATCCTCTCGCGACGACGTGCAGCAGCAGCACCTGCTCCGGCATGGCATTGCAGGCGGACAGGGGCGACGGGACTTTCCTCCAACTCCGGCATGGGCACCGCAGGTGGAGGGGCGCACAGGAGAAACTTACCGGAAGATATCTCCCTCCGCGTACCGGCACTGTGGACTCCCCTAGTTCTATAAAGGAGGATCCAAGCCGACGAGGAGGGGGGAGAGACGGAACGGAGAACCTCTAACTCTCAGCTATCTGCTCCCGAGCTCAAGCTCCAGCCTTAGACAACAGAGATCTCCTTCTCCTTCCTCGAGTCCGGTCGCTGGTAGAATGGCCAACGCCACCTCCGGGATCTCCTTGAGCTTCCGAGCTCCCGAGTTCCTCCTTGTAACCTCTGATCCACATTCATCCACCTCATAACCAAACACACACAGGAGTAGGGTATTACGCTCCGGCGGCCCGAACCTGTATAAATCCTCGTGTCTTCCCCGTGCGATCTCCTCGGTCCGGACGGTCCGGATCCGCTCAGGACGGTCCGGACCCTTCTGCCCTTGTTCTCGGTTCGGACGGTCCGGACCCTCTCCGGACGGTCCGGACTCCTCTGTTTCTTCTACGTCACCTTCACCTATCTTTCTTCTACACCTTGACGCCGGCTCCGCCTGAGAACTACTCTCCTGGCCGAATCTCAAAGGGGGGTCTCCAGACCTCCCGCAGTCGAGGGTTCATCCTCCGACAGCTGGCGCGCCAGGTAGGGGGAGTTTCCTTTTCAGGTGATACGCCGTCGTCTCCAACACCGGCGCACTCCATGGCAGGAGGCCACCGCCCGCGGGACTCTGACGAGGAGTCCGGCGACTTCACTCCGCCGGGTGACGTGAGCCCGGTGGTAAGTCCACTGCGCTCCCCGTCTTCTAGGAGACACGCCGCGCGAGCCAGGCGGGCTGAGCTCGCTCCTCGGCGCCCTGGCAGTACGGCGCCGGCCTTTTCTCCCTCGGAGGAACCAGTAAGTACCCCGCTGAGTCTACCACGGCCTCATTTTTGAGGCGCGAGCGGAGGCGCCGCTCCACGGCGCGCCGCAGCCTCGACTTCCAGCCAGCGTCACCACAGGGAGCTCTCCTAGCGGCGGAAGCCCTCCTGCGCCACCCCCCGGCATTTAGCGGGGGCGGGGACCAGGAGAGGCGCTGGCTCAATGAAGTCACCGACCTCGTAGGCGCGGCCCCATCGTCAGGTCGCTGCCCACAGCAGCACAGGGGCCAGGAGTGCCGACCACGCGACGTCTAGCGCGGGCCGGTCCCCCGCCCCAAGTCAAGTAGAGCCCGGAGCACGGCACCACGCGCCACGCCCCGACGAATAGCGCCACGGCGACCTCCGTCACCAGCTGAACCGGGGGCGGTCCGACGAGGACGCTCGGGTCACTATGGAGCGACAGCGCGAATGGCGGGCGGACGCCGCCACGCGTTCCGAGGTCCAGGACTCCAGCTCCAGCCTACTGACGGGAAAACCATCATCCGTCGCCCGAGCCCGCTCTGTACGGCTCGGGCTGCCTGGCCCTCTCCCCAGGCCTCCGCGGGTTCGCTGGCCGGCCAGGTTCCGGCCCAGCCGGAAAGGTATGACGGCTCCGTGGATCCCACGGAGTTCCTGCAATATATACTACTGCCATCCGGGCGGCCAGAGGCAATGATCGAGTGATGGCGAACTACTTTCCCCGTCGCTCTCAAAGCCCAGGCGCGCTCTTGGTGATGAACCTCCCCGAGGAGATCAGTCTACTCGTGGAGGACCTCTGCCACCAGTTCGTGGCCAACTTCCAGGCACCTTTCCCGCCCTTCCTTATTCGCCTGGGACCGAGGCGGACCTCCATGCCCTACGTCAGGGCAGGGACGAGACGCTAAGCACTTTCTACAAGCGCTTCAGCCAGTTCGCAATACCATCTCCCATATCGCTCCTCACGCGGTCATCCATGCCTTTCGCTCGAGGTGTGCGCGATAGGCACATGCTCGAAAAGATGGCACCCGCAACATCCAGACTACGGCTGAGCTGTTCAAACTCGCCGACCTCTGCGCCCGCAAGGAGGAGGCCCGGGCAGGAAACGAGCCACGTCCCGAGGCCCCTGGACGAGGACCCCGAAGAATACGGTGAGTACCTCACGCTCCGAGGCGTGTCGGGACAGAGGAACGACAGAAGGAGAAGGCGGCCGCCGACGGTTCGCCTTGGCTGCTGCGAGCGCCCCACGGTCCGACGACGCCCGCAGAGACAACGACGCCAGCGAGCGGCCAAGGCCGCACGCGCGCCGCCTCCGCCGACAACGGCCCAGAAGTGGTGTGCGTCCACGAGACGGATTCGCACGATCTCACGGAGTGCCGTGCCGTCCAAAGCTTGGCCCAAGCAGGTCAAGTACTTCCGGCAAGAGCCTTAGCAGCCGGGCCCGGCCGCCTCACCGAGGCAAGTGCGAGCCCTGACGTGCACCCGGAACATCCAGCCCGGAGGAGATCGTCCCGATTCGTCCCACGTTCCCGGGAAGCGTCGACTGCATCGGTTCTGATCCTTTGGTTGGCTTTCGATTTAAAATGAAAAATTTCTCCTCTTCTTTATTAGAAAAGTTTTCCCCTTTCCTTAGTCATAGGGCGCGACTGCCCGGCTCCATCCGACGCGATGGCTAGCCCGGGCGGGTACGTGACTAAGTCCGAGGCTCCGGGCCGGACGCACATAGGGCGCGACTGCCGGGCTCCATCGGACGCGATGGCTAGCCGGCGGTTTGTCCCGACTAAGTCCGAGGCCTCCGGGCCCGGACGCACATAGGGCGCGACTGCCGCGGGCTCCATCGCACCGCGAAAAAAAAATAGCTGGCCCGGGGGATTCGTCCGACGCAGGGTCGAGCCTCTGGGCCCGGACGCATGCGAACTGCTAAGGCCGGCAACTACCCGGGCTCCATCGCACTGATAGCTAGCCCGGCGGTTCGCCCAGGCTGAATCCGAGGCCCCCGGGCCCGGACGCACATATGGCGGGCTGCCGGGCTCATCGCACGCGATGGCAGCCCGGGCCGGGGCGACTCCCGCTCAGAAGCAACCTCTCGAGTTCAAGAACGCAGAGAGCATCCTCGTTTACCCTCGTAGCGGGCTCTTGCCCACTCTCGCGCCGTGCCTCAGGCCACGACGCGTGAGTTGATGGATGGCGTACACCATGATATTCGTAGGCAGCAAGCGTGGCGCTCGTCGTAGAGCGCGCTTTGCCTCGTCCGGCGAACATGTGGCCTGGGAACTTACCTTCCCGGCCGACTCTAAGGAGCAGGGGCCGATCCGGGGCGGCATCGCAAGGCGAATGCGCGCCTAAGAACGTGGCGCCGGAATGACATTCACAGGGGCGAGAACCCGACAACATCGCCTCGGCATGGGCGGGTCCGGGGAAGTCGTCCCGATGTGGTCCATGTCCTTTACCCAGGTCCTCCGTGCTCGGCACATGTCGACCATACATATCAAGTTACATTTCAGTCCGGGGCCCTGGGTCCCGGGCACATATTTGATAGCCGAGGCACGGATTACCCGATCGTGCCCGGTCCACACTGAGGTTGCGAACCAGGGCGGCTCGCCAGGCGAGTGCAGGCCTAGAAGGACACCCGGAATAGGGCGCGAAGCCCGGACAGCTCCCGGCGAGCATCGTTCCGGAATGTCGTTACATCCCATATTAAAGCCGGGCCCGGAACCGGCTTATATAACCGTCCAGTCGGGCGCTCCCCGGGTCCAGGCCGTATATCCTTAGGTACGGGGGCACGGGCCCGGCACATGCCGACTCGGGCTCGCGAGGGGAAGACGAAGTTAGCTCATCCGAAAACCCATGAACAAAGGTACAAAATTATGAACATATCCATTTACGTAAAAATGTTTTCTTTGGAATAGACAGGCAAACGGGGCACAAGCCGAGCGGACCGGGTTGGCGCAGGTCACCGGCGTACTCTGACGGCCCCGGGGACGTCGAGGGAGGCTCGGGAAGGAGGGCCCCGGGTCCGAAGGCGCGGCCGGGGACGGCGTCAGGGGAACGGGGTCTTCCGACCACTTGTCAAGCATCTCGTGCTCTACAAAATGTCGCCGCGGTGAGGAACCTGTCTTGGGAGGGCTCGGCAGGCTCTCTTTCGACTTCCTAGAACCACGGCGTTTCTCGCGACTACCGCGCACGGGACTCTCACCCCCGGGAGCGAGCCGGTTTTGGCGGAGCGTTTCCGGGCGAGTGTTTCGTTCCGCGCCTCCATACTGGGCCAGGCGGGAGAAATCGTCGGCGGCGGATTCGGTGGGCCCCTCAATCGGACGACGCTCCCTCTCTGCTCGGCGATCCGGCAGCGGTTGCGGAAGAATGGACAAGCCAGGTCCCGGCACATAATCAGTTTGCGCAGAAAAGTCTTCAGGCTACACAGTCCAGGCGACCCAGGTTACCCGCGTCCGCTCTTTTCTTCAAGACATGACCTTCCTGCCCGTGGCTAGATCCGGCGAGCAACAGGCAAGGGCACTGTCGGCGAAATGGGACTGGGGGGTCAGATCTGCGGGGAAGGTGGACCTCGACGTGCAGTCAGAAGGTTTGAGTAAAGGAGGCTTCGTTCACTGTGTAGTCAGAGCTTTTGACTATTAGGCTCTTTTTGCACGACAGGCCGCAGAGGGCATGCGCGTCCCATGTCCCGCTCATTCTCGCGACCACGTGCAGCAAGTAGCACCTGCTCGGCAGTGGGCGTTGCGGCGACAGGGGGAGGCGGGACTATTCCTCTACTCGGCATGGGCACGCAGGTGGAGGGGAGACAGGGAGAAATACCGGAAGATATTCCCTCGCGTACCGGCACTGTGGAACTCTAGTTCTATAAAGGAGGATTCAAGCCGACGAGGAGCGGGGGGTGGGAGAGACGGAACGGAGACTCTACACTCTCAGCTATCTGCTCGAGCTCAAGCCTCGACGATAGAAACAGAGGATCTCCTTCTCCTTTCGAGTCCGGTCGGTGGTAGGAACGGCAACCGCTACATCCGGGGATCTGCTTGAGCTTCCGGAGTCCGGTTTGCCTTGTAACTCCGATTCACTTCATCACCTTCATAACCAACACACCCAGGAGTAGGGTATTAACTCCGGCGGCGAAACCTGTTATAAATCCTGTTTTGTTTTTTGTTTTTTTTTTGTCTTCCCAGTGGATTCTCTGTGCAGCGGTCTGGATTCGCTCCGACCTTCTGCCTTGGTTTCTCCGGTTCGGACGGTCGACCTCTCCGGAGGTCCGGACTCCTCTGTTTCTTTAACGTCACTTCACCTATCTTTCTTTCACGCTGAGCCGGCTCCGCTGAGAACTATCCCTGGCGGAATTCAAGGGGGTCTCAGAACTCCGAGTCGCGGGTTATCTCGACAACTACAAGTCTGTATCTACAATCGTACAGTATAAGCGTTAAGAGTATAGCTTTAAAAAATTAATTGATGTTTCACATACTGTAGAAAATTTGCTGAACGAATTTCTAGAGTTTTGGTGAGATTTTGTTCAAATAAATATTTGTGTAATCTAGATAATGCAGTTGTATTTCAGAGCTGAAAATTTTATAGCTCTTTCTATTCATGTCTATGCTGAATATTTCTTTTAACTAATTTGGTGCTTGCATATTTTAATCTGTAATAGTTAATCTGGTTTTAAGAGAGTAAATGTAATATCTTGATTCATCCGTAAGACATAACAGGCTCAATGGATTAATCCTCGATTGCGACCTTCAAGTATTCTGCATCGTTTGGCCATGTGTCAATAAGTTCAAACAAATAGGACGCATGGTGGAATTCACTTATTTACTGTTGAGACAGTCTTCTTTGTATAAGGTATATAACTGTTTTTTTAGTCTAAGAATGTTGTTAAGTGGGGCAACTGCTATGACAGAACAGTTTGGCATGTTGTGAAAAGGTTTTTTACTTTATTGAAATATTTTTATGATGTAATGTTACTTTGTTGGGTTTAATATGCACCTGCCAATTTAATTTTGGCATAAAATTTTTGAGATTGCATTTTATTAACAATATGAAATAACACTATTAGGCTTGCAGTATTTTCATATGAAACAAAAATATCTTAAATACTGGATGACATTCCATACTTGTATGCTTTTCAATTATTTTGATCCTAGAGTAAATCGGGGTTTTCTCATTTTGATTTATTGGGGATGAAATGAATATTGACCTAATTACTATTTCGATTCTAGACAAATTGTATGAAGTGTTTCGAAAGTATGACACTAGTTTCAGGAAGTTCGCGTGCAAAGCCCACCATTTGTCCAGGTAGAAGAAACTTAAGTGGGGCTGGATTTGGGTGGTTCCTCTTTTCTTCGAGCAGGGTGGTTAGGAAGTTCGCTCGCGCCAAGTCCTATATCACGCTTTCGCTTGAAGCCCTTGCTGTCATTACTTGGACAGCGACCCATCAATAAGGAAGATCTCAATACGTTTCTTCAATAGGGAAACGATTCACAAGACCCAATATCTGTTCTCAAGCTAGAGGATGTTTCCGGTGCTGGTGTTACGGTTCACCGAATCGGCTTTATTCGTCTTTACGGAAGAATTCTTGCGGAAGAAGAGATTCCGAAGTTGAGGTGGTAGAAATGCTACTTGCGGTTAAAGACTGGGAGCTAATCAGGAAGTGCCACACCACGGAGATACCAGATTTGACTGAGCAATTTGAAAATCTTTACCCTATAAATGAGGATAGAGTAATGTTTTTTATTTTTTGAGTGTTGACCTTTAGCTGTAATTTTTCTTTGTCATGGTTTTATAAAATTGGAGTTTTTCGCATGAGAGTTTTAATGGGCAGCTGTGTATATCAAAATCAATCAAGTATTGCGCATTTTCCTCTATATCTATGTTAAAGAAATTAATTACATAACTATATCATGTGCTTTATTTGCTTTGTTTAAAATTTATAAATTCCTGCTCTAATATCCTAAAATCTCATATTATTTTTACTTACCTAATAATTTCTCTATATTTATGCAGAATTAAATTACATAATTTATTAATGTGTTGGTTATTTTGCTATTGTTAAAAAATGAAAATTTCATGTCTATATCATTAAAATACCCTATTATTTTTTACTCATCTTCAATAATTTCCTTACATTTTTTTTTCAATATTTGTATACTCTGTCTTTTCCAATTTTTTTAGTCTTTTTTTTCCTTTTTTTAACTGTAGTTTTTTTTATTTTAGTGTTTGCGACGTCGCTGGCAGGGCCGGCCCAGCGGCCGAGCGCTCCTGCCCTCCGCGGCAGGCGTCGGCGGCAGGAGGGCGGCAGCGGGAGGCGGCGGAGGTTCGGGGAGGCACGTAGGCGGGGAGGGTGGTGGGGCTCAGGGAGGCGCGTAGGCGGGAGGGCGCGGGAGGACGTGGGCGGCGCCGTGGCGGCCGGGCGGGAGCGGGGGGGAGGAGGCGGAGCGGGGAGGCGAGCTGGGGGGATGGCGGCGGTGGCTGGGAAGAGATCGGCTGTTTTTAACCGGGCCCCCCAGCCCAAAAGGGCCACGGGTAGGCCACAGTACGTGCCGTGCGTTGGGCCGGGGGAGGCAGCGGGCCGGGCAGACACGCCGCTACGGAACGGTGCCTACACAGGCCGTCGGTAGCAGGTAGTGGCCGGACTGTGCTGGACTGCCGGCTGGTCCGCAGTTTTGGCACGTATTGTCGTGAGACGTGGTGGGCCCTGTTTTTTTTTTTTGGGGGAACTTTTCTGTTTGTTGGTTTTTTTTGCGCTTTTGCCGTGAAAAATACATTAAGGTTTTGCATGAGAGCATTGGAGCCTGTATGAGATAGACTTACTATGTTCTCATTTATAATTTAAATGGAAGTATATATAACTATCTCTCTTTTTTTTATTTAGGTTGGTTGTTAAAACTAAGTGACCAATTATTGTCAGGGTACATGAGTACCATGAGGCGATGTTTCCAGACTAAAGCAAGAAGTTGTTGAATTCTATGAAGACCAAGGTACGTATATATAATAGAGTATCTGGACATATAGTCCCACTAGGTAATATTTCTTACTATATTGTCGGCGAAACGGGAATGGGTCCACATTCTCCGGGGAGTGAGGACCCTCGCCAATCAGCGCCGGGCCCACTTTTATAAAGAGAAGGCTGGCGCTAAAGGTCTTTTCTCTCAGGCTGTGAGGCTGTGGACGCTCCCGGGCCGCGGGGCCACCACGCGCGATCGTGCCTTTCAAACCAGCAGACAGGCAGCGGGGAAGCCGGGCGAGGTAAGTGGCTCATGAGGGGGCGGCCAGCCGTGGTCAGCATGTCCCATGCCTCTGGCGAGTGCCGGGGCGGTGCCCGGGCTGGGGGCTGCGTGGCACGTACCACCCGCATTTATGGGAGCTGAGGCGTGGTGAAGGGATATCACCTGGGCCGCACGAATCCTGGGTCAGAAGATTTTTGACGAGAGAGCTTCATTTTCCACGCTTGGCAGTAAGTGCGCTCCGTCAATACAAGACTTTAGCCGCTGAGCGCCGCTCACGAGACGACCTAATCACGTGCGAACAAACTCCCGGCGTGGGTGTACGCACGGGGACAGGGGCGAGGAGTTCTTCCAACTCCGGGCGTGGGCGTGCGCGGCGAATAGTACCCGACATATTCCATGTCTTCTACGAATAACGGGGACTCACGGGAATACCTTCTCTCCTTCTGGCCTGTGGACTCCCCGGGTTCTATAAAGGAGGATGGCAGCGGTCGAGGAGGGGAAAAAAAAGAAGAAAGCTATGAGCTTAGCAAGAACACTGCTGTCTAGTATCTGCGGTCGACCATCTCAGCCGGCATGTCCGGCCTTCCTCGGCACCAAGCTCTGAGCCGCCGGGAAACTGAACATCAAATACCGTTATTCAGCGCATATAGGATACACACAGGAAGTGGGTATTAGCCTTCCGAGCGGCCGACCTGTTAAGCTCCTGCTCTGTTTCCGGTGCCACGGTTCGGCGTCCGGACCGCACGGACGGTCTGATCTCCTCTTTTCGCTGGCCCCCTGGTTCGAGCGCCATTGATCCCGGGACACCGATTTCGCTGAGAAAATCCCATGGCGAATCTCAAAAGGGGTTCAGCGACTTCCGCGTCGAGAGTTTAATCTCGACACTTTATAAAATTATAGTGTGTGTGTTCGGCTACTGTCGTTCGCATTAGGGTAGGGTCCGTGCTTGGTTTAGAACGATTTAATACCGTTGAGCCAACTTGCTAGTGCTTATATATATAAGTTCAATCTTTACCGGAGCAAATATCGTCTCGGTACCACACAGTAAGATTTTTATGCTCGTGAATTAGCTGCTAGACTAGCTAGTAATTTATAGATCTAGATAATTTAAGGGTATGTATTAGTTTTATATTTCTATGAAGGACGAGTAGTCGCAGTGGTGCGGATTAGAAAAAATTGGGGAATTACTGTACAATCTTCAGGGTCCAATAAGGCTTCATCTTGTTCTCGCCGGCGAGGGCCGGCGCTAGTCGCGGTTTCGTCGCGACGTACTCGGGATCCGCCGCTCCGAACGGCGGTTATGAAACGCATAGGAGGCGGAGGGTGTTGTAGGTCGTCGTCCTGCAGCTCCGTGCCAAGAAGCGCGTGGGTACTGTGTAGCACGTAGGGGAGGGAACATGACGCTGCGGGCAATGCCGTGGTGGAGAAGGCCGCGAAGACGAGTGTAGACCGCGTCGGTGTGCATCTCTGCGCGGAAAGAAAGCGCGGTTCGATCTCAGCGGCGCCGGGCGGCGAGCGGCGATCGTGAGGGCCTAGCGCAGCGGAGGGGCATAGTTCGCTGGAGGTCACGGTGGGGCATTGGTGGCGGGGCTACCAGTACTACGGCATGTGGAGGTTGCGATCCAGGAGGCCAGAGCGCGGACCGGCAGGGGTGGATTCTACTCATCGACGAGATTACACATGCTATCGGCGCGGGCGCCTGCAGGAGGGGAGACACCTTCGAAGTACGAACCAATCGAGGCGGCAGTTCCAGAAGGTGCGCGTGGAGGAGCGATCGAGCACACAGTGACATTGCTATAGTGTTTTGCAGGGACTAATTAAAGAGAGGTACGAGGGACCATGGGGTCGAGATGTCCTCGATCTTTGGTTGCGCGCGCAGGCTTGCAGTGCCATTCATTTGTGGCTCAGTGATGGTGCAAATTGAAATAGAGCACCCAGCGGCACAACCGAAGGTAGTGGATATAGGGAAGAGCGTCAGCAGGATGCTCAAAACTTGATGAGTTTTTGGAGGCAGCTGCTTTTAGGCTCTGTTCTTTCTAGTTCTTTGCTGGTTTTTAAAGTGCGCGTAAAACGAGAAAGTCCATTAGGCGGTGATTAATTAAGTATTTACTGTTAAAAGTTAAAAAAATAGATCTATTTGCTTTTTTTTAGCTACTTTTATTAGGAAAAAATGTTGTAAAAACGCACATTAATCGTTTTGGAAAGCGTTGCAGCGCGAGATATGAAAAAGAAGTTGGGGAAGTAGTGGAAGTAAACGGGTGTTAGTGATTGGTCGGCGCTGTCAGGTAGAATTGCACAGGTCGACTTTGTGCTATATCGTGCTTGACTAAATTAGATTTGATTATCTTTACAATACAGAACTTCTTATTGGTGAGCTCTATTCAGTCTCGGGTTTAGGGTAAAACGATACTGATAAAGGTTTTCCCGTCTTTATAAACCCGCGCACATTGAGAAATGAGTTTTTTGGGGAGTTTGCAAATATGGCT
>RYFJ01001320.1:0-63300 GCA_003991445.1 Oryza meyeriana var. granulata | reverse complement strand
GAGCGAGTCCAATCGGCTCTAGCCGATTGGCTCAACATCTAATATTCTCTCCTGGCAATTGCAGGGTCCAAATGTAACCTCCAGATTTTAGGACCTGCACTGGAGTTAAGCAAAGCTCCCAGGCCTTCGCGTGGCTCCAAGACGCTGAACCATATTTCATTGGCTCGTTCCCAACCGCTCGCCTGGTTGATTTTGATCAACACGTTTTTGCACGCCTGGTGGACCTAGATTCAAACAATGGCCGGAAGGAGATGTGCAAAACAAGACAACATAATCCCAGTCGCATGGGGATTTAACGACGGCAGAACAAGCAGTCAAACAAAATATGGCCAATTTTTAGAACACTGCTTGGAATTTCCCGGGCTGACACGACAAGGCCGAATTCAAAAATCTCAGTCCAAAACCAGTTCTGGTTGGAGAATCGAGCCGTACACCACCTTGAGTCCACCAGTAAAACCCTTACAGGAGATGGTGAATGAAGCAGTACATCACACGCTCACAACTCAATCCGGATCCTGGTGAACCGCTCCATAACTCATCAAGAAGGCAGTGGATGATCGATTGCTCAAGACCACTCGAGGTCCGTATAGCTGCCCGCCCACAGATGGAGCCCCAAATCAAGTTACCTATGGCACCCATAAAAATGTACCGGGAAAACTTGTTTTTCACACAAACCAGGGGGGGGGCAACAAGATATTCCTGCGGATCCATCGGTCTGTATATGGAGGGGTATCAACAGAACTACCAGGAGGGTATTGGCCGATTCAGGAATTATCAGAGAGAATATCCTAGGCAGAATCGGCTACCACTCCAACCCAAGATCAGCAGGAAGTCCCAAGGAAGAAGACCTTATCGGCAAGGGTTGCGGAAATAGTGAGGAACAATTTGGTATTAAAGCAAAGGAGCAAAACATTTATCTATCGGCATCCATATCTTGAGGGTTTGACAGAGTCATTGCCACACCGATACAGAGTCCTAGATTATTCCAAGTTCTCAGGTGGGAGGAGGAACTCCACCGCGGAGAGTCTGGGGACGCCCCTTGAGTTCGCCAGGGGAGTGGTCACAGACGGCCTGCGGCGCCGTCGAAATATGCTCGGGCCCGGGGGCCCGCGGCTAAGATGGCACCACAGGGAGGCCGGGAGAAGTATACAGGTCGGGCCAGCGGGAGGCTTACCCTATCCTGTGTGTGTTTTCTGATGTGGAAGATGAATGTGGTTTGCTCTTACAAGATGTTCTTGAGGAGTGGCTCAAGAAAGCTAGCTTAACTTGGGGACGAACTCCCGTCTCCCTCGAAGCTCAACCCCTCTAGAAGCCTCCCTCCAGGGAAAAAGACTTTGAGAGCGTCCCGATGCGAGCGAGCGGCGGGAGAGCTAGCGAGCCAGCCCTCTGGAACCGGGATCCACTTTCTGCTGGCATGGACCCTTTCATAGTCAAGGGAGTCACGGCCTAGCTTCACATGTGAGGAAGAAATCTTTTCTAGTATGATATGTCGTTGTCGCACACACGCGGCTGCCTGCTGAGCCACGCCCGAGTCGGCTCGGGACTCTTGCCGTCACGTCGCCGGCGCGGGCACGACTTGGTCGGGGGAGGTGTGACAGCGGCCACGCCATTCGCTGCCAGTGTGGAAAACTGAAGCCCTCTCAGTCAAAAGTTCTCTGACCGCGCAGGAGCGGGCTCACAGCGGGGTTCATCATGAGAGCCCACGCATCCCGACTCGGGCGACAGGTGCGCCGCGCCCCGTCGCCCTCGGCATTAATGCGGGTGGTTGGAGAGCTGATCCGCTCGAGTAGCTCAGGCCAGGGCGAGAACTCATCGAGCCCTCTGCGCGCACACCCGCGCGAGCTCCTTAGGGACGGAAGTGTGAGCCCCGGGCTCAGGGAGCCGCCCCGGGCCCGGAAATGCCCCAGTAATGGGTCCGGGAATGCGTCCCGGGCCGAACCAGTTGCGGTCCCAGGACAACGGTGCCCGAGCCGTGGTTTCCGGAACCGAGGGCGGACCCGGGGCCCGCGGAATGTCCAGTAATGTGCCCCGGAACGCGCCCCGGCCGAAGCTAGGGTCCCCGGCCCGGGCGAGGCCCAGGCACGGGAGAGTCCCAGAAATGTGCCCCGGGGACGCGACCCGGGGCTGGAGCTGTGGGTTGCCAGGACCGGGGGGCGAGGCCCGGGCACAGGGAAAGTCCCAGAATGTCCCGGGACAGCCTCGGACTTGAGGAGGTGCCTCCGACCGGGGGCGAGGCCCGGGCACGGAAGGTCCCCGGGACGCGGAGGCCCCGAGAGACGGTGGCTGCGAGCCATCGTCGTTGAGCTCGCCCAGGGAGTGCGCACCCGGCCAAGGCAGTGCTCTGCCCAGTACTTAGCGGGAAAATGGCTGTAGCCGGCTCACTGGTGCAGAATGTGGGTCCCCGGAGGAGTTGACTTGGCCGAAGATCACGCGCCGCTGGGGTATGTGGGGCCCCCAATCCTTTCGCCTACATCAGGGCCAGGACGCTTATCTACGTAGAGCATATTAGCCGATTGTCTTTGCACAGTGCGGAGAACCGTCGGCCTGAGGAGGCTCTGAGAGGGAGGTTTTCCCCTTGTCATTTTCTGGATCGGCCTTCACATGCGTTCTCCTCGTTACCGCTGAATTCAGTTCGGGATGGGACCGATAGAAAAACTTTTCACCAAATACTTCTTTGCTGGGATCCATGAGATGAGACTGACAGATTTAACATCGGTTAGCAGAACCAGACGAAACTGTGCCAGAATATGTCTAGAGGTTTCGACGTAGGAAATTGATGTTACAGCTGAAGTTCTAAGGACGGACATCTAGCCGACTTGGCTTGTCAGGGTCTTTTAGCGCCACAATCAAGAGGGTTTTCATCACAGGAGTTCGAGTCCCCTGTCGCACTTGGTACAGAAGGTATGCTCATGAAGCTGATTCAAAGAGGCGAAAAGGATAAATATCAGAGAGGGTTGCTCAGGTATTACGTTTATTCATCGACTCAGATGATGAGAATCCGATGCTTGAAGCGGATTGGCGATGGCTAGGAACAGAAAGAAATCAGTATCATGCCCTATGGTGAAGTGATATCGCGTAAGGAGGGAGCGAATATGACTTCAACATTAATAATGCCCAATTAAGAGAGAGATGTTACAGGAGAAACAGATAGAACTCCCGCCAAATCATGTGATTCCATCAGCCAAAGAACTGAAGAAGAGAGATATTGCAAGTGGACACATGATATCGCACCCACACTAATTGGAGTGCAAAGGTTTTTTTGGCAACAAATTCAATCAGTCTGTTGAACAGGGAGCCGATAAATTTTTTTTTTGAAGACAAGCATGAAAATAAATGGACATCCATTCCCTGTGAATATGGTCTATGCAGGATCGAGGAGCAGGCCAATGGAGGAAGGGCTTGGGGGTAAGAGGCAAGGATTACTTCACGACCTGATAGAAAAATATTCCAAGCCATGAGAACGGTGGATTGAGCCAGACAGTGAAAGATATAATCCGCATGGGATGCCCTTTTTCAGGTTCTATGGGATTCAGGGTATGAGATTGCCGACAATTCAAGATTGCCCTGAGTGCGTATTGGGATATCGCATGTCAGCAGGAAAGGTTTTGCAGGATCGGCTGCCTGGGAAAAGAGCCATTGGGTACATAGCTGATTAGGTGCCGATCTACGAAGAATTCTTGAAGAAAAATGATGATGGAAGCACATGAAAAAATAGACCCAAATTCACTCAATGGTCCTAGTGGAATATTTACAAAAAATCAGTAAAAGAAGGCACAGCGGTTACGACCGGAAGCAACAGAAGAGCAATGGCTGGACTACAAGGAAAGTCTGATCATCGTCACAAGAAGAACTAAGCGGGATGGCGCGTGAAGAAAAATGACGATGAGGTTGGTTCCATCGGCTCCAATAGACATGGTTTTCTGTTCTGCCTAGGAATACAAAGCGTTTCATCTAAATGAAGAGGGCGATGAGGAGATGTTGCTCAGTTGACGCTGCGACCCGATTAGGCTATAATTTGATAAGCCTGAAGAATCTAGTCATCGGCATTTGAAGCCATTATATTTAATGGTTTGTGGATGGGAAGCCGATGACGAAGATGCTAGTCGATGGGGGGCAGCCGTCAATTTAAAGCGTTTTATGCCACACTTTATCGGGGGGGAAATTGGGAAAAACTGCCAAAGATTTTGATCAAAACAAATATATGCGTGTTGAAGGATTTCGGCGGGAATTCATCGGAGACAAAAGGCCGTGTTGAATGTGGAAACTAACAGTGGGAAGACATTGCCTACCACGTTTTTGTCATCGATGGAAAGGATCATATAGTTTACTCCTCAGCAGAGATGATGGATTCACACAAACTGTTGCGTGCCTTCGACGATGCATCAAAGTCTGATACAATGGCAGGGAGATCAAGTCGAGGTAATCCCAGCAGATCAATCGACCAAATTTGTGATGGACTGATTGCCGATCTGGGAAGCGGATGGTATCGATTGCTTGTCTGAAAAGTATGGGAAGCGGATTATCTTAAGATCACCAGTCGGGAGATATGAGCCGATCCGGCAAGTCGGCTCGGAACTATTACTCTGATGGGCACTATTGAAAGACTTTGAAGGGAAATTGGGACAAGGATTTACGTCGGCCGATGATTTGGAGGAAATTGATATAGGACCAGGAGATAGGCCGAGGCCGACGTACATAAGTAAAAAATTATGTCCTGAACTCCGAGAAGAATTAATAAAATTGTTGAAAGAATTTCGGAGATTGTTTCGCTTGGGAATATCTCATGAGATTGCAGGGTTAAGCCGATCCATTGTTGAACATCGGCTTCCATTAAACCAGGATATTGCCATTTAAATAGGCTCCAAGGAGATTTAAGGCAGAGTTATATGAGCCAATCAAAGCAGAAATTACAAGGTTATATGATGCAAAGTTTATAAGCCGTGCCGATATGCTGAGTGGGTTCTAACATCGTCTCCCGGTGGAAAATAAGAAGGAAATTGAGTATATGTATCGATTTCCGGGATTTGAATAAGGTTCCAGGATGAATACCCAATGCCGATAGCAATTGATTTTGTTGGTAGATGCAGCATCGGCCATCAAGATTATTAGCTTCCATGGATGGCAATGCAGGATTACAATCAGATTTTTATGGCTGGAAGAAGATATACATAAGACTGCGTTTCTATGTCCTGGGAGCTATCGGCTTATATGAGTGGGTAGTAATGACCATTTGGATTGAAAAGTGCCGGTGCGACTTATCAGAGGGCAATGAATTATATATTTCATGATCTCATGGCTTGCTAGTGGAAATTTACATCGATGATCGGTGTGGTTAAATCCAAGAGTAGATGAAGCCATATAGCCGATTTGCGAAAAATGCTGAAAAGGGCAAGAAATACGGATTAAGGATGAATCCCCATAAATGCGCTTTTGGTGTATCGGCTGGGGCATTTTTGGGTTTTATGGTTCATGAGCGAGGAATTGAAGTTAGTCAACGGAGCATCAGAGCCATTTTAAGACTACAGAGCCTCCAAGCAACAAGACAGAGTTATACAGTCAAAAAATTGATCGGCAAGATTAATTTTGTAAGGAGATTCATATCAAATTTGTCAGGAAGGAGTGATAATCTTTTACTCCTGTTGAAAGTTGAAAAGCCGATCAAGAGTTCTTGTGTGGGAGGCAGATCGTAGGAAGCATTCGATGGAATTAAGTAAAGTATTTGAGTTTCCCTCGCCTTGTTCTAAGTCCGCCGCAGAAAGGAGTGCCGTTCAAGTTATACTTATCGGCCGAGTGAGAAATCCATCGGGTCTGTTTTAATCCAGAGTTTTGAAGGCAAGGGAGCGAGTCGTGTTCTATTAAAGCAGAAGGCTTTGGATGCTGAAACTAGAATCCTGCGGTAGAGAAATATGCCTGTGTGTTTATATTTCTCATGCACAAAGTTAAGGCATTATATCCTATCGGCTGAGTGCACGGTGGTTTGCAAGGCCGATGTGGTGAGATATCATGCTTGTCGGCTTCCAGTTTTAAAAGGCGAGTTGGTAAATGGATCTGCCTTGACCGAGTTTTGACTTGAGGTTATGAATGGCTGAAAGCGATCAAGGGAACAAGCAGTGGCCGATTTCATTGTGCAGCACAGAGGGGATTATTAGAATTATGTAGAGCCGATCCCGTGGACTGTTTTTTTGATGGATTAGTTTGCAAGCATGATCTGGTATCGGCTTGGTCATTGTATCGCCTCGGGGGCAAGTTTTGAGTTTGCTTTTACAATTAAAACCTTATTGGACTAATAATCAAAATAGAGGCGGTATTAAAGGACTTCAACTCTTAAAGGAAATCGGGGGCCGATGTCATAGAAATTGTTGGGGATTCTTATTGGTGATCAAAGGCAACTATCTGGGAGTATGAATGCAGGGATGATATTTTGAGGTCATATCATGAAGAATGCAGAGATTTATTGAAGGATTTCAGGATGTATCGTTGGATCATATAGCCCTAGAGAACAAAATTTAGAAGCCAATGATCTTGCGCAAATTGCTTCGGGATATCGGCTGAATAAGTAGGTTGAAGTTGAAATAGTCCGATAATGATATTTTGGATAAACCCGATGATTGGAGACAGGAAATATCAGTTATCTGCAAAATCCATTGCAATCGGTTTCTAGGAAACTTCGGTACCCAAAGCTACTAAATATGTGCTTGCTTGATGGAGAATTATATTATCGGATTTTGAAGGATTTGCTGAGATGCCTGAAGTTTGAAGAAGCCAAGTGGTTATGTGCGAAGTGCATGAAGCGTTTGTGGAACTCATCAATCGGCTCATAAAGATGAAGTGGATATTGAGAACAAAAAAGTAGGATACTTTGGCTGACAAGGCTGGAAGATGCTTCAGGTATTATAAAGGATGTCAAGATTGCCAGAAGTTTAGAAATATACAGCGGGCACCAGCATCGACTATGAATCCTATCATTAAACCGTGGCCGTTCAGAGGATGGGGAATTGATATGATCGGCCAGGTTTATCCCTCATCAAGTAAAGACATAAGTTCATATTGGCAGCAATTAGATTATTTCACAAAGTGGGTGGAAGCAATTCCATTGAAGAAAGTCACGTCCAAGGAGGCGATTGAGTTTGTAAAAGAGCATATAATTTATTGATTTGGAATTCCTCAGACAATAACTACCGATCAGGGATCTATTTTCGTGTTCGATGAATTTCAACAAGTTGCTGCCAGTATGGGAATTAAGTTACTAAATTCATCACCTTATTATGCTCAAGCCAATGGACAGGCAGAGGCTTCAAATAAGAGTCTGATCAAATTAATCAAGCGGAAGATTGATGAGCAGGCACGACGATGGCATACTACATTAGCCGATTCATTGTGGGCCTATCGGATGGCATGTCATGGATCTACTCATGTGCCACCATATCAGTTGGTATATGGGCATGAAGCAGTTTTGCCTTGGGAGACTAACATCGGCTCTAGGAGAATTTCTTTACAGAATCAATTGACAGCCAATGATTATTATAACTTGATGATAGATAAACTCGAGGATTTGGCTCAGAATCGGTTAAGGGCGCTGGAGAGGATCAAGAAAAATAAAGCTAAGGCGGCTAGGCATTATAACAAAAAGGTGGTGAATAAATCATTTGCTGAAGGAGATCTTGTGTGGAAATTGATTTTGCCGATCGGGTCCAGAGATAGTAAGTTTGGAAAGTGGTCGCCTAATTGGGAAGGGCCCTATCAGATTAATCGTTGTGTGCCTAGCAATGCTTACATACTAGAAGATCTTGGGGGGACGGAGTTTGCTAAAGCGCTTAATGGGAAATATCTCAAGAAATACTATCCGAGCATTTGGATTAACTCCTGAATTGGCTGGATGCGGCTGATTTCTAAAACAGTTCAAAAAGCCGATGTTTTTGCATCGCCTAAAGATAGCCGATATCAATTGATATTGCCTTTAGATCAAATAAATAAAATATTATCAAGCAAAGATGGAATAAGATGAAGAAGCAATAGGGCCGACTAGATTATATTACAGTGAAAGATGATCAGTATGTTCTGGAGCAACATCAACGGCGTCAGTGTTAAAGTTTTACAGGAACTTGTGAATTTCTTCAATAGCACGCAGGAGAATCTGGTTGATTTCATTTATGGCACGTGGAGTCGTCTTCATCGGAGCTTGAATGGTCTTTTAGTGTTTCTTGCGCCGAAGAATGACTTGGCGCACTGCCACTGCAACTTTGGCCTCTTGATCTTGTATGGCTTGAGGTAGGCCGATGAGCTGGGATTCTGTTATTGCGATATCATTGCGAATTGTTTCGAGTTCTTCCAGTAGATCGGCTTCCCTTCTCTTCAAGCTGATCCAAGTTGGTTGGAGTTCTTCAGGGGCAGCTACCATATCATCAAGCTTCTTCTTTTCCGTTTGAGCTGATAGCCGATTCAGTTTGGATGTCTTGGATTATCTTCTGTTGATTGGCACGATCGGCTACACGTTGCCTTGAGCTTGATAAGTTGGAATTTGTGGAATCTAGGTATGCTGCGGGGGTCAGTGCGTCGATGAGCTCTTCGGGCAGGGTGTTGCTCAATCTCTACGAATCTTGCCCGGATCAGCCCACAATCCCTCACCAGTGCGTCGATAGGGTTTTCCAGCAGACGCTGATGTTTAGCAGGTATTCGCGCACGTCGGCTGAAGGATGGCTTGGTTGTTGTGCTGGTGGCTGTTTGCTTCATCTGCCTCTAATAACTTGCCGATGTCGAAGGAGAACAAATCGCTAAGGATTGCAGGTTGACATCGGTAAAGGAATCAGTAGTTATTAAAATAAAGTATGGTTTGTGAAGAAAATACCTGAGGCAGGGAAGGGGCAGCTTGAGGAGTGACATCATGCATCGGATGGTTGAGTAGTTGTTCTTCAAGATGGCCGATGTCTGGCGCTGAAGATGGAGCAATCCTAGTATCGGCTTCAGGGCTGGATGGCTGGAATTGGAATGGCTGCAGAGGTCAACGGCTCGATGCTTGCGCAGGGATGTCGGCAGAAGATTGAGGTTCGGGGGCCGATGATCGAGCTGGCATAAGATGAGTATAAAGATGGGAAACAACAGATGATAATGTCAAGATCTAGCACATGCCTGCGGGATGAAGGAGCCGATGTTGTTGAGTAGCAGGCGGCGCCATGATTACGACATCGGCACTGATTTCTGTCTCTTGTGAGGGCGAGATGCCAGCTTCTTGCGGTTGGCCTGTCGGCCGTGGTGCCCGGAGAAGAGCCGATGGAGGGGGAGCATCATGCCCTAGTGTGGGTTGGCCGATGGTGGTTGGTATATAATCGCCGGCCACTGGTGCTTGTTGTCTCAGTGATCCACATCAACAGCTTGCAAGATAGGAAATGTAAGAGATGATCGGAAAGTGATTCAAAAAGATAGTGGGGGGGGAATATTACCTCTTCATTAGATTCGACGAGTTGGAGTGAGGCGAGAGCAGTAGTGAATGGCCGATAGTTGAACAGGTGTTTCTTCCATTCCGACCACCATCGGGAAAAAGTGCTTGGTGTTGACAGTGCATACCTCCACATCGGCGGCGGTGCCCAGAGATAGAGAATCTGTTAGTGTCCGCAGCCGATCGTACTCCAGAGCGCTATTTAACATTTCCCCGGGTCTGGATTTGTCAAATGAAGAATAAGCCGAGGGGACTTGACCGAGGCCGAGCTGGCGGGAGCTGACTGTTGGGTGATAGAATTCATACAATGGCTTGGTGTGATCGGCCTGAGAGAAGCCAATCGGTAGGAGACGGGGGTAATGGCCGATAGGAATATGGTCTTCGATTCATCATTCAGCCAGGACGCAAGTGGATTGAAGTTGGACGGCATCTCACAATGATGATGCGTCATCATATGCGAACCCATAGTGTGGCATCCTTGGTAAAGCCATAATAAAGGCCTTTGAACCATTAGCCCCGAGTCCGACGTGGGTCAGGGGTCATTTTTACGCCAAGAAGAGCCGATGCAGCTTCGCCCATTGAGATGCATCGGCGATAGGTGGGTGCTGTTCCTCTGTGTGGTCGGCTGGAAAAGATTGATTGAGGAAAAGGAAGGTATCGGGAATTGCCTTGGATTGTGTAAACATTGAGCCATAACTGCACAAACCACCAAGGACCTCCGATATGGCCGACTGGCTGGTCCGGCCGATAGTTGGCTACCACTTGATGCCAGCAGTTGATAAGTGGCGCAAGGAGATATTGCCCTAGGATAACTTGTTCCGATCGGCCAAACGTTCTGCCAGACATTGCATGTTGGTTGTTGGGCCACCAAGAGTTGCACTGTCGATAGACGAACACTCTAGCCACAGATTCAAAAAGGCGACCTTTCCGATCATCGACTGGTCAATTCCTTTGTTATGGATGATATGACTTGGACCAACCGCCGATGTTCTTTACTTGAAGCCGATGGGTAGGCTTGATTGGAGATTTGAAGGATTGATGTAACTCGGTTGTGTTGAGGCAGGTGAGCATGGTTACATCTACCAAAAGTTGGGTCATCGGCCCATGTCCAAATGGTAGGCGTTGAGGGGCGTCTGACCAGAAAGTATTGAGGCCGATGCAAGCAGAGGTTCGTTCCTCTCTATCTCAGCCAGCGAGAGATTGATGCAGTGGCCGATGTCTGCTTCGTCCCAAAGAGTTCTCTTAGCAGCCGATACTCTGTTATACCAGTTCCTCCACCCGGGAAGTTTGCTCGGCCATGATCTGAAACTGTTGTTCCAATCACTAACTAGCATGGCGGAGTTCTTGAAAGGGATGCGTTGAGTTTCGGCGTTGATGAAATTGTAGGATCTTCACTGCCCATGGGACCATGGTAGAAGTAAGTTCCTTCCTTGGTTGGGTAGAAGAAGTTTGGGTATATTCGGCGGCCGGACTCAAAAATCTGGTCTCTAAGGTGCTACAATATACAAAACACGAGAAACGCGAAAGAGGATTACGTGGAATCAAATCTGGTCTTCTAAGTGCTACAGTAAACAAGAACACGAAGGAACAGGAGCAGATTCAATCTAGGTTGCGAGATAGAGAAGACGATGCGGAAGGGAGATTACCTCTGGACGGGCGTTCGCGGAAGCCATTGCGGAAAGAAGAAGAGGAGCGAAGATCGGAGGTTGAAGAAGAAGGCCGCAGCAGTTTTGCCAGGATCGTCGGAGTTCGTCGAGCTGCTTGGAGGAAGTGGAAAGGAACTCTGGTGATGTGAAAGCGTTAAAAGAAAGAGGGCTAGGAAGGCGAAGTGGTTTTATAGAGGTATGATGACCTGGGCGGGAATCGAGGCCATTGGCACTGTTTCAAACTTTTAAGGAAATGGGCTACCTTGGGCCGCCTCGGTGTGAAAGAATCTGAAGCCCAACAGAAGAATTTCGAAGTTTGAATAACAAACTCCGAATTGGGGGGCATGTGTTAACGCCAAAATTTGGTATGGATCTTTATTGGGTTCGGTTAAGAAAAATCATGGTTAACTGGCGGGAATTAAATCCAGAAGAAGCGAATTCAGATGGAATCGCTAGACCAGGAGATGGCGGTTAGTTATTTATCTATAAATTAGGTAGCTTTTAACAGATTAATATTTTTAGGAAGCCTGATCTCGTGCCTGGTCAGGATTGTTATTTTCCTTTTGTAAATAGGAAACTCCTGTTTCGTATCCGATCAGGACTGTATCAACTCGGGGTATAAATACGTATGCCCGAGTACGTTTGTATAATATCAATCAGATCAATACAAACTTCGGCGCATCGCCACGATGTCCTATTGGTGTCTTGCTTCTCAACTCGGGTTTCTTGCCTTCTCGAATGTCAGGAACTTCCTCGGTTAGGTCCGATATTCTAGTCGGCCTGCGGTAGTCGGCTTACCACGATATATCTGTTCTGTCTACGGCTGCATCAGTTAGGTTTGATCTCATAGGCCGAGTAGATATATCACATCACGCGTGCGTAAATTTATCGGCTTACTGGGTGTAATTTATCGTCAGTTTGTGCTGCATCGGTTAGGTCCGACCTACTAAACTGCGTGATAAGTTATTCCTGCTAGGTTGATAGATTTTATGCAAGCGTTTTATCGGGATGTACAGCCGATAAGTTATCATATTTTACATCAGCCGTATATTGCTACTAGATTTATCGGCCCATCGGGGTTCTATATCAATCGTCAGTCTGTGCTTGCAACGGTTAATCCGATCTATTAGACTGCTGATTGATAATTCTGTCCTTACTGAGGCCGATGGATGTTTGTGCAATGTTTCTATCGGAGTGCCTAGCTGATAGGTTATCTTTTATTAGCTAAGGCCGATTACATTGCTTAACACGTTTTTGGCACGCTACACCGTTATCGGCTTTCCGGCCGATACACATCATGTTAGTAATCGGCTAGTTAGTTTATTTACATTCGTTATTGTTTCCTTAGCCACATGGTATTATTTTATCTATATCCATCTATAGCCATCATCGGCTCCCAGTCGATGTATACAGTGCTTTGCCTATATCGGCCATCGGCCGATGGAGCGAGTCCAATTCGGCTTCCAGCCGATTGGCTCAACGATCTAATATTCCTCTCCTGTCAATTGCAGGGTCAAATTGACCTGAAGATTTAGGACCTGCACTGGAGTTAAGCAAATCTCCCAGGCTTCGCGTGTCTCCAGATTGCCGAACCATATCATCGGCTCGTTCCCAACGCTGTTGGTGATTTTGGCGTCAACATGATCCTAGTATATTCGTAATGTTAGGCTATAAGTATTCCCTACTACTCGAGTAACTAAACATGCGCTAAACTAATGGATACATAGACTCTCCAAACTCTCATGAATAGCTCATCCCCTGCTGGTAAGTAAGGCAAATAGCCTCACAATAGAGTATAGTAAATGTCTAACCGGCTGTAGATTGATTGATGACTGATACAACTATAGTGATTTTGCCTATACCATTAAAATATATAGTTTTTGTATAAAAGTAACCAGATCAGTTAAGATTAGTGCCTTGTACCTTTGCTAAGTACTTGTTTTACAAGGTCATGACCAGCAAACCATAGTGAGAAAGTTTACTAACTCTATTGTATTTATTGAATGAACTGGAGGGTCCCTTCCCTTGTAATGACGAAAGCATGACAAATGTAGCTATCCTTCCTTACTGTCCTGGTGCGTGGTGAATTCATGGCTAATTAATGAGGACAACTGACTCACAAAGGTAAAGGCTATAGCTAGTCTCTACGAATATCTCGATGCAAGCATTACCAATAGTTGGAGGTAACTTCGTGCTTGAATGTATTAGTGGGAGAGTGGAAGTGGCTGACAATGGCGCTTTGCGCCCGCACCGTCTAGAACGGAACATCTCTGGGCGTTGACTGAATCTTTCTGTTGATAGTGAGGCATAACCTTAGAAGGAAGCAAATGCCCTTTCTATGAAGCAATGGTACCAATATGCAAATCTACTTTTTTAAGGATCTAGAGCTGGAGGGTCGACCTCTTTTAGATAGATAGCATAGGGCATGTCCTCCGCCCACTCTTAAGACTAGGTACCCGTAGACTATTTTTTAAACTACTTAAAGAACTTCCCTATGCAATGGTGCTTTTCTAGTTCTTAGCTGCACCTACATTTAGAATAACCCTATTCTTGATAATGGGGAATCACAAACATATCATACCCAAGCCCGCCAAGCGAAGAAGGGGCATATATTCAAGACAAAAGAATTCTACTCAAAATGTTGATCTTCTGACCACGAAACTGAGCAAGAAGTCCATCCGATAGTGGGCGGTTGGTATTTGGAGATCAAAAGGTACTTTTTTTATGGGCAGAGGTATAGCTATCAAGTAGAAGTCTTTCGCTGTGACTAGGGATAGATAGGAGATGATCCCATTCGAACTTCTTTCCACTAATCTAATGGTTTCATTCTCTGGTGTGAATGTGGGTGTCCCGATCTTTCGATGAGAGGATAAGTCGATTGGATGGAGCGACGTTGGCGATCCGACTACAACTGTTCAGGGACGTTGCACCTTAGCAATCGTTACACCAACTCCAGAGGCTGTTCACAATCTCGACAGATGCACGATCAGCCCAACCACGAGGGTAATTGTTCCTATAAGCAATCAAGAACTAGCAAGAATAAGATGAACAAGCAACTCAATTTGCAAATAAAAGATGAAGGTTTAACTCAAAGAGAACAAACGGTGGGGTTCCAAAGACGAGCAAACCGGCGATCTAACCGATCACGGGATTACATGGTAAAGTAGCGATGCTAACTTTAATCTAACAAAACCCAATCTGTTTGTGGTGGCTCTAAAGGTATTAATAGGATGGGAGGATGACCACAGAGGTGTTGGGGTCGTTCTCTAACCCTAGGACGTGTCCCTAATGGCCCCAACTTGATACATGGGCCTTCGGCCCAAAAACAGTGACGCAACACTTTAAACAGAAAACCTCTCGTCACTAAAATGATGATTGTGGATGATTCCGAGCAGATATGAGTATGAATCTGGATCCGTTGGAAAGTAAACTTGATAAGCTTTTTGTTGAGTACTAGAACTCCCAAATCAGAGTTCGTATGAAGTCGTGGCGGCCATCACAAGTTGGTGCTATCGTACAGTCCGAATCCATCCTGCGCGAATCCCTTTCCTTGGTGATCTCCTCCCTTTCCTTGTTGATCTCCTCCTTACGTAGGTGTGGCCGTATCATTGGTTGGTGATGTCCTCATCATCCCCCCAACTTGCATTTGTGTCGTCCCTCAACTTAAGCTCATCTACTTCGCCCAAATATAACTTCAAATGGTTGAGTAAGGGAACTCCGGGAATCAGATCGATATGATGCTCAATCCCACACATCGGTGGCAACATCCCGACAGTACCTCCTTTGGAACAACATCCTCATACTCCTGCAAAAAGTTAGACACAGCAAGGGGCAAAGAACGCGGGATATCGTGAAGTGAAATCAAAGCATCTTTGCATACTAAAGCATAGCAAGCAAATGTGGAAGCAATCAATTCATTAACATCAGAGCAGGTAGCAAGCAAGCATGTTCCTTTCAAGGTTATCTCACTTTTCTTGGGGCAAATAAATTTGTTTTGTTTCTTATCATTCCTTACAAGATCCTTTGCAACAATGTGGTTCTCACTATTAGCATGGTCCTGTAATTTAAGTTTTTGGGCAACATCATCTTGCACAATAGCCTCTGGAGACATAGGATGTAGCACAATTTTCTTATCATGGTGCAGAAAAGAATAATGATTTAATCTACCATGATGCATTGAATCTCTATCAAATTGCCACGGTCTACCTAGCAGAATAGCACATGCTTGCATAGGCACAACATCACATTCAACAACATCATGATATGATCCAATAGAAAAATTAATTCGCACCAGTCTAGTTACCTTTGCCTTACCACTATTATTAAGCCATTGGATGTGATATGGATGTGGATGCCGTTTGGAACTAAGTGCAAGTTTCTCGACCATGTCACTGCTGGCCAAGTTGTTGCAGCTACCTCCATCAATAATCATGCGGCAAGAATGCTCTTTGATGACACACTTTGTTTGAAACAACATGTGCCGCTGATTCTGCTCTGCTTTGCCCATTTGTGCACTCAACGCACGCTAGACAAGAAGACTCTCATAGTGCTCGGCATCTTCAACACCAATATGTTCCACCTCTTCCCTTCCTGCATCTTTAGCTGCAAGCACTGCAAGTGTATCCTCATCCAAATCACTAGCGGAAGAATACTCACCATTCTCCTTAATAATCAGAACACGTTTGCTAGGACAGTCCCTTTGTAAGTGTCCAAAACCCTTGCATTGATGGCATTGAACATCCCTTGTTCGTCCTGTGGAAGGAACTGAAGAAGCACTCTGGGTAGGTGCTTGTACAGAACCTTTGGTTGCCTCTGAAACAGGTGGTGGTGCTGTGGTTGGTGGTGGCCGCAGTTTGCTGTTGAAGGGCAACGGTGTAGCTGTACGACTTGGTGGGGTAGCGATGCTCCCTGCAGAAAAGTTAGCTCTTGTGCATGTATGTCGTCCCTGCACTTCTCTTTCAGCTTTGCAAGCATAATGAAACAATCGAGTCATATTATTATACTCTTTATAGCTAAGAATATCATAAATTTCTTAGTCTAACCACCCAAAAACATAGCCATAGCCACCTCCTCATCCTCTACTAAACCATAACGCAACATGCCTATTTGCAATTCTTGATAATATTCTTCCACACATTTATTACCCTGTTTCAATTGTTGTAGCTTATTTAACAAATCACGTGCATAATATGAAGGTACAAATCTAGCATGCATAATCTGTTTCAAACCATCCCAGTTATGTGGTATATCATTCATATGTGTACGACGGTACTCACTCCACCAAATAGAAGCATAATCAGTAAACTCACTAGTAGTAGCCCTAACCCTCTTATTTTCTGGAATATCGTGGCAAGCAAACTTTTGGTCTACTGCTAACTCCCACGAAAGATAAGCATCAGGGTCATATTTACTATCAAAAGGAGGCATAGTGAATTTTATCTTACCAAATGATTCATTATTGCTATGTACCTCACGACGTGGCCGGTGGGGAGCCATGCCGGTGCGGTTGAATCTAAGCCGTCGCTGGTCTAGATCTTCCTCAGAGTCAGCAGTATAGTCATGTTCGCCCACCACACTGCCCATGACTCCATATCCACCAGCAGCAACATTGGGCACCACTGGAGGTGCCACCCGGGGTGCTTGGGCAATCTCATCAAGACGCCTCATGATATCAGCAAAGGCGGTGTTCATGGTGCCCATGGAAGCTTCTAGGGCCGTGAGATTGGTGTTGGTCATGATCTGTGTAGCCTCCACATGAGCTAGCTGCTCATTGATGATACGCACATCTTCCTCAAGACCTTCTGTGCGTACCCTCACTTGGGTAGCAAAATGTTGTGATTCCCCTGGTTCGGGGTGAATGTGACTCCCCCTCATTCTATTCTTCAATCCCTGCCATGGTTAGGAAAAAGAAACGAAAAACAAGGACAAATATACAAGATAGTTCCTCGACACACTACTAGGATGTAGCTAGTGTAAGTCCCTCACTCTCAACCTGTTCAAACAAGTTCTTACCAATTCTTACGAAGCTAACAGGAGGTGATGGCAACCGTCAGACTGGAGCAAACCCCTGGAGTTGGTGTATTGATGCCTTGTTGCTGAAACCCTATCAAGTGATAGTCGAACCGGTGGAGCTATAGGAGGGCTAAAAGTGAACAAAGGAATACTAGAACCACGTTAGTCAAAGCAAGTTGAATAATCGTTCAAAGTTGGCACCGTGCTGGTCCTAGGCTAGACCGTACTAGAGACACGAGCCTAGAACACAAACGAGTACACCACGCAGAAATAAACTAGATGACGCTACACACGGAGTTCAAGGGCTCGAAAAAGGATGCCGTCTACTCGGGGAGCCTTAGAATCACTTGTAAAAAATTCTTGTCAAATTTGAGCAGATTCTGAGAAATTTGATTTTTCCTCGGTTTGCGAGCCCACTTTGAGGGCCTAACCGATGTTTTTTGGGGTTGAAGCTGCCGCGCGTGTGCCTGGAGGCTCACGTGGATCTAAAAACCCCAGATTTTCCACCCTATCTTCCCGTTCCCTTTCCAACGGGTCAAGAAACGTCTCAATTCCAGGCGTATGCAAAAGTTACACTGTTTTTTTTCTTTTCTTTTTTTTGCTTCTTTTTTTTACACACACCAACCGCTAAGGTGACCAACACGTGACAGAACTCGAAACTCTAAACGACTAGATGCTAAGACCAGCAACTCGACACAACGATGCAACAGAAAACTCAACAAACTTAAACTAAGCAGAACTAGTAAAAGGCTCGAATTGTCTTGAACCTCGGTAGTCTAATCTACTATTTTTTTTGGCTTCTGGACTGTAGGTAATAAAAATTTACAAAACAAAAAAAATCTCTCACCAAGCAACCTTGAGCTCTGGTACCACCTGGTGTGAACGTGGGTGTCCCGATCTTTCGATGAGAGGATAAGTCGATTGGATAGAGCGATGTTGGCGATCCGACTACAACCGTCCAGGGACGTTCCGCCTTAGCAATCGTTATACCAACTCTAGAGGCTGTTCGCAATCTCGACGGATGCACGATCAGCCCAACCACGAGGGTAATTGTTCCTGTAAGCAATCGAGAACTAGCAAGAACAAGATGAACAAGCAACTCAAAGAGAACAAACGGTGGGGTTCCGAAGATGAGCAAACTGGCGATCTAACCAAACACGGGATTACATGGTAAAGTAGCGACGCTAACTTTAATCTAACAAAACCCAATCTATTTGTGGCGGCTCTAAAGGTATTAATAGGATGGGAGGATGACCACAGAGGTGTTGGGGTCGTTCTCTAACCCTAGGATGTGTCCCTAATGGACCCAACTTGATACATGGGCCTTCGGCCCAAAAACAGTGACGCAACACATTAAATAGAAAATCTCTCATCACTAAAATGATGATTGCGGACGATTCCGAGCAGATATTAGTATGAATCTGGATCTGAAGTACTAGAACTCCCAAATCGGAGTTCGTATGAAGTCGTGGCGGCCATCACAAGTTGGTGCTGTCGTACAGTCCGAATCTAGCCTGCGTGAATCCCTTTCCTTGGTGATCTCCTCCCTTTCCTTGTTGATCTCCTCCTTGCGTAAGTGTGGCTGTATCATTGGTGGTGATGTCCTCATCATTCTCCCATCGAGAGGTTATGATACTAGCAAGTGTCCTATTCTTCTCCTTTCGATCCTACCTTGGGTTATGTTTAACAGGGATGGTCAGTGAACTTCTATTGGTTTCAAAGGAGGATAGAGATCCATTGGGGAAGGCTTGAAAGGTTATTCAATTCAAGGTTGACCCTCGACGCGCCGTAGCCACTATTTTGACTCTTTTTATGCAATTATGAACGAAACTTTCTCGATTCCAATGCAACTTATCCTTTTAGAGCTGACATAACAAACTACGCGAGCCCCGATGAAGCCAACAGAAATCCTATCTGAATACTTAAAAGAAAAGGCAATTTCATTTTGGTGGTATACCAGCCGCCAGTTCTGGAACTTCCAGTTCCAATCGGAGCATATAGATCCGTAAATGGATTTGTATGTATAGCCACTTTAGTCGTGCTCATCGTTTCTCGAATGGAAAAAAAGTATCTTCTTTTTGGGAACATGCTAAACCTGAAATTCTTATGTTCGTGATTCTTCATCCACTGATGCAGAAAATCTTCCAGTTTTCCATTCTCATATGAGGCAGGAAAGTTTATGGGCAACAGGTCGGCACGAAGTGATTCATCATGTTCAAACAAGAACCTTTCGCTCGTTGGGGACGGTTTATAAATAATCAAATTCCCACAAATGGAATGAGAAATGGGTGTAAATGATCGAGACCTCGCAAACAACAACGTTCCTTCCCCATATGGAGTTCGGAACCCAAAGGCAATCGTTGAGTGAACTGTATCTTATTCGTATTAGTTGACCTAAGCCGCAACCGTACGTGGGATGAGTTTCTGCCTCATACAGCTCGGGCCGAAGACCGGGGAAGTTGAGGAGAGATGGGGAGACCCAACTGCTGCCGGTCAAGACGGACAGGAAAGGGAATAAGCTTGTGAAGAAGCAAGCTTATTGCCTCACCCCCAAAAAACAAACCGACCCAGCAAGAAAACGTATGCGCTTTAGAAACAAAGCGCTCATCCCTTGCTTGTTGCTTCGCGTTCTTTCTATTCCATCCCAGTCCATTCCGGGATAGGCGGCTAATATAATATGTGCGGTAGTCGTCGTCTGACCAATCGGCTCGGACACCAGACCGCTTGTGCCCGCCCATTCTGTCTCGCCCTAAATGGAATGGCTCTCTTATCTTAGTTACACTGTGCCCCGACCCGAGTCCCCACGTCCGCTTTTATCCACCCACAACCCGGCCAACACGACATTAGGGCCGTCCCCCCCCCATTCTATGCTGACCCGGGCCGGGGCTCTCTTTTTGGGAAGCCCGTTCCCACCGCACTCATGGCCCGGCTGGCCTGCCAGCGGTAGTGGGAATTCTCCCGTTCCCTGGTCAAAAAGGGGTTGGTTGGATGCGGGATCTACTCCACGAGGAGCGGTACGAACATAGATGATATCATCATGACCTCTCTTTTCATACCGCTAGGGATGCTTAACGCCACTTCGCCAACTGGCATTACCTACGCTTTCGTGTCTGTCAGTGTGGTCAACACTGGGTGTTTCCGAGCAGCGAGGCTTACACCCATTCGCATTAATTCATCCAAAAGTTCCTTACCCTTATGCACGAATTTTGGAATAAGCCATCTTCCTATCAAGGTTAAGGAGTCAACTGAGCATCTCAGCGGCAGGATTGAATACCCGGATCGAATTAGAGTTCACGCCACCCGCCCTGAACAAATAGAATAGGAGGTGTGGGCCACAGGTCGCACATAAGCCAACGGGTCGCACGACAGAAGAACACCCAACATAAAAATGCACACTCCTCCATGTGAAATAGAAAGATTCATCTTCACTTTTTTGTAGTAGTCGTGACCAACAGTCATCAGCAGTCGTCTTGTTGGTAAGGTGAGAGCTTCAAGCCCGATTTCAGGTGGCACACCCCCCAAACAAGCACCACTCGACGAGGGGGGAGCGGGGAAAGCTACAGGCCCAAAACCTTCTACCCTTCTTTCTATATGGGGGTGCCCAGGGCACCTCATCTTGTCATTTTGTTGCTCATTCCCCTTAGGCCGAAGTGTTTGGCCTTTACTTCAGAGCGCCTGCTCATGCTTCGCTGACCTATCGTGTGGTAAAGAGAAGAGAGTACGAAAGAATTGTAAACAGAGCAGACCGTAGAAAGATTCTAAATATGACAAGTCCCCCATGGGTTCAATAATAAGGAAATGAAGAACGGGAACGAAACGAAATAAAGCATTTCTAGCAGATGAGCTTCTCCCTATTTTGACTGGTAATAGAATAGGGCGGCTTGCTTTGACCAACACTCCACTTTTTGCTCTGTCTGTGGAGCGTATGAATTTCCTTGAATGTAGATAGACCAAAAAAGGGAATAAAGGGATAGGAATAGGAATTATAGTACCATGGGAAGAAGAGGCACCAATGGGAACATCTCTACTGACGAACCATTTCAATAGTACAGGTGCTGCCGTGCCACAGGGCACGACCATGGAAGTAATGAAAAAGAAGAAGTTCTGTAGTTGGACCATCTGCTCTATCCGTTCGATTTGAGCATCTCTAGAGAAGATGAGACACTAAAAATGAAAGTGTTCGCAACGCTTACCAAAAAGGGTACCTATGTTGCCGACCATTAATGACTAGTTCGAAGACCAGGAGCAGGGGCACGTGCCAAGAAAGATTTGTTACTTTCCCTATGCTTTTCGAACGTTTTCAATAAAACCTTCTCGTAGAAGTATTTTCACAAAGTTGTCGGTAATATAATATTAGTAGATGCTATTCGAACCCTTCCTTTTATTAAGATTAGAATTCTTATTCTTATTATTATATAATAATTATTTTTTTATGTATATGCGTCAGACATAATCTACTAATTGATCTATATTCAGATACCCTACTATATCATAGTCTCTACTACTAGTATTTATAATATCTCAGGAGCTCATGAGACTCCTTTTGTGAAATTCATAAGTCTCAATTCCCGAGCGATCGCACCAAAAACTCGAGTTCCTTTTAGATTTCCTTCTTGATCAATGACAACCGTCATCATATCGTATTATCATACCGTTGTCACGTTTGAGTTCTTTACATGTACGTACAATTACAGCTCGTCTTACTTCTGTCTGATCTTTCTAGAGGCATTTTAGCCACTGCTTCTGTGATTACAGCAACAATAACGTCACCAATATGAGCATATCAGTGATTACCAGCTCCTAAGACTTGAATACATATCAATTCGATAGCCCTACTCTGTTGTTTTCCGCTACATTCAAAAGGGTCTGAGTGAGATGGATCTTGTGATGAGGATCAGCCTAACTCCTCACATTCTTCATCTACTGCTGCTGCTCCAGATCCAAGTGTCGACAATGCATATAGAGGACCTATCACATGAGCACATGCACGGAAAATTCAAAACAAGGTGAATTTGTTCCTAAGTACTTTTAATTATGATATCAGTGAGAATAGTTTGCTTCCTAATAGTTGTACCTTGCTTGTGCTTAGGTTTGAGGGAGTTGCATCATTGGAGATTGGAAAATGAGAGGAGGAGCTTGTTGGCCCAACGCTATGTTTAGTGGCGGTGTCCAGATCGATGCATGGAAAGCACGGTGAAGTCTGCATCAACCTTGACGGCAAGCCTGACTATTTGCAGGAGTTGAGCAAGATCTATTCGTATTGGTCCAATTGCTTAATGGGGAAGATGGGATCCTATTACAAATGGAGGAGGACTTTACCTGAAAGGCCTACACGAATTCAACCCTTCCCTCACAAGGAAATAGAAGCAAATTCAGATTTGGCCCAACTCGGACTTGGATTGGCTGTTGGAGCAGTCCAAATTAATTCGGCCCAAACTCCCTCATACGGACTCCAATTTGGACGTTTGAGTACTTTTGGAAAGCTAACGTTGAGCCCGATCCAGATTGTACTCAGGGGCCACCAGATTCGCTATGGTTAAGCTGCAATGACCGAAACAATTAGCCGCATGTAATCCATAGTTATCAGATTGAGTCCTAGTTTGTTTCCAAGTGTTAGGGATGTATATATGTCCATGTACTCGACCAAACCAAGAGAGACCACGTTTATTCAGATGCAAACATTGCTCTTGTTCTTCTCCTAGGGTTTGTGCCGCCGCCGCCAATCTAGAGAGAGGAATTGGGAGTTCTGCCAAAGATTGTTCTTGCTTTTCCTTCCTGGGAATTGAGGGTTCAATAGGTCCACTCTTGCATGGTCTAGTGGATCAATCTATCAAAGCGTGTGGTTGTGCGAATTCGAGGTGAAAGGTGTGTTGCATGGGTAGCGTGTTGTTCATCCAATTCATGAGATAGCACGGTGTATCCAGATTCTACGTCGAGAAGGTTAGGCACTTCCTGTATCATATTGGTATCAGAGCTTCGGTTGTCTCGGTAGAATCTTTAACCCTTTGCTATCAATTTTATTCCTGTCCTATACACAAAAACTCTAAAAAAAATTAGCCCCTAGTTTGCATTCTGTTTCTAGTGAGTTTTATTAAGTTCTAGTCCATTAGACTTGTATTTAGTTGCTGATCTTTGTTTTCCTTCGCGTTATCTTTGAGCCTACATCACTTTATCTTGTGGACGTGCTTGGATTTACCTTTGTGGTGAATTTTGAATGCTTGAACAAAAACATAGTGGTGTGCTTGACTTTTGTCGCATTCTAAATTTTCAGTACAAGTCACGTTTGGTAATACAGTCATAATTATTTCATACAGAGTTGGATTTTGGTGTTTAGATACTTGTTGGAAAGAGCACGTTTTGTTCTACAACTCTCTATCTCTGGTCGAAGTCTCAATTTCGGCTTATATCTTCATGTTTTGGGCCAGCCAAGTTGGTTGCTATTCTGAGTTTGTGTCATCTTTAGTTTCAGTTTGCAGTTCTGAGTTGTGAGTCCCTTTCGTTGTTTACAATATATTTTGTGTTGTGTCCACATAAAAAAATGTTTAGTGAACCAATTCTATCCTTTGTGAACACTTTGATCCTATTGAGACTAGCTGTAGGAAGTTGCTCTTGGGCTTTGCACGCGTGTGAATTATATTGAAACATTATATTGGATAGCCATCTGGTGTGCTGATCGTGGTAGCAAAAAAAAAGAAGAAGAAAGGAAAAGGTTCAAAAAGAAAGAAAGCAAAAAAAAAGGAAAAAAAAAGGGTGCTGCGATCACCACATTGATTGACACTATTTTCAGAAGTTATCAATTGGTTATTTGTGCAAATTTTGTAGCCCAATTCTGAGTTTGAGCACTTAGCTAGCGTCTCTCCTTGAACTTTTGCAACATGAGCTTTGGTTTCAAATTCAGATTGTGATAGCTCACTCCTTGGTTGCAGAAGTCCCATTATCATTGCGTGTGAGTTGCTGTACATTTCACTTATATCTTGTGGTCAGCAAATAGGCATTTTGTTCTTACTTGGATTATTACTTAACGAAACAATATCTTGAATTCAGAATTGCTAGGACAAACACTTGGCCCTCCAAGCTCCACATATTTACTACTTGTGCAATTGCTCCTAAACTTTGAATTCGCTTAACCATCACTTTTGAGTTGTCTACTACCAGCAGAGTGTGATCTAGCCCCTCATCTTGAGAAGGAAGGGTAAGAATGACTTTTGGTAAGAGAGTGGGGTTGATAGTTTTCACAACAATACATAATATTTTGCTGTTGTAGATAGGAAATTTGCACAACTAACCATGTTAGGTAATGAAGAAGAAGATTCGCTGAATGGAGCAAACAATCATGCAAATGACCCAATCAATCGTTTACAATTCAATGCTTTGAGAGATATGCTGCGAAGGGAGATGAATATTAGAATGAATGCACTAGAAGAAAGAATCGATCAGCTATCTGAAAATATCCAAAAGACTGTTCAAGATTTTGAGATGCAAGTAAACAACAATATGGATCAATTGAGGCACAACATTGTTAATGATCTTGAACATGTATTGAGACCTCAAGTTGAGGATGGTAGTGTTCATGGTCCCTTGCTTGATGAGACGGATGCCGAGGCTGCTGATCATGGATAGCATGAAGCACAACAGAGACGCAACAATGCTGCTGCTCAAGGCATGCGTCCCCCAGGGCCTGGACGTGGTGATGGCGGCAATGGAAGGGGCCATGGCCATTTGGGCCGTGGCCAACCTGCAGTGGCTGCACAGGGAGTTGATGATGATGCTGACTTTGTGTTGGGTCATGGAGTTGGATACCAATGGCGTCATGGTAATAATGGCGAGCGTGAGGACAGATTTGGAAAGCTCAAGGTTACTATACCCAAATTCTGTGGTACCGATGACCCCGAGGAATATCTCACTTGGGAATTAAAGGTTGATAAGATTTTCCGTATGCGCAATTACACGGAAGAAACCAAGCTGCAAATGGCATCACTTGAGTTTGATGATTATGCACTGATTTGGTGGGAGCAGGTGCTGAATCAAAGGGGGGAACACAACGAACCTACTGTTGCACCTTGGGTGGAGATGAAGCATGAAATGCGGGCACGTTTTGTTCCTAGTCACTACAAACGTGATCTTTTTGAAAAATTACAAAATATGAAGTAGGGAACACATTCTGTCGAGGCATACTACAAGGAGATGGAGAAAGCCATGATTCGAGCCAAGGTGCAGGAAGATGAAGAGCAAACAATGGCACGTTTCTTTGCTGGTTTGAATCATCCCATCAAGCGTATTGTCAACTTTCAGACATACAACAATGTAGTGCAATTGGTGCATCAAGCTACAAAGGCAGAACGTCAAATGCAAGAAGATGCAAAAGTGACACACACCACATCATTTGCTGCTCGCACTTCCTCCAGTGGAGGTAGATCAACTCCAAAGTTCAATTTGAGTAAGAACTTCACCTCTAATAGCTTCAGTTCTTGCAATTCAGCAAGCAAGAAAGAGGAGACCACACCAAGTGCAAGCAAGAAGCCTGCTGTTCCTGTAGGTAGCAGCATCTCTTCAGTGGGTTCTACGACAAGGAGTAGTAGTATTCAATGTTTCAAATGTCTTGGACGTGGTCATGTGCAAAAGGATTGCCCAAACAACAAGACTATGCTGATTTTGGAGGATGGTGAATATAAATCAACAAGTGAAGATGACAATGACCAAGCTGCTGATTTGGCTAGTTGTGAGGATGCCCAAGAGGAAGATGAGGAGGCAAATGGTACTGTTTATTGTGACTTTGAAGAGGGACCTTCACATGTTGTTACACCAAAAGTGTTGACAGTTCCTCCTAGGATTGATCATGAACAACGTTGCAATTTATTTCAGACCAAGGCAAAAGTTGATGGCAAGGTATGCAAAGTTATCATTGATGGTGGTAGTTGTCATAACCTAGCTAGTAAGGAGATGTGTGATAAGCTTGGTTTGAATTGTTTGCGTCATCCCCATCCATATCATGTGCAATGGTTCAGTGATTGTGGGGAAGTCAAGATTCAGTTCATGGTGAAAGTTACCATTCAGATTGGGGACTATTGTGACACTGTTGAGTGCGACGTGGTGCCGATGACGGTGTGTCACTTGCTGCTTGCTAGACTGTGGCAGTATGACCGTGTGGTGCAACATGATGGTCGCACTAATCAGGTTGAAGTGGAAAGAAAGGGATATAGTGCTGCGACCTATGACTCCTTCACAAATCATAAACGAGAGTTGCCAGAAAATGGAAGCTGTAATTGAGAGTGCTAAAAAAAGAGAGCAGAAGAGTGTTATCCACAAATCAGTGAGTGAGAGCCACAAGCCAAAACAGAGTGGTAAAATGAAAAGTGAGGAGATAAGCTATGATGTTAGCCACAAAATCAGATATGAGAGAAATGAGAGATGATCCCAATTTGTTGCACTTTGTATTGCTGTACAAGGATGCATTGCTTTCTACTAACGACTTAACATCTCTTCCAAGTGTTGTCTCTCAAGTTTTGCAGGATTATGATGATGTGTTTCCAACAGAAGTGCCTGCTGGTTTGCCACCAATTCGTGGAATTGAACATCAAATTGACTTGATTCCAGGGGCATCCCTTCCCAACCGTCCACCTTACCGCACCAATCCGGAGGAAACAAAAGAAATTCAGTGATAGGTACAAGAACTTCTAAACAAAGGGTATATACGTGAAAGCCTTAGTCCTTGTACTGTCCCTGTTATTCTTGTTCCAAGGAAAGATGGTACATGGTGCATGTGTGTAGATTGTAGAGCAATTAATAACATCACTGTTAGGTATCGTCATCCTATTCCTAGACTTGATGATATGCTAGATGAACTTAGTGGTGCTGTTATATTCTCTAAAATTGATTTACACAGTGGTTACCATCAGATTCGAATGAAAGTAGGTGATGAGTGGAAAACTGCCTTTAAAGCAAAATTTGGATTGTACGAGTGGTTAGTAATGCCTTTTGGTCTAACTAATGCACTTAGTACATTCATGCGTTTGATGAATCATGTTCTAAGGGCTTTCATTGGGAGATTTGTGGTAGTGTACTTTGATGACATTTTGATATATAGTAAAAACATGGAGGAACACCTTGGTCATATTCGACAAGTGCTAGATGTGCTTAGGTCTGAGCGCTTGTTTGCTAATTTTGAAAAGTGCACTTTTTGCAAAGAGAAGGTGGTGTTTCTAGGATATGTTGTTTTAGGCCAGGGTGTAGAAGTTGATGAGTCCAAGGTTGAATCAATTAAAAACTAGCCTACACCTGTGAATGTTAGCCAAGTGCATAGTTTTCATGGCCTAGCTGGTTTTTGCAGGCGCTTTGTAAAAGATTTTAGTACTATTGTAGCCCCATTAAATGAGCTAACTAAAAAGGGTGTGCAATTTGTTTGGGGTAAAGCACAAGAGGATTCTTTTGGTGAGCTGAAAAAGAGGTTGACTGAAGCACCATTGCTTGTTTTACTAGATTTCACTAAAACTTTTGAGATTGAATGTGATGCTAGTGGAATTGGTATTGGTGGTGTTTTGATGCAGGAAGGCAAGCCTGTTGCTTATTTCAGTGAGAAGCTTGGTAGTGCACAGTTGAATTATCCTGTCTATGATAAATAGTTATATGCTCTTGTGCGTGCTTTGGAAACTTGGCAACATTATCTTTGGCCTAAAGAGTTTGTTATTCATTCTGATCATAAAGCTTTGAAATATTTAAGAGGCCAAGCTAATCTGAACCGTAGACATGCTAAGTGGGTTGAGTTTATTGAGTCTTTTCCATATGTTGTGCGCTATAAGAAGGGAAGGAGAAGGTAGTTGCTGATGCCTTATCACGAAAGAGTGTGCTTTTAACTCAACTAGATGTGAAAGTTTCAGGTCTAGAGAGTTTGAAAGAATTGTACGCAAATGATTACGAATTTTTAGAACCATACTCTAAGTGTTTGGATGGGAAAGGCTGGGACAAATATCATATGCATGATGGGTTTTTATTTCGTGCTAACAAGCTATGTGTTCCAAGATCTTCGGTGCGTTTGTTATTGTTGCAGGAATCACATGCCAAAGGATTGATGGGACATTTTGGGAGAGAAAAGACCTACATGCTGCTGTCTGAGAATTTTTATTGGCCTAAGTTGAGGCGTGACGTCGAAAGGTATGTGCAAAGGTGTGTTACTTGTCATAAAGCAAAATCAAAACTGAACCCTCACGGTTTATACACTCCATTACCAGTTCCTAATGCCCCTTGGGTGGATATTAGCATGGACTTTGTTTTAGGACTACCTAGGACTAAGAGGGGGAGGGATTCAGTATTTTGTTGTTGTTGAAGTTTTCCAAAATGGCACACTTTATTCCCTGCCATAAGAGCGACGATGCGTCGCATGTAGTTGACTTGTTTTTCAGGGAGGTGGTACGCTTGCATGGAGTACCTCGCACTATTGTTTCAGATCGTGACGTCAAGTTCGTGAATTACTTTTGGAAGACTTTGTGGGCCAAGCTTGGAACTAAGTTGTTGTTTTCAACGACTTGTCACCCACAAACTGATGGACAGACGGAGGTGGTGAATTGAACACTTTCTATGCTACTGCGGACAATGATTAAGAAGAACCTGAAGGAGTGGGAAGATTGTTTGCCACATGTTGAGTTTGCCTACAATAGGGTGGTGCACTCTACTACTCAACTCAGTCCGTTTGAGGTGGTGTATGGATTTAATCCTATTACGCCACTTGACTTGCTGCCACTACCACTTCAAGAACGTGCCAACATGGAAGCATCGAAGCGTGCAGATTATGTGAAAAAAAATGCATGAGAAGACAAAGGAAACAATTGAGAAGAAAGTACAATCATATGATGCAAGGGCAAATAAAAACAGAAAGAAAATGCTATTTGAGCCAGGTGACTTAGTTTGGGTGCACCTTCGCAAGGATCGTTTTCCGGAGAAGAGCAAGTCCAAGCTTATGCCATGTGGAGATGGGCCATTTAGAGTTTTGGAGAAGATAAATTATAATTCTTACAAGATAGATCTTCCAGGTGATTACATTGTGAGTAACACATTCAATGTGGCAGATTTGTCACCATTCTTTGCAATGGAAGATACAGATTCGAGGACGAATCCGTTTCAAGAGGGGGAGGATGATGAGGATCAGCCTAACTCCTCACATTCTTCATCTACTGCTGCTGCTCCAGATCCAAGTGTCGACAATGCATATAGAGGACCTATCACACGAGCACGTGCACGGGAAATTCAAAACAAGGTGAATATGTCCCTAAGTACTTTTAATTATGATATCAGTGAGAATAATTTGCTTCCTAATAGTTGTATCTTGCTTGTGCTTAGGTTTGAGGGAGTTGCATCATTGGAGATTGGAAAACGAGAGGAGGAGCTTGCTGGCCCAACGCTCTGTTTAGTGGCGGCGTCTAGATCGATGCATGGAAAGCACGGTGAAGTCTGCATCAACCTTGACGGCAAGCCTAACTATATGCAGGAGTTGAGCAAGATCTATTCGTATTGGTCCAATTGCTTAATGGGGAAGATGGGTTCCTATTACAAGTGGAGGAGGACTTTACCTGAAAGGCCTACACGAATTCAACCCTTCCCTCACAAGGAAATAGAAGCAAATTCAGATTTGGCCCAACTCGGACTCGGATTGGCTGTTGGAGCAATCCAAATTAATTATAGATGCTCTATAATTATAGATACCAAGAAGACATGATTATCTATAAATTGAGGACTTGGTCCAGAAGTGAGAAAATAGGTGTGAAATTCCAGGCTAGGGTTAGCAACGAATTGTTTGGGCTGATTGAGGATATAGAGATGATGGAGCTACCTTTGCAAGGGCGCAAATTCACTTGGAACAATGCTGTGTCAGCTGCTAAGTTAGACAGATTCCTTTTTACAATAGACTAGGGATTAAATGTTGTATACCCATGCTGTGGTGACTGCCCTTCCTAGATATGGTTCAGACCATGTTCCTTTGTTGCTGGAGTGTGAGACTAAACTGTTCAAAGGGTTTTCAAGTTTGAAAGATCATGGTTTCAACAAGAAGACTTTATTCAGAGGATGGAGTTTTTAGTGGCATGCACAGTGGTTAAAAGGACAATTGGGGAAGCCTTTGGAGTACATTTACAACAGATGAGAAAGTGTTTTAGGGGGTGGAGTGCAAATGTGAATGGAGAGATTAGGAGAACAAAGGAAGAATTGTTGACCAGTCTAGATAAGTTGGAGCTTTTGCAGGAAAGAGAGGGAATTGGAGCAAGAGGAGTGGGAGTGCGTTGATTATTGATTTCACTAGGGTTCCCCTACTATCCAGAGAGAGTTGTCGCCAGGTCCTCGAAAAAAGAATCCGCCATAAAAGAGATGGAGATTGACCAGATTCCACCATTCTTTTATTTGTAGGAAAACTCTGGAACATCTATAGAAGCGAACCTTGGCATGTATGTTATCTTTGACCTTAGCGGCCTTCTTCATAGGAAAGAACATTTCTCCCTTTTCCACAGCGCATTTCTCCGCCAGCATTGCATTGGCTTCATTCTTACCTATGATATTACCAATAGCTGATTCAATAGCAAGAGGAAAGACAACAGCATATTCTTTTTAAGAACCCAAAGGGACCGGAACAGTCTAGTCTCTAGCTGCCTAAGAGCAACCCCTATTTGTCCAATCCAAAGTAAACCTATTGCCCAAGACCATCCCTCAATCCCTACTATCCTAATTCCGCTCTAGCTCTAGGACAAAGGAAAGGGGAAGACTTCCTCTAATAAAGGAGGAGAGGAGAGATTTTCATTAAACCAAAAGCCAACCAAAGAACCGGAACCGATACAGTCAACGCTCAAGGTAGCAAGACCGAGACAGTCATTAAAGCAGTCAGAGTCGAACCGAAAGGAGAGGCACCAACCATTAACCAAATAAAACCGTATTCAATATCAATAGCAGCGGATATTGCGATAACCGATTCTTTATAACTAAAGATTCTTCCACTTCACTTTCTAAGAGGCCATTCGATGCATCAATCCCCTTTTGCCTTGACTATTGGGTGGGATACCCTATTAAGTCATGGCATCTGTCAGTTCCTTGTCTTCATCCCACCGAGAAAGACTAATGCAAAAGGTGAATTGAATTCCGGATCTTTCTTCGTGCACGCAATCGAGAAAAGTGCTTTCTTTCACAAGCATGATCACTCCATTTAAAGGGATGAAATCCCCTAACCGCATTTGAGGTGGACGGGAAGAAGGATGTAGGAATCTCCTTTTGTTTATTCATCATGCTAGCAGCGGATTTGCCGCCATGAACTTGTCTATAGGAGCTAGGCAAGGAAGAAGACATCTAAGAAGGGATGCCGAAAAGAAATGGAATCTGGTGCAAAGTCAGTAGTACTGAGGCCAGAGAGTTGGAATTGCTTTATATAAGCAAGTGTAGTGAAGTCACCTCCATTCTCGATTTCTATTGCGACAAACGGTCATAATCGAGAGAAAATCACGATTAGACTCAGTCCAGATAAAAGAATCCAACCCAAAGTTAGTCTTGGGATAAAGGCTTCTTTCCTTTGCTGAATCAGGAATAGCCGACTCTAGGTAAATGCTTTTCCCAGCTCAAAGGTGATGACTAGTAGATCCGGGGGTACCTAGAAATCGAACAAATGTTCCCATGGTCATGATTGTTGACTAAACTGCCCTTTCTCTGATTCCCCTTGCCGACTTTGAACGAACTCATGCTTGAATGAGAACAAGCGATTTGCGACTTTGGTCCATGAATTCTAAGATCATGAACAGCAGATATTGAGACATATGAGAGAATCTCTTTAACAACCGATTATGCGACATCTCTCTTAGCTTATAGAAAGAGCGGAAATACTACAACTGATATTGCGACATCTAATCCAAACAGCGTATCAGCGACAATCCTATTCTTTCTTTCCTTCCTTTTTAGGAAGGGGTCAGATTTCTCCTTCTGGTAGCAAGAGTAACAATACAATTTTTAATGCTACATCAGCAGGTATAGTAAACTAAATCGTACGTTTTAGTGGTAGTTCCAAGTGATCCGGATTTCCTTTTAAGCACTATTTGGATAATGGATTTCCCTTGTTTTTTTGGAAGTGTCAGCCTCAAGGCAAGTCCAAGGCAAGTAGAAGAATCTTTCTAAGAATCCTCTTTTTTAGTAGGGCTATGCTATATCGATTTTTTTCTTCCTTGGTGAGGCTTTCTTTGCAGACAAAGAAAGCAAAAGTGAAAATGCCTGCCCTTCTAGCATCAGTTTCTGAGTAATAATAAAGACGATGTCAAACTAGTTTGATAACTTGATAAAGGAGGATAGTTACAATAGAAAAGATCCCCTAGTCTATCTAGAAAATCCCCCCTTGAGCAAATTGCAATGAAAAGGGAAGCAAGCCCAATTGCAATCCTAAGGTAAAACCCAGAAGTTGCAGTGCCAGTTTCTAGCAATACAATATCAGTGAGCTTTCTCCTTCCTTGGGGATGGATTTGGAGTTTATCTTGGGAGTGTTCTTCCAGCTTGTCCTCTTCCCTATGGTTTTCTTGCATGCAGTCTCTGGGAGGACTATGGAAAGATCCTAGTACTCCAGGTAGGGTTCTAGAGAAGATTCCCTAAAAGAGCTAAGATAACTAAACTGATTTGCACTTTCCTCTTTCTTTTTTTTCATATATAGAATTGGAACGATTTCCTTGCCTGTGATCAAACCTGAGTCTGGGAATCCTATAGTTTGACCAGCCTAGGAAGAGTAGTCAGAGGCAATTCGCTAATATGGAGCTGTTTATATCGGCTTTCTTTCCTAACTAACAGGAAAAGAGAGACATGCGAGTTCGACTCTCGTTCTATCCATGTTCAGCAGTCCTTTTCCATCTTGGTACTGTTGATGGCAGTACCGCTCAACTACAAGATGCTTGAAAATCGATGTATCAATAATGTTCCCAAGAGTAGCATCGAGCCTCAAAATGGCAAGCCATGCTTCAAGCTAAGCCAGTATGAATCTTATTGATTGCTAAACTGAAGGAACGATCTCTGTCGAAGATTCTCATTCTGAAGCAGGTGCCTAGCTCTGGAGGGATAGGCGGGATCATACCTATTTGAAGAACATTGTAACACTTGTTTTTGAGTGGGGAAGGAAAAGAAGCACACAAGCGAACAACCATCTAACCGTCAGTCTGAACTCCCAGGATTAGTCCATCAGTAAGAAAAAGCTTCCGTTTCCATCATTCAGCAGTGGAATTGATCGTCCAACCATTGATTGGAATGTCTATCGTGATAAACCGTGTGATTTGAGCCTATCTATAGCTAGAATAGTGTGATTCTATAAGCTAAGCAGATGAGGCAACAAAGAACCTAACCGTCCTCTCTGATTGACTTCATCAGAAGATTCCTATGGTCTGGTTTACCTTTCTTCTTTCCTTGCAACCTTGGATCGATATGGTTCATTCCTGGGCAATGCTCTTTCAACGGTTGACAGAAGAGGGTGATGGGCAAGGATGATCAGACTGCTTGGTTCGGTTCGTCAGAGGTATTAAAAAACCCTTCTTTTTAGTCTTTTCTTTCTTGCCACCACTTTAACAGGTGCCGCTGCAATGAGAGCGTAAGTTGCAGAATTTTTTTCTTTATTCTTTTTTGTTTTGGTGCGCTCTTCCTTTTTTTGTATAGAAAGAAGGGTTTAGTGGGAGGGCAAGGGGTAGTTAAGTTTTAGGTTGGCTCTTTGTTTTTACTTACTTTCTTTTCGGTGTAATTTAATAAAGAAGTAGCAATTGTTCATTTCATTTTTTTGCATTGGTAGTGATTTTTCATTTTCAAGGGCAAAGGGGAGAAGGGAAAGGATTGACCCTCAGGGATCATATTACTCCTGAAGACTGGGGGAAAATAGCAGGATTGGAAAAGTTCGAAGAGACTAAGGAAGACAAATCTATTGTCGAATCCTACAGAGTGATAACATCGAGTAGTGGGGGCTGGCTTCCACCCCTGATAGAGCTTGATTTACCAGAAATCCCGCCGATCCTAGTGGGCCTAGATTCCGCGATAAGTTCCGAGAAATGGAGGAAATGATGCATTCAAAGTTCACAGAACTGCAAGAAAGACAAAATCCTTGAAAGAAAAACCAAACAAGACCAAATGTTCCCTATTGTTATCGGGAACGAGACTAAATGTTCGGCTTTAATGAGATGGACCTTGATTCCTTTCCAGCCAGAAAAAGATGCGGCTCCTCTTTGTTCTACTACCTTCATCCTCGGGTGAAGCCGGCTGGCACACCAAACAAGAGGCCTACTGTTAAATCATTGGTAACCATGCCTAACGGTCGGTCATCTAAGCTATCGGCCAAGGCAAGTGAGAGCTGTTCAAGAGTTGGGGGCATATCTTTAGCTCGAGCAGCATCCACTCCTGAAATGTGAGTGAAGCTTTAAACAAAGAAGAAGAGCTACGAGTGGAACAGCTTCTTCTATTCCTTGTTGGCCTCCAGCTCCTTCTGTCCCACAATCCTCTTCTCTGCCTTTTTATTATTATTATGCGTGGCATGCTCCCTGTTCGTATCTTAACGGGGCAACCTTCTCTTGCAAACAACCCCTTCGTCGCTAACACCGGTAATGCCCCATCCCTTTAATACTCCCTTCGAGGAATTTCCCTCGCGTCCCTATAGTGATAAGAGTGCATTCTCTAACAGCTTTGAAGCCGAGGCAGCCATCCTCTTGCCAATCCTAAACCAAGAAAGAAAAGCCCTACTCGCCTTCATTGGTTGAGTAAGGGGCATTTACCTATCAGTCCTAGTCCTAAGGCGCAATCGGAGCACTAAGCCCAATTACTGCTTTACTCCATTAATTTAATTAGACCTCATTCTCCTAGTCCTATTCCTGATTGTTATTTCGGATTTTGTGCCTGGGTGGTATTATTCTTACTATTGATTCAACCTCTTTAGGCAAACGTTGTCACTTCCTTTATTTGAAAAAAAGGGGTCTAGAACTACAGTGATCTGATACCTTCTTCCCTTGGTCTGGGTAGGTAGGTTATGTAGGCTACAACTGTTCATAGGTTGTTCGATCGCAAAAGGCCAAATAATCGATTACTAGTATGCCGGATATTGCTAGGAGGCCCTTCTCCCTATGTTTGACTCATCCTAGATGGGTTCACACCTGTCGATTCCGGTCAAAGAAAAAAGCTTTTTCACGGCATCCGTCCCATCACACCAATCTACGCCAAGATAAAGAATGCTGGGTTGCCAGGAACAAACCCTGTGATTCAAGGTTTTGCGTAGAATTGCCTTAAAAAAATGCACCCCATTAATTGATCCCTCTTTAGGGTAGTATAAGTACATCCTCGACTATAGCACGAGTAGAGTCGAGTTCTCGTACTAACCTAAGAGCAGATATGCCGAAATATTTCCACGTTCAAGCAGCTAATCAGTAAACGACTTCTCCAAAACCGTTTGAAGATTGGCTCGCAACGCAAGTAGAGGCAAGAAAGGAGAGCAAGACTTCCTTTTCTAAAAGAAGAAAGAACTAGACTTCTATAAGAAAATTTTGATACTCATAGATCGTGGAATATTCATCTATCTTATTAGGTAACTACTTTAGCTGCTCTCAAAACTGAACCATCGTGAATAGAACTAGTGCTTAAGGAAGAGTAGAATCTGTTAGCAAGTCATATTCAATCACCCGGTCTTCTCCTTCCTAGCTTTTAGATAGCCCTGATTCTTTCTTGGATTTTAATACACTTAGCCGTGTACGTATCTTGGCTAAACTCGAACCTATAGTTGATCCATCCATACTCGGTAAAAAATCAAAAAGGTACTTGAAGACGACTTTGAATGGGAGGAGGTTTTATTTTTATCCCCCCTAGCCTGATTTTGATGTCTTCTTCATTCTCAGTCCTTATTGACCATTGTAGGATGATTTTTCTAAGGCCTTGAATTCGTTGGCAAGGTGATCAGGGTCCTCTCCCTGGTCCTATCGAACCAGTGACTTCTCTCCTGGGATTGAATATGTTTTGCCTTTCCCTGATGGTTCTGCATTCCAATGTGGGTAGGATTCGCCAGGGATGAGCGGCTTATTTAGCCTATGCGAAGCACGAAGCATAAGAGAAGAGTGTAGCGAAGCGAGTGTAATACTTATAGCGAATATAAGTAGTGTCAAAGCCTACACTGGCTTAGCTCTGCAGATGTTTTCAGGACGAAGACAGTGATACGATACCACTCACCAGTGATGATAAGATTCACTCATAGCATAGGTGGAAGATCCATCCAATTTTCTTTATAGATTTATTTGTTCAAAGAAAAGACACCTAAAAATCATTCGGGGAACCTATTCTTGGTATCCTTTACCATATTCACTTTCCATATTCCCTTTCTTTAGTTCAGACGCTATCGTACCTCAGGGAAAAAAATTTCCATCAACGATTCCCACCCAACTCAGGAATGACTCTCCCCTCTCTCCCTTAACATATCGAAGGCCTCTTATCCGTCAACCGCACCTTAATAGCTCAGACTTCCGAGCCTTGCTGGATGATGCAGAAGGGCCAACATCAGAGGATCAATTGAATAACCAACTCTCCCGCCCCGCTGCCGCTACTGCTCGAAAGCCAACAAATGCACTTGCTCATCCCAAGCATCACTTTCCACAAATAGTACCCAACGTGTGTCCTAGCCGCCGAGGGCACTCCACTTGAGGAGGCAGTTTTTGAATCCGATCTTTTTGTCTACCCATAAGAGCGGGACGATGAATTACCAGTAGGGGCAGGCCCAGAATTCCATGTACGCCTATTCCACGGACCCCCCCCCCCCCGGGTAAGGATTGGCTCCTATGATTTGCTGATGGTAGTAGGATTTCCTATTACATTGATAGAAGGGAAGGTCATCTACTAATATAATAGTTAAACAGAATAAGATTAGTTATGAGGACACCTGCTAACTATTAGTAAAAAAGCAATAGTTGGGCCCTAGTCGATGTGCTCTTATTTGGAATCTATAGCTTTTTGGCCAGTTAAGAAAAGGAAGTAGTAGTCTATCAAGCAGTCTAATTCGTCTTCTCTGAGCTCATGCAGTGAGGCATTAAGAAAGAGCAGCAGCGGTTTTGTCAAGCGAATAGAAAGAGTTGCTCGTCAAGCAACGGATGGTCGATCGAAGGGATTGCTTCGGGCGGTGGTGTCCTTCGGACCAAGCCTTGGGACTACCTATGACCAATTTCAACAGCCCGAGCTCTAGAGACGAGACCTTTTATTCCTAATGTTAATCTCAAGCTGGAAAGCTGGCTTCGACATCTGGTTATCGTGGTTCTTTCTCCTCCTTTTCGATCGCTTGCTCTCGTGCTTGCTACTGATGATTCACTTGTTTAACCTGACCTTGAGGAATCACTTCGCTCAAATGAAAGGCAAACGAGCTTTTCGGAAGGGATTGTCCTCCCGTTGGTTGCATTGCTCGTGCTCCCTATCGAGGGATCACTCGCTCTTCTCCCTCTGGTCGATGCTCAAGGAAAAGCTAATTATAAATGATCTAAACCATTACCCCCCGGTTGTCACGCTCGTGCTTCCCGTGGTGAACCACTCACTGTCAAAGGAATTGATCCAAAGCAAAGTCCTTCAATTTACTTTTCTAAATACTAGAAAAGAAAGTGCGAAGGCTAAATAGTGATCTCATGTCTGTATCAATCATCTGCTACTCGCATTGACTACTGGTCCTTATGATGAGTGAGTGGGGGTTACTCAATTGGCTACACTATTGGTGCACTCTATGCTATCTCCTTTATGAGTTTCTTCCGGTAGTTGTTGTTGGTTATAAACGTTAGTTGTTGTGAAGCATATGAGAATATGCCTGGTTTTGAGTAATATCTTAAGAGGTGCAACGTTCTCCGTGGGTGTTGGTACGAGTGTGGTTTTTCACAGGTCCGGAGACAAGAAAAGAGCCGAATTAGTGTAGGAATGAAGATTTCTACTTTCTGTAGTTGGGTTCTAACCTGAAGATGGTTTTGTGGTGTCTGCTTCGTCTCTAGATTATGCTTCGTCTCCAGAATCCCTACCCTAAAGAGTGAAATTGCGTAGCTTAAGGTAGGGGTTTCCCCAATCTGCGCAAAATAAACGTAAGGGCTGTCTATTGGTAAGAATTGAAAGGTAGAAGGTATCAACCCCTCGGCATAGTTTAAGTGGGAGTAAGCATTGCCCCCTTACTTGTTCGTTGTCTATCTATTCTACTAACCTGATGTCTACCTATATAAATCTATACTCATTTGAACTACTCGATTGCTATTTTTTTCTTTCCTTTACTAACGTGGAATAACGAGTTTAGTCTGCCAAAACTTTGATTGAAAGAGGAGTGTTAAAGCAATTCGCTTACAAAATCACAGTCCAAAGCAACTACTTACTGGTTTATCTCGTGTTTTCTTTTTTGAAGTAGTTTGGCAGACGCATCGATTGTTCGTGGTATGCTTGGGCTGGTCACACGGCTCCGGTGCATCGGGCCACTCTCAATTGTTTGGTTCCGAAAAAACTAGGGCTCTTCTCGTATGAGCAGGCTTATCAACCACTCAGAATAGGGAGCTTCCAGCGGGAGTAGAGCCAACATATTAGGTCGGCCACTGAGATTTTGCCCCTTTTTCTCCACCTGCGCAGGAGGGATTGCTGCAGGATTCAGATGCCGCCCTTGACTGAGCCCGGGTTTAGGGGCTACCTGGGTTTGTGCCCAACCTAGGGGCGCCAAGCGCAATTCAAGATCAGGATAGAGGGTTCTAGGGTAAAAGCAATCCATCCTTATAGCAAGTCCTAGAGTTAAGTAAAAAAGACTTCTCGGGAGTTTGGGAGTGTGACTATAACCAGTACTCATGTATAATATCCTCTTTCTAGTTAAAATGAGTATTACCTGCTTACACAATCAATCTATGGCGATCTCCGTCTCACGCGCCAGTCCCTCTTGCTAAGCCTAAGTGTTAAGCATATCTTATATTAACCTATCTTAAAAGGACTTCTAGACATTGATTTTAGGAGAGCCATTTTGTAGGGCCATTCTTTTTCTCCTCGCGAGCCAGTACCCTTATTAGGAAAGTAGGGACTTATTTGAAGTTCATAGATATAGTCTATCAGGCTGGTCTCCGGGGTTGTTTCCCTAGCAGAGCAGGTTGGTTTCTGGTTCCCTACAAGCGTTCTATATAAGCGGTCCCTGCCAGTTACATCAGGTTCCATTCCAGCAATCAATTAGGCTAGTATTGATAGTTCGAGCTAAAAATTCTTTCTTAAAAAAAATAATAGGTTGACAAGGAAGAAAGTGCGATTGTATTAGTGTTCCAGGAAGAAAGGGAATCCTGCGCTTCTCTAAGAAAAGAAAAAGAGTTACACAAGTAAAGTACTAAACGAGAAAAAAAGCATTTATCGAGAAAAGGTCCCATAGTCATGATTGGGTTGACTAGGCCAGATCATGACTCATCATATTTATATATAGACTCCTCATATATAGTAGAAAGATGAAAGGTTTCTTTTTGTTTGGTCAATCTGTTTCCTCTCGATTCACCTAAAACTTCTTTTGCCACTGACATGATACAATGAGCCATCTCATTCTACATTGAGTTAGCATCCTCACCTAACTTCTACTCCATCTCATTAATTATTTTCTCTCTTTAAACATAACTTGCTTATCCCCTTTCAAATTCCACCACCTAATATCCTAGGCTCCCTTGCTCCTTCTCTTCCATCTCTTAATACTAAGATAGAGTACTAAAAATCTATGTTGGGTTGCTACACTCTCTCCAGGTATCACCCTTACAATCCTTGAAATACTTCTGATTTGCTCATCGCGTTAGGAAGAAGTCAATCTGACTAACATTAGAACCACTCCTAAAAGTTCTCAAGTGCGAGCCTCTATTCCGTGTTGGCAAGTATCAAATCATACGCCATAGCAAAAATATACTTTTCCGCGTTATCTCAAGAAAAAGGACGAAGAATTATAGAATTGTCGTGTATGTTACTTTTTGGGTGTGGCCATTTTGAATCCCATTTCCTCCATTCTGAATGAGATAAAAAAGAAAAGGGGCTTGAAATCCGATAAATCGAATACCTCCTGGCTTCAGTTCTTAAACCTATTTTTTTGCACCTATTCGCAAGAGCAGATACGGGCCATGGTTGAGCAAACCAAGTCCCGTAGAAAGCTTGACTGTCTCAGTAGCTCCTCCTTCTCTTCTTTAGTGGAGATGTTACAACCTCAAGACAATGAAAAATAGAATCGAAGATTCATTCTAACAGTATGTTTAACCATACCAAAGGTAAGTAGTCGTCAATCGAGCGAAGTGATAGGCACGTAGTCACTTGAGCTAAGCGAAAGGTATGAAGTCAAGCGATAGGCTTATCATAGCATAGAATTCCTAAATTATTAAAGCACTAATTGCTATTTTTCAAGATCAACTTTACGTACTAGTGAGTAGCCTATTGAAGCGGGTATAGGATACGAACGATCTTGACCCATGAGCAGATTAGCTCGTGAGCGTAAGAGGCCCTAGTGTACATTGCCCAAAGTTTTTCAATCATTAGACTTCATTTAAGAAGAAATAGATCCTGGCGTATGAGTACTTGAGGCGAATGGCCATTGCCCAGGCTGATGGGCAAGCCCACGCGTGGAGAAATTAAAGAAGCAAAAACAGAGTTAATTGTACTTTTCCTACTATTCTTCACCAGAAATCGTGTCCCCCCACTCCTGAGCAGAAAGGCCTTGCAGAGCGTCAACACCTCCATTCCCCTGGGTGTCGTGTTTGAAAGCACAGTCTTTGTCATAAACCGATTACCCTCTGCTCCAAATGGCTCAATTTCTCCCACAAAGTTCCCAAAACCAAGTTTCTCAGCATAAAACTTAAGAATCTACTCACAATTTTAATGTAGAACTAAAGAAGCAAGATTTCCTTTAATGACGAGGAATCCAACCGAAGAGAAGCGAGCATCATAATAGCTTGATAAAAAGATATTTAGTCTAAGAGGACCTTAGCAGCCACTTCGCCCCTATATCCTTCCCTAAAACGCTCGCTGTTCCTTAAAAGGAAAGAGGAATCTGTGTACTCGGCAGCATTCTGTTAGTGATATGCCCTAGAGGCAACATGGAGATGTTATATATATCACATGCTATGTTTATAATGTATTGATTTGTTCCTTGAAATAGACATTATCATTGTTGATCAATGAGTATGTGACTTATTCATGAGACTCTTAATGTCAAATATTGCTATTTCTAAATGATCCCTGATCATATATCATATGAGGAACAAATATGATTGTAATATCAGCATATGTATTGATTGATGATCATGTCTCATGGATCATGGTATGGAGATACCAAATCGATAATATGAACATATGTTAGTGAACATATGTTGGATAGACCCGCCATGAGATACTGCAGAGATTTCATGTGTCATCAGTTAGTCTCAAGTACTGTTTATGTAGAGTCCTTAGACTTGAGATCATCATGGTTCTCAACATACGTAGTAGCTTATTTTGGGACTACTAAACACTACTCCGTAACTGGGTAGTCATAAAAGTGGTCTTCGGGTTTGCTATGAAACATGTAGTGGGATATGAATGATCAAGATAGAATTTGCCCCTCCTTATGGGAGAGATATCTCTGGGCCCCTCGATGTAATGGATTATGGAAGTGCATGGCCATGTTACGATGATTGAGGTGTCAATCACAAGTTTGTAATCCATCACAGGATCGAGAGAGTGATTGAGCTATTAAGAGGATGACACAAGTCTCGCCTTGAGCTCAATCGATATCGTGAGGCAAAGGGATTTGTACATAAGGACATTACAGGTTCAGCCGATATGATCTTTACGTATATCTTGGGGCTAATATGCCTTGCTAGAGGCCGCTATTAACAGGGTGACCAGAAAGGCGTTTCTGGGTCGCGACAAAATATACGTGAACCTACAGGGTCGCACACTTAATGGGTTGGAACACTTATTCGAATGTGATTCGAATATGGGCTCGATTCGGATAGAGATCCGAGTAGACTCTTACTGGGCCTCGGTCCACGAGGCCTGAGTAAGGAGGTCTATATATAGGGAGGCGAGGGGCTAAGGAGTTTCAAGTGTGTTTTCTGTTAGCCTCGAGCAAAACCCTAGCCGCCACCTTCCGAGCCAAACCCTAGTCGCTCACGAGTGCTAGTACACTCGCGATCGGCGTTCCAGCCCCGGACGTGTGGATACCCGTAGAGGCGCTGCTCGTTGCGGCGTTGATCGGCCGGAGATCGACTACTTCCACTACTACCTCGACGCGCGCGTGGTTGGACCGGCTTCTCCAACTCTTCTTCCGCTGCACTGCGCGTCTAGTGGTAACGATCCATGATCCCTTCTCTCGCATGATGTCCTGGTGTGCGCGGTAGAATTTTATTTTCTGCTATCGTAGCCTACGCGTACTCCTTCACATTCTAGTAGCAAAAAAACCTGTTATTTTTTTTTTCAAATCAAATCAAAGTAAAGTTTCGTGAGCTCTGAGCAATGTTTGAAAAGATAATCGAAGTCAAATCAAAGTAGAAAAATCATAAAAAATAAGATGAAATATTGCCACCCATTGTAGGTGTAGTAGGTGCTGGTCCACGCACATCAGAGTGCACAAGATAAAAAGGTTCCTTTTTAGTCTATAAACATTTTTGGAAAGGAAGAGCATGCTGTTTTCCAAGCAAGTTGACAAGGCATAGAAAAAAAAAGACTCCTCTCAATAGACCCTAAACAACCAACCTCTAGAAGCTAGATCCTCATGGCCTTGACTTGACAACGGACATCACTCTCTTTAGTCAACAATTTGACTTGATGTTGCCGCTGGCCGCAGACCTCTCTCGGTGCTGCCCGCTCCATCGCAGCCCTCCCTAGGGACGCTCGCTCCACCACCACCCTCCCCAACTTTGCTCGCTTCGCCGCCGCCCCACCGGCACCGCCGAACTCGTCTGGATCCAGTCGCCACCCCTTACCCCTTCAAACCCTAGCCGTCACCGCTATCTACTCTCTAGCACGTCGTTTTCGCATTGGCTTGCCCTCCCCATCCACTGGCGGTGCACCCCGCCGCCACTCCGTCTCGTCGTCATCTCCGGCGCCGGCCGTTGCTTCTAGATCAAGGTCCGCGACCACAGTTCGCTTCTCGACCTCCCCATCATTGCTCGCCATCCGGTGCATCCCCATTCCCCTCGATCTCTTTCGGTTCACTTCACTCCAACCGCTCTCCTCCTTCACCATTGGCCGTGCACCCTGCCGCCGCTGACCCCGATACCTCTCCGCCTGTGCCGCGTCTCACGTCAGCTAGGCACGGAACCAGGGTGGCCCACACCACCGGCTGGAGCTGCCTCCCCCCACGCCATCCAAAGCCCGCTGCTCCAGGTAAATTGTCCTTATGTCATGTTCTGAATGATAGTCTGGAAGCATTGTCAAGTGAAAGATGCAAATATGATAGCCGTATTCAACCGTGTCAATCGTCATCGACACCTGCACAGTGACAGATTCAATTCGTAGCTTTATTAAGGTTGGTAAAATCATTTTTTCTGTGCAAGCTCTGTGCTCCTATTTAGGTTTGAAAAAACATGAATCAGGTCTATAAAGTGTCAAGCATTCAAATGCAGAGTTATTTACTTGTATAAATAGTTAAACACAGACATGCTTATTGCAGAGTTAACTCAATGATGTAACACGAAATAATATGCTGCAGATAGCCCAAATTGATGGTACAGCCTGGATATCATGTTTGTGGGATCATCATGTAGCATTTTTGAATGGTGAGATGACACTATATTTGCATTTCCCTGTCATGTTGTAGCTATTCTCACAATCCAAATCTACTCTTCTTAATATCAGTAATTGTGGCTGCAATTGTAAGAGCATTGTTTGCCCATTGAAAGAGTGCATGCTGTTTTCTTGTCAATCCCGTTGTTACATATTTTGAAATCTTCGATTTATTCACATTATATGAAATAGAAAATCAATATAAAAGGGCCGGTGTAATGAGCATCCTAAATTAACATAAAAGACTGATTGACTTCAAGGGCTAGGAAATAAACAGTATTCAAACAATTTATGTATCTATTTGAAAGGACTTCAAGGGTTTACTTATGATCCCATCTTCGTTGAACTACGTCCTTAAATAAGTCGATCAGGTGTTTCATTTTGGTGTATAATACGTTTTAGCATTAAATCTTGTACTTGGTACACAGATGCAGATAAAAGCCTACAAGTTAAAGAACAGTGCATTTAAACAGCTTGCACTTAAATCCTAGCATGCTAGCCCAAAGTTAACATAATCATGCGCTTTAGAGGTTAATCTTGTGATTTTTTATGCTCTAGAAGTTAAAAATAATCATGTGCATTTTGTGAGCCTAAACTTTATCATGTTTATCTTCAGGGAGAATAATATATTCTTACTCTTATAGCATGTGGTTGAGTCATGGAAATTTTGCACCTTCATTTGTTCTGCAGATGCAGGTGACTCTGGATGCTGTTACTTTTGCGATTGATGGCTTAAAAAGATTATATATATAGAAAAACTGAAGCCTCTAGAGGTTGCATACCGGTTCAACGATTATGCTTTCCCACTATAGGTACAGACTTCTATTCACGTTTATTGGAAAGATATCAAGTTTTGTCGTGCTAATTGGGTTATTGTACCATTACTCGCATGCCATTACACATTTTTTGTGTTTTTAAAGTACCATTTTGGTACAGTATTTTAGCAATTTTAAATACCAAGCTAGAGCTATTTCAGGTTCTGGAAAACAACTATCCAGGTTACATGGTTGAACCATAAATTTGTTTTTAACAATGAGTTTGTAACTACCTGGAATTCTGCATATTGCTATGGAAGTACTATAATGTGATATGAATCCCATACTGATTTTTAACATTCAAAACAAAAGAAAATAGAAATTACTGTTAGTCAAATTTTGAATATGAGAATAACTTATACTTATTTGAAAAATATAGAAAAGTGTTACCGAATCAAATGTTAGCATAATTAAGAGCACATTGAAGCTCTCCATTTGAGATGTTCTTCCTGCTGATTTCAGTTTGTTGTTAGCCCAGTTTATATCAGCATCAATAATTTAATTTTCTTGGGATCACAGTCTATCCAATAATTGAAGGATATTAAATCTCATTAATTGCCACAGAAGTGGTGAAAAACTATAGAAAATTAGATATGCTGGATAGAAAACTTCAATCAGCAAAACTAAAAAGCTGGTGAGTCATGTATTGAAATCCTCCCAAGAAACTTAGTTTTTGTGTTTACATATTGTATGGCTGGTCTAGGGTTAGGAGAAGATTAAGAGCTATGTACAACATGGATGACAAGTGAGCACTAAGCTAGGTTGGTGGTCAATGGGATGAAATCTTTATGGATGAAATCTTCAAGGGTCTATCTCCGTATCTGATGAGTTTCAACAGTTTGCTGCCAGTATGGGAATCAAGCTATTAAATTCGTCGCCTTATTATGCTCAGGCCAATGGGCAAGCAGAAGCTTCTAACAAGAGTTTGATCAAGTTGATTAACGGAAAATTGATGAGCAGCCACGGCGATGGCATACTACACTAGCCGATTCACTATGGGCCTATCAGATGGCATGTCATGGATCTACTCGGGTGCCGCCGTATCAATTAGTATATGGACATGAGGCAGTTTTACTGTGGGAGAATAACATCGGCTCTAGGAGAATTTCTTTGCAGAATCAGTTGACGGCTGATGATTATTATAACTTAATGACAGATGAACTTGAAGATTTGGCTCAGAATCGATTAAAGGCGTTGGAAAGAATCAGGGAAAATAAGGCTAAGGCAGCTCGGCATTATAACAAAAAGGTGGTGAATAAGTCGTTTGCCGAGGGAGATCTTGTATGGAAGTTGATTTTGCTGATCGGGTCCAGGGATAATAAGTTTGGAAAATGGTCGCCTAATTGGGAAGGGCCCTATCGGATTAATCGCTGTGTGCCTGGTAATGCCTATGTATTGGAAGATCTTGATGGGACGGAGTTTGCTAAAGCGCTTAACGGAAAATATCTCAAGAAATACTATCCTAGCGTTTGGATCGATTCTTAAATCGGTTAAGTATAGCCGATTTCTAAAATAGTCCGGAAAGCCGATGTTTTGCATCGCCTAAAGACAGCCGATATCAATTGATATCGCCTTTAGATCAATCAAACGGAAAAAATTACCAAGGGACGAAGGAGCTAGCAGCAGAGCCGATCAGGATATATTACAGTACAGTTAATATTTCAGGAGGCCATCGGTCATTAATTTACATGAACTTTTGGATCGTTTGGATTGCGTGCAAGTGGATTTGGTCGATTTCGTTGATGGCCCGGATGTCGTCTTCATCGGAGCCCAGAATGGTTTTCAGATTCTTGCGCCGATGAATGACTTGACGCACCGTCGCTGCAACCTTAGCCTCTTGGTTTTGGATGGCTTGTGGCAAGCCGATAAGCTGGGATTCTGTAGCTTCGAGATCCTTGCGAACTTTTTCAAGTTCTGCCAGCAAATCGGCTTCCTTCTTCTTCAGTTGATCTAGCTTGGGTTGGAGCTCTTGGGGGGCAGCTGCCATATCATCATGTCTTTTCTTCTCTGTCTGGGCTAGCAGCCGATTGGCTTGGATGTCTTCGGTGATCTTCTGTTGGTCAGCGCGACGGGCTATACCTATGAGACTCTAGATATGCTGCAGGGGTTAATGCGTTGACGAGTTCTTCGGGCAGATAATGTTCGATTTCTGCAAGCCTTGCCCGAATCGGCCCACAGTCTTCCACTAGCGCGTCAATTGGGTTTTCCAGCCGACTACGGATGCTTGTTAAATAATCGTGCACATCGGCTAGAAACGACGGCTTGGTTGCTGCGCTGGTTCATCTTCTGCCTCCAGATACTTGCCGATGTCAAAGGAAAACAAATTGGCTAAGGACTACAAAGTTGACATCAGTGAAAGGATCAGTCGAAAGTTAAGAGCAGAATGCGGGCATAAAGAGGCTACCTGAGGAAGGACATCGGCAGCTCAGGTGACATTGGTTTCAGGGAGATGAGTAGGTTGTTCTTCGGAGGGGCCGATGTCAGCCGATGGAGTAGGAGCAGTCTCGTCGACGGTTGGAGGACTTGGTGCCGAGAGTGGAGCAGCTGGAGAAGCCATCGGCTCAGTGCTTGGAGGGATGTCAGAAGAGTGTTGAGGTTCTGGAGCCAATGACTCGAGCTGGGAATAAAACTGGTAAGATAAGTGGAAAGCGGGTAATAATATTGAAACATGACACATACCTAAGGAGATGAGAGAGCCGATGTTGTTTGAGGAGAAGATGGCGTCGGGATAACGACATCGGCATCGTTTTTCTGCTTCTTCGAGGAGGGGCGATGTGCTAACTTCTTCCGTTTTTGTCCCATCGGCCGAGGCGCCTTGAGGAGAGCCGATGGAGATGGAGCGTCGCGCCCTAAGTTTGGAGTGGCCGATGGGGGTTGATACAGAATCGGCCGACCGCTGTTGCTTCTTGTTGGGGGCTCGACGCTGGCAGCCTGCGAAGTAAGAGTGAGAAATGATTGGAGATGATGGTTAAGACTTGCGGGGGTTACCTCTTCATCGGATTCGATGTACTCGGTGTCAAGACGGGAGCAGTAACAGGTGGCCGCCAAGCTGAATAAATGCTTCTTCCATTCTGACCACCATCGGACAAAGAGCTTGGTGTGGGCAGTACAGATGAACACCTCGGTGGCGGCGCCTAGAAGAAGGGGGTCTGTTAAAATCTGCATCCGGTCATATTTTAGGGCGCTGCTGACCGTGCCTCGGGCTTGAAGTTTGTCGATGAAGAATAGGCCAATCGGAAGCTGACCAAGGCCAAACTGGTGGGAGCCGACCGATGGATGGTAAAACTCGTAAGAAGGCTGCGATCGGCCCAAAGAAAAGCCAGTTGGCAGCAGACGAGGGGAGATAGCCAATAGGAATATGGCCTTGGACTCATCATTATCCAGAGCTTTGAGTGGGCCAAAGTTAAAAGGCATCTCAAATGATGATGCGTCATTATATGCAAACCAGAGAGTGGCCTCCCTGGTGAAACCATAGTAAAACCCCTTGAACCATTGACTAAGTTCAGCGGGGGTTATCTTGCCGCCAGAGAGAGCCGATGCAGCTTCGCCCATGGAAACGCATCGGCAGTAAACGGGATCTTAGTCTTCTGTGTAATCGGCTGGAAAGGATTGCTTGAGAAGAGAAGTCTCAGGGACGGCCTTGGAGGTGTAGATATTGAGCCAGAGCTGTACGAACCACCAAGGACCCCCGATGTGGCCGACGGGCTGGCCGGCCGATAACTTAGTTGCCACTTGGTGAAGCAACTGATAAGTGGCACCAAGGAGGAATTGCCCCAAGGGGATCTGTTTTCGATCAACCAGGCATTCTGCCAAACATTGCATGTTGATTGTCGGACCGAGAGTAGCGCCACCAAAAACAAAACGCTCCAGCCATAGGTTCAGAAAAGCAACGTGTTCCCGGTCATCAACCGGTCCAGTCCCCTTATTGTGAAGAGATATGTACCTGGACCAGCCACCGATGTTCTTTGCTTGAAGCCGATGAGCGGGTTTGAACCGGAGCTTGAAGGGGTCGATGTAGCTTGTCGTGTCCAGACAAGTGAGCATGGTCACATCCTGCAAAGTGGGGGTCATCGGCCCATGCTCGAAAAGGAAGGCATTAAGGGCATCGGACCAGAAATATGAGGCCGATGCGAGCAAAGGTTCATTTCTTTCCATATCGGCCAGAGAGAGATTGATGTAGTGGCCGATATGAGATTCTTCCCAGTAGGTTCTCTTTGCAGCCGACACCCTGATGTACCAATCTCTCCACCCAGGCAGTTTGCTTGGCCACGACCTGAAGCTGTTAGTCCAGTCGCCGACTCGCATGGCCGAGTTCTTGAAAGGAATACACTGGGTCTCAGCGCATATGAAATCGGTGGGATCTTCGCTACCCATGGGGCCATGACAGAAAAAGTTTGGGTAATCAGCGGCTGGGATCAAGATCTGACCTCTAAGATGCTACAGTACACAAGAACACGGCGAAGAATAGATGAAGAACATGGTGGATTGGACGCATCTGGGTCACAAAATTGGAAGAATTAATCGGGTGAGAAGATTACCTCAGGGACTGCAGATGCCGATGCCATCGCAAGAAAGGAAGAAGATGCAGAAATCAACGGCTGAAGAAGATGGCTGCGACGGTTCATCTGGATTTGCTAGAGCTTGTTGAAAGGGTTGGAAGATGAAGCGGTGGTGCTCTGGTGATGTGAAAGCGTAAAAAAGGGCTAGGAAGACGAAGCGTTTTATAGAGATATGATGACCGGGCGGGAATCGAGGCTGTTGGCACTGTTTCAAACAATTAAGGCAAGTGGGCTACCTTGGGCCGCCTCGGTTTGGAAGAAATCTGAAGGCCCAAAACGAAAGAATTTCGAAGTCCTATAGAAGAACCCCGAAATTGGGGGGCATGTGTTAACGCCAAAATTTGGTAAGGCCCTGTATCAGATTCGGTTAAAGAGAGCTTTACAGTCAACTAACGGAGATTGACCCAGAAGGGACCGAATCCAGGAAGGAGCCGTGAAGACCGCAGTATGGCAGTTATTTACCGTATATATTATTTAGGCAATATTGGTTTTTATCTTTAGCAGACTTGATCTCATGTCCAATCAGGTCCTGTTAGTGTTTCCTTTTGTAATTAGGAAATCTTGTGCCGTGTCCTATCAGGACTGTGTCAACTCGGGGTATATATACGTATGCCCGGGTACCTTGTAAATTATCACAACGATCAATACAATTTCGGTGCATCGCCACCCTTTCGACGGGATCCTGCTTCTCGAGCCGGGCTGCATCGGTTAGGTCCGAACTCCTGCGAGAGGGTAAGTCTCGTCACCCCGGCTACCTATCGGCTAGGACTTCCTCGGTTAGGTCCGATATTCTAGTCGGCTTACAACAGTATATTTAGTTTATCTATGGCTGCATCAGTTCAGTTTGATCTCATAGATTGATTAGGTATATCACATCACGCGTGCATAGATCGTATCGGCTTACTGGGAGCGGTTTATCGTCAGTTTGTGCTGCATCGGTTAGGTCCGATCTACTAAATTGTTAGCGATAAACTGATCCTGCTAAGTCGATACTTTATGTGCAAACGTCTTATCGGAGTGTATAGCCGATAAGTTATCATATACATCACGATTGCATTAGATCTATCGGCCTATCGAGATCTCGTTATTATCAGTCTGTGCTGCAACGGTTGGGTCCGATCTACTAGACTGAATAATAACGTTATTCTTAATAAGCCGATGGGTTTTATGCGATGTTGTTATCGGAGTGCTTAGCCGATAAGTTATCTCTTTTTAAATACAGCCGATTATACTGCTTGCTTTGTTATATATTCTCGCCTACATTACTATTACGATCGGCTAAGGGCTAGCCGATTGGTTTACTCTGCCGATCCGAGTGCAAGCGCGAAGCAAGTTCCCGGGCACGACCTCAGGTAAGGAACCGGGCACGAGCATAGATAATGACCTGGGCACGGGCACGGACAGCGGATGAAAACCCCAGGAGCCGATGCGAGCAAGGGCCCGGGCACGGGCGCGGGCAATATTTTCACAGCAGTACCAGTAACTTCAAACTATGATCGGCTAAAGTTTGTTTAATCTATTTATTTATGCATTCTGCTCATTTATGTTCAACCGGTTTTTGAGCATCCCTTCGATGATCGGCTAGCGCAACACTTGTTTATTATTAGGTTATTGCTCTTGCCGTCATCGGCTTTCAGCCGATGTATAAGTGCTACAGTGCATATCGGCCATCGGCCGATGAGATGAGTCCAAGCCGGCTTCCAGCCGATTGGCTCACGAATTTGACGTCTTTTCTCCTTGTCAATTGCAGGGTCAAATTGACTGGCACGCCTACGAACCTCAAGATTTTAGGACCTGCACTGGAGTGAAGCAAATCTCCTAGGCCTTCGCGTGTCTCCCAAACGCCGGACGGCCCCCGGCGGGTTTTCGGCGTCAACACAAGGCAATTCGCACTATTATCTTGGTCATTTTGTACCTGTTTTCCACTAAATTGCTTTGTTTACTTAAATAAACTGCATTATTTCAATATTTCATGTGGATGGATTATAACCTATACAATGATAGGACTGTGCCTTAGTTTTGAAATCTGAATCCTTGTCACCTGGGTAATAATATGATTAGATTACTGTTCTTAGGATGCTTAGCCATGCTTAGCAACATAGCTCCCTGGGAATTAAATATTATTTTTATATGATTCGACTCAATGTCGAAAAAATGGAACTTTGGATAGGCTGATGTTAAATTACTAAAATTGGACCTAAATGGTGGGCTGTGGGTGTATGGTTCTGCTTGTCGCACCCATGGCAATTAAGGACCCGTTCACGGGAACCACTTGGGCAGCCCATACTTTCCACAAGCCAGCGTGGACAACGGCTGGGCTTGTAGCGTTTCTTCTCTCTCTCCTAGGCACCGAAGATGAGGGTAGGCATGATGGAGTTGGGTCGGCTCGGGTAGGGTTGATCGGCTTCCAGATTCACCGTGGTGCAAGGGGTAGCCTGACCAATATGGTGTGCCCTGTTGGCAGGTGCAACCTCAGCGTGGTGTGGATGGTTAGGAAGAGGTTGCATGAACAGTCCTGTCACAGCCTCTCATGGGGCATCGTGGTGATGCACTGGCACACGGGAACGTGTGTGGGGCTGTGTCTTGTGGGTACAGTTGTACACCTCTGATCAGAGTAAATCTATTCGAATAGCCGCGCCCGCGGTTATGGGCACATTGGTCAAGACTCACCGTGATTAGGCTCACCTTTAGATAATTAATCTGGCTTTATGAAACTGGTATGGTTCGGGTGGAAGGTGTGGAGTCCGGTCAACATGGTGTAACGTTGATCGGGGGTGGCCAGTTAACGTGGTGTAACGTTAATCGGTGGAGACAAGTGAGCGTGGTGTAACGCTCATTAGTGGCGCCTGGTGGATGTGGTGTAGCGTTCATCAGTGCGGCCTGGTCAACGTGGTGTAACGTTGATCAGGAGAGACTAGTCAGTGTGGTGTAACGCTGATCAGTGGAGTCTGGCTAACGTGTGTAACGTTAATCAGTGGAGTCCGGTTAACGTGGTGTAACGGTAACCGTAAGAGTCTGGTGAACGTGAGTTCATTAGTGGAGACTGGTCAACATGGTGTAACGTTGATCAGTTTAAGGGATGGTTGGGCCTGGTTCACGTGGGTAGCGTGAATCGGCGGAGAATTAATATTGTTAAATTAATCAACCTTTTTCCGTTTGTGAACTACTACTGTTTGCAACTGCTCTTACGCAAAACAAACCCTAGCCCATCTTTGTTCCCCATGCATATGCATAATTGTGGGTGTGATTTGTTGAGTACTGTGGGTGGTACTCAGCCTTGCTCCCTTTTCCCCCTCTCAGTGTTGGAGAACGCGTCCGACGAGGATCGCCCTGAGGAATAGGCTGGCTCCGCCGTCAAGGTGCTTTTGGGATGGAAGCTGCTGCTAGGCCGTTATCTATAGACTTTGTTTTACCCCTTTTCCGCTGTTTTTTTGTAATATAATTTTACTCTGTTTGTAAGACACTCTGTATGGCAACTTGGATTTGTGTACCCTAGCTTTCCTGGATAGGGAATTAATACACATGAATGTTCAGAAGTTCGGTGTTGAATTTTTGAGTGTTACAAGTTGGTATCAGAGCCGAGCTTGACCGTAGGACCAGCCTGGAAACCGTAAGAGCCCTCTGAAATTCTCACTTGCATATGCTTCTCACATTTGGAGTTATTTTGGGAAAAGTGGGAATTTCATCTTATGAGTCTCCAAGTGATCCTTGTCCAAGTCTAATAAGAACAAAGACAACCGCAGATGAGAACGACCCGATTTCATCCCACCCTCGAAGGCAGTACGTTTCACAAATTCGTTGAGTGTTTTAAATTTGATGTATATGCACATATTAATTGACCTGTGTGTTTACTCTCTAGAAGAAGGCTCTATGAAGGTCTCGATAAGAATAATGTGGTGTTTGAATTAGCTTATTGTCCTGGCTTATAAGCCGCACGTAAAACGAATAACGTCATTAGCCCATGATTAATTAAGAATTAACTATTAGAAACTTGAAAAATGGATCTATTTGATCTTTTAGAGATACTTTCATATAAAATTTTTTTACAAAAAACACACCGTTTAGCAGTTCGAGAAGCATGCTCACAGGAAATGAGGAAATAAGCCAGCCTTATAAGCCGGAAAAAATGGGGTGTAAAGGTGCCAGTGTGGCGTAACGCTGCAAGTACCCATCTAGTCACATTTAAATCTCTACCGTTGGATACTATGTTACTAACACTTCTGATTGCACTCTTTCCTCTAAGGGCTCCTTTGGAATGAAGGACAAGAAAAACGTATGTATAGAAAAAACACATCATGTGTGAAACAGAGGATTGAAATACATAGGGAAAAATAAAACATGGTGTTTGGAACAAAGGAATAGCTAAACATGGGAATTTTTCTAAGCAATCACATTAAATTAAACAAATTTGCTTATGTTGTTCTTAAATTATATTCACTTAAAGTTTTAAGCATTCATGAAAAAATAGGTTCTAGTGGATGTTTAAGGGTGTGTTCGGGAAGGCTTCTGTGTGCGGCTTATAAGCCGCATGCAAAACAAGAAACACTATTAGCACATGATTAATTAAGTATTAACTATTAGAAATTTGAAAAATAGATCTATTTGATTTTTTTAGAGACACTTTCATATAGAATTTTTTTAAAAAAAGCACCGTTTAGCAGTTCGGGAAGCGTACTTACAAGAAATGAGGAAATATGCATAAGCCACGAGCACATCAGAATAGAGGCCTAATTTCTATGTTTTTTCATACGAAATATATGGCAGAGAAAAATTTTCTCCAGTCCAAATGAGTGAATAGTATCAATTTCTATAGAAATTTGAATCCTCCACTTTTCCTTAAAAAAATCCTAAACAACGAAGGAGCCCTAACCTTTAGCATAATCTCTTTTCTAAATATATTCAGAGCCGCTGCTGCGCCACCACCCGATCTCTCTCCCCCTCCCGCTCCACCGGCCTATCCCCGGCCTAGCGCTGCCTCTATCATCCTCTCCAGAAGCGGCACCGTCTCCACCACCACCTCCACATCTCCGTCCCCCCTGGGTGGCCGGATCTGGTTCCCCCAAGCCGGGCCATAGGATCCCGCCCCGAGCTCAGCGCAGTGGAGGAGCTGAGGTGGGGAGAGGGGTAGGCAGCGGTGCGGTGGGGAAGGGGGAAGGCTACCGGATTCGGCGACAATCGACGGGTAAGGCGACTCCCAGGGGGTGGTTGAGCGACGGAAACGAGGCGCTGCGGTGGCCCCCAGGCGACAGTGAGAGGTGGCAAGCAGCAGGACGTGGCTGCAAACGACGAGGACGAGGACGAGTGGCCGCCGCTGTGGTGGCGGCAATTGCCGTTCCGCTAAAATAGTATGCTCCTGTGTTGGTTGATCTAATGGCCACCGAGCCATTATGAGGCGTGTGGGCTCGGCCCACCCAATCCCACACGTTGCTAACGAACGTGGAACGAGTTCCACGCACGCGCGCGACAATCGGTAGCGCCGTTTTTCCCTCTAACGAATTGCCCCGATCTCCTCTAGTGCAAAAATAAAAAGGGGCTATGGCATGTGAATAGCGAGCCATCTATCTCACGCTAAGCAAACCCCGAAACCCTAGCCGATCCTAAGCCCGCTGGAAGGAGACTGAAGGTCGATCTCCTTCCCCATTGTCGGCCAGTGCAGGTGGCGGCTGGAGGGACTACGCTACCCACAAGCTGACCGACATGCTACCACTCTACGGCCGACAAGTTCGAACACCACGGCAATAATGGGCTCTATATCAACCGGTCAGTAACATCACCTCAATTCCGCATAATTTTAAGGTGATCATGTATATGTTAAGGTTAAGATGAAGCATACGATCTAATATTGTGGTATCAGAGCCACCTTAACCACATACATGCATCCATCATTCCGGTTGATGTAGAGCCCATTGTTGCCGTGGTGTTTGAACTTGTCGGCCGTAGAGTGGTAGCACGTCGGTCAGCTTGTGGGTAGTGTAGTCCCTCCGGCCGTCACCTGCATTGGCCAACGATGGGGAAGGAGATCGACCTTCAGTCTCCTTCCAGCGGGCTTAGGATTGGCTAGGGTTTTAGGGTTTGCTTAGCGTGAGTAGATGGCTCGCTATTCACGTGCCGTAGCCCCTTTTTATTTTTGCGCTGGAGGTGATCAGGGTAATTCCGTTAGAGGGAAAAACGGCGCTACCGATCGTCGCGCGCATGCGTGGAACTCGTTCCACGTTCGTTATCAGCGTGTGGGATTGGGTGGGCCGAGCCCACACGCCTCACAATGGCTTGGTGGCTATTAGATTAACCAACATTCTCCCACTTGATCTTAGGGCTAACAAGTCCAGTCTAAGTAGTATAGTGAATTAAGATAATATGTCGCAGCGGTCAATGAAATGTCACTACGACAACAGTACCTATAGTCACCAAATTACCTCGATAGGAAACAACTTACTCTTATAGGGTGTTGATTGATTCTTATGCCCCTATTCCAGAATCATACTTTAGGCTACCTTCTAATCCCATGCCAGCAATATGCTCATTAAATAAATTGGGTGGTAGGCCTTTAGTAAGCGGATCCGTGAGCATTAACTTAGTGCTTATGTGCTCAACTTTAATTGTTTGATCATGGATTCTATCTTTCAGAACAAAATACTTTATGTCAATGTATTTGGCAGCACCACTTGACTTGTTGTTACTCAAATAGAACACTGCGGCTTTATTGTCGCAGTATATAGTGAGTGGTTTAGAAATTTGTACAACCTTTAAGCCATACAACCTGCCTGGTTGCCTCATAACATGCTATAAACTCAGACTGCATCATCGACACTGCAGTGAGAGATTGTTTGGAGCTTTTCCATGAAATGGCTCCTCCTGCAAGAGTGAAGACATAGCTTGATGTAGATTTCTTAGTGTCTACACACCCTGCAAAATCAGCATCTGAATAACCAACAACTTCAAGGTTATCAGACTTCCTATAAGTTAGCATGTAATGCTTAGTGCCTTGCAAATAACGCAAAACTTTCTTAACAGCCTTCCAGTGGTCTAGACCTGGGTTAGACTGGTACCTGCCAAGCATTCTGGTCAGAAAAGCCAAGTCTGGACGCGTACAAACTTGTGCATACATTAAGCTTTCGACAGCTGAAGTATACAGAATCGACTTCATCTGATCCTTCTCTAATTGATTTCGCGGGCTTTGGAATAAACCAAACTTATTGCCCTTAACAATTAGCGCAGGCGTGACAGAGCACTTACTCATATTGTATCTTTCAAGTACTTTGTCAATGTATGACCTCTGAGATAACCCTAATACTCCTCTAGACTTATCTCGAGGTATCTCAATACCCAAAACATACCAAGCTTCACCAAGATCTTTCAGTCGAACTTAGAGGATAAAAATGTCTTAGTCTCATGCAACAAATGCTTATCGCTGCTTGCTAATAAAATATCGTCCACATAGAGTACTAGGATCATAAACTTACCACCCTTATATTTCATATAAACACAATTATCCACTTCATTCTCCTTAAATCCGAAGTTCTTAATTATATCATCGAATTTAAGGTACCATTGTCTAGACGCTTGCTTAAGACCATAAATGGATTTCTTTAGCCTGCATCCCATATGCTCCTTGCCTTTCATGACAAAACCCTCCGGTGCCATGAAAACCTACTCATGCAAGTCACCATTAAGAAATGCAATCTTGACATCCTTCTGATGTAACTCAAAATCATAATAAGCTACCAGTGCCATGACAACTCTAAATGAGTCCTTCTTAGAGACTGGGGAAAAGGTTTCATTATAGTCTATGTCGGACCCGGGTTTGACCCCGAACCCTATGTGTGTACCGTGCTAGTCCCACGATCAATTGCTAGCACACACATTCAACATTGGCATCATAATCCATACATCACAGGTTCAGTACACAACAGTCCAAACAAAAGTTGTACAAGAGTCTAGACTTTAGCGATTACATAGAGGCCGACCGGCCAAATAGAACAACAAATTAACAAAGAGTTCAACAGCGGAAACAAGATAATAGAGGCACCAAAAACCAGCAAGTATGCCTCTGCCCGCCCACAGGCAACCAACCGGTAAGCCCTAGTAAGCACCGTCGTCGTCATCACCAAAACCCGCTGCATTGAAGTACCCGATTGTCGGGTCCTCCTCAACCATCTCTAAAAAAAAGAAGTCACACAAGCGTGTGTGAGTACAATACGTACTCCACAAGACTTATAGTGTTTGCAATGGTATTCCATAATATGCGAAGATAAACAAGGAATGGTTCAGGTCTTGCAGTTTGCATAAATCATAATATACATAGCGAAAACATTGCGGTTTTGCAACGAAATTTTTGTAAATCAAGCTAGCACAGCAAACAAGTATATAAGCATCAACCCCCAAGTGTTTCCAACCATATGGGCTCCCTGCCCATGCCAGCCAACAGTGGAAACACGCTGCCACAACCATCCCAGCGAACTCCCCGTTCGCACCAAGATCTTTCCCCAAAACAGTTCCCAAAAATTAAAACTACTACGGTGGAGAATTTCCCAAGTCGTCCATAACCGAGGACACGGCTATTCGAATAGTTTTAACTCTCGAGAGTGTGTACAACTGTACCCACATGACAAGGACAATATGAGTTACCACACAGGAGGCTCACACCATCAATGACAAAGCCTTTCGATCGTTGACCTAGCAATATCCCGCGCTTATGATCCATCACTAGGGAGTTGGGAGGCCTCCCAAAATCCCCAAGGCTCATACATGTGCTGGTCACCCTTGAACAATAATCAAGGTACCCTCGGGCTATGGACAAAAACCATAACCCACACTATCCCAATGTCAACAATAATGACCTACTACTACCACCGGCGGGTCTATTGCTAGGTATCAACAATATACTAAGCTAGGAACTCCCCAGAAGAGCCACATGTGGTTTGCACTATGCTTCTTGGTTCTAGCTACACCATAGAATCGGTCCTTAGTGACCCGGGCGAGACAACCACCTAATCGATACCACAACAAGGCACCGAACACTACATCCACTCGCCCAAGTCCAAAAGCATGTTTTCAGTTTTTTTTTGTTTTCCACCAAGAGCACAGGGGAAAAAAATACCCACTGTTCATTTCCATATTTTCGCAAATGCTTCTTTTCCCCAACATCCCAAAATCAAGTAACAAGTAGCATTGATTAAATAGCAAACTAAGCATACCTATTGACATCTTCCCAACCACATGAACCCAAATTTTCAGTGGCAACATAAGTGACAAGGAATTCATGATACTCAAGTAACAAGGACAGGGCATATGCAACAAGAGGTTAACTACCCAAGAATCCCACACATTTCTAAGTAAAACATCGCATGCATAATAGTTTGCAATCAATATAGTTTGTAAGTTTGAAATATAGGAGCAATTGATCAAGGGGGTGCTTGCCTTGTTCCTGGACTTCTTGGAACTCTTCTGATCCTTCCACAACCGGGTCAACAACGTCGTGTTCTACGAGAATACGAAACGAATGCAATAAAAACAGTGGCAAAATATTTAACAGAACAGGAAGTACAAATATTTTTGTAGAATATGCAAGTGCTCGATTTTAGATGAATTTAGGAAAAAGAATCGCTTGAATCGGAGTTCGTAAGAGGGAGATACGGCTAAACGAAGTCTGCTCAGTCCTAAAATCAAAAATAAAAGAGGAACAACGTCTTTTCTCGTTAACGACAACCAGCATAAATGGAAAAACGACAGCAGCTACTCTACTCGGGGTTTTATCCCGCTCTGACACTAGAGGGGCCAACCCGGCTTGCATGGGGCTGAAGGGGTGGCTGCTACTCACTCAAACACAAGCGCACCTAAGGTGCTCGGTGAAGGCCAAGCTAATGCACGGCTCGTCTACCTCTGTCCTCTCATGCCCGAGTGCATGGCTAGCGCATGCAGGGCACGAGGAAGCTCTAGGGGTCCTGCATGCAAGATTGAAGGGCTCTACTACATGCGGCCATGCTCCGATTGAGCCTCATCCACACATATGGCCACGGTGGTGACGCTTGGGTGGATGGCAAAACAATGGCCTGACAGGCCAAGCCAAGGACGTGGGGAGAACTAGTGGCCTCCCAGGAATAAAAAGAAGTACAATGCAGAAACAGAAGCTCACCGAAGAGTGTAGGCCATGGGGTGCGACGTTGAGGCGGTGGTCGGCTCGGCAACAGGGTCGCTCGTGATGGAGGCTGCAGACAAGTGCTATGTTGAGCTCAAAGAGTGAAGGGAAGATGGTGCTACGGCCAGGACAGCGCTAACTCACCAGGGCGCAGTTTAGCAGCCGCAAGATCACGGCGGCACCCAGTCGGCGTTGCAAAACACGATGGGGCTGTAGTGGTGCCTGCTGCTTGCCGAGGGCAAAAACGGAGTTAGGTTGGGCAAGAACATGTGGTGACACAGCTGAGACAAGGTAAAACTCACCGAAGCTCTCAGACGGAAAGCGTGTGCTCGCCGGTGCCGTGGGCGGCACCTCACGTTCTTAGCGAACCAAGGGGCAATCCTTTGGGTCCTTGGCAGGTGAGAAAGAGGGCGAGCTGGGGAAGCAGGAGGACATAGGCTTGGTTAAAAAGGAAGGCAGGGAAGGAGAGGAGAGGGAAGGGGCGCTGGTTCTCCATCGGTCTTGCGATGATGTGTGCGCGGGTAAGCGTGCAGTAGACGGATGGGACAGGGCAGGGCGCCGCTGAGGCTGTCGGGGGCATCTCACGAGGTCCCAAGGTGGCTCTGCCACTCCCTCTCACGTGGTCTGGGGTGCGCAGAGGAAGCCACCTGGTCGAGCCGCACGGGCGGGGAGAGATCCTTGCGTGATCTCGTTTGGACGATGGTGGACAGGGGCACAAAAGATAGTACCACGCATCAAAGATTCACACTTGAGGACTATCTCCAACAACCATGCGATCCAAACACGAGACCCATTGGATGAATGCGCGGGCGAGGGCGTAGGCTCGCGAGAGAGGGCGCGGGCGCGGGCTCGAGAGAGTGCGGGCATGGGCTCGGGAGCGAGAGGGCGCGGGCTCGCGAGAGAGGGCGCGGGTGCGGGCGTGGGGGCGAGCGAGGGCGCGGGCGTGAGCTCGGGAGAGGGCACGGGCGCGAGAGTGAGGGCGCGGGCGTATTTGCTTGTCCTCTATCCTTTCTCCTTGGGGCCCGACTACAGCCAAAGCCGCCGTCACCGAGAAGCTCGCCGGCTCTGCTCTTTGCTTTGCCGGACCATCCACTCCTAGTCCGGACGGTCCGTTCCATTGTCACTGTCTGCGCCTGCTCAGATTTGCCCCTAAGGCGCTGGTTTATATAGATCGCACGATCTTTAACCCGTTGGCTGGGATTTTTCATGCACGAAAGATGACATGCAGTGCATGCAGATGAAAAACGGTTTTATGCACCAATGAACAAAAGTGGGCTGTTACACTCCATCCACAATTTCACAGACAGGCTAGAGTGACTAAGCATGCTACGCACCATGTCCATTAGTGTGCGATTGTGACGCTCAGCAACTCCATTCTGTTGTGGCTCATCGGGCATAGAATATTGGGCAACTATGCCATTTTCCTGTAGGAACTTGGCAAATGGCCCCGGAACTTGCCCGTATGGAGCACTTTTCCCATAATATTCTCCTCCTCGGTCTAAGCGCACTACTTTAATTTTAACATTATGCTGATTTTCTACCTCAGCCTTAAAAATCTTGAACTTATCTAGTGCTTCAGACCGGTCATTAATGGGGAAAATATAGCCATAATGGAAAAAGTCATCAGTAAACGTAACGAAGGAATGAAAACCGTCTACTGATGTCACTGGGAAGAGTCCACAAATGTCCGTGTGGATTACCTCAAGTATTCCCGTATTCCTAGTAGCCCCTTTCTTAATTATTTTAGTAAATTTGCCTTTGATACAGTCTAAGCAGGAGTTTTCCTCAGTGAAATCTAATGGTTGAAGTATCTCATCTTTAATGTGACGCTCCATCCTCTCCATCAAAATATGGCCTAAACGACAGTGAGTTTCGATGAGGTCTCATTTATCTTAACATGATTAGCAACATCAAACAAAGTCATTGTAGATTCATCAAGAGAGAGCAAATAAAGTTTGCCTCGCTTGAAAGCAAGGCCCACAACCTCATTATTAAACTTAATGAAACATTCAATGTCTCCAAAATCAACTCTAAAATCATGTTCCATTAAACAAGCAACGGAAATAAAATTCCTTTTGACAGATGGAACATAAAGAACATTATGCAATAATAGCTTGAAGCCTCTTCCTAGAACTAATGGAAGATCTCCAATAGCCTCAACATGAATTTTATTACCATCCGCCACTCTAAGACTTCGCTCCCCCTTTGTGATAGTCCTCACGGAACGCAATTTCTAAAATGAATTGATGACGTGCAAAGTTGTACCTGAGTCAATCCACCAAGAACCAGAGGCATAATTCACATAGAGTGCATCATCAACATAAGAGATAATATCAATAATAACGTTACCATGCTTAGCAAGCCACTTGCTAAAACTATTACACTGTTTATGCATGTGCCCAGTCTTTTTGAAAACTTGCACATTACGTCATTGGATGTAGAGTACCAGATTCAGATGGAGCACCAACCAGATCCATAGATAGAGACACCTGGGTGGCTTAAACTTCCCCTTGACAGGCTTAGCTTGGCTTGCCTAGTCTTAAATCTTTTGCTGGATTCATCTACACAAGCTTCATCAACCTTCCTCTTTCCCTTATCAGACTCAGCGGAGGAAAACAGTGCTGTTTTTTTGCCTTTCTGGCTTTTGATGCTCCTCCGCTCTCCTATGGAGTGGAGATCAGTTTCGGCAATGACCATTTGTTCATTCTGAGTATTATAGTTGATCTTAAATAGACCGTAATCCGGTGGCAGGAACTCATGATGAAGTGGACGTAGAAAGCCATCAGAGATAGCCAAGTCCAACTCTTTCAATTGTGCTGCATGTTGGTCATAGACAAGCTGATGTGCTCTCGTACACTCCCTTCTTGTAACAGGGTGAGATTATTATGAGACTAGCATATCTTAATGAGCCTTTAAAAATTTTGCTCAACTTAGTCGTATACATCTGGCATTGTCAGCATCAGAAATGCCTCTGATGCAGGGATATAGAGTTCTTAATGACAGTAAACTCATGGATCGCCTTTTTCGATTTTCGATTTCCTTAATATGGCTCTAATTGCTTAGTGGCCTAAGGGGGAGGAATGGTGCATCCTCGTGTAAGCAACTCATATCAGTTTTAGCCAGAGTAATTGTCACCCTCTCCTTCGCATTTCGGAGTTGGTATGCATTTAGTTGCTAATGCTTTATTTGAGATAGAGATATAGATATTAGTATCAGCGAAAATTACCATATTAATTCACGTGGTCTGTTAGTCATGCCAAGAATTATTTTACTCTAATTCCGTGGGACAAAATGGAAAGCAAGCTAAATTTGTCATAATAATAATATCCCTAAGCCTATCTGTTGTGTCTAAATGAGAAGAAAATATAATTTCCAACTAAATTCTGTTGTTCATTTAGTGTGGAATTAATTATAAGCAGAAATTTTTTACTTTAATTTAATACATTAAGAATGGGTAAAAGAATTAAATATTATGTAGAAATCATAAATTATAATTTATGGCCAAAGAATTAAACAACACATTAAATATAAGGGAAAATTTTTTTACTAAATTTAATGGCACATAATAATATTTACTGAATAAAGCATATGAAATAGCATTAAGCAATTTAAATCGCTTATAGGAATTAATAGAGGAAAAAACTAAGAAATAAATAGAAATGTAATTTGGCCTTGTAGCCCATAGACGCTCCGGCCTGTTTGTGCAGGGGCGTGGGCAGCGCACGGCCATATCGAGACGCCCGATCCCGGGCCAAATCATCCGCGTTGAAGAAGTCGTGGCCGGGATTGCGCGGATGGATAGGCGCGGCGAGGCACAGCGAAGACGTCGGATGTGATCCGACGGCGAGATCGATGCAGCATAAATCGCGCTCGGAGCGAAACCTAATCCCATCTTCCGATTTCCACGCGCGAGAAAACGACCGACGCGAGAAGGGCCGGCGGCGGCATATGGCGCACGGGGTCTCAGGCTGCGCGCGTTGGTTCC